>CM033647.1:145542548-145558735 GCA_019512145.1 Engystomops pustulosus
CTTATGAAGTGTGACATAAGACTATGTAATTAATACTGTGGAAAGTTTTCACCCCATCCACTGGAAATTCGTGTGTTAAATGGATTCAGTTGTAGTCGACTACGAACAATAATTAGCTGTAAATTGGCTCACAAGTGTCAACTAAGGGTGCGGTCACACGTTGCGTTTAACGCATGCGTTTAAAAACGCATTGCCGAACATCTGAAGAGATTATTTGTCTAATTTAACAGCTGTAACGAACGTGTTACAAATGTGTAGCTAGTTAACTTGAGTGT
Source organism: Engystomops pustulosus (assembly GCA_019512145.1). NCBI lineage: Eukaryota > Metazoa > Chordata > Amphibia > Anura > Leptodactylidae > Engystomops > Engystomops pustulosus. The sequence goes on from CM033647.1 coordinate 145,542,824, forward strand.
AACATGTGTTAACATTGTGTACCGAAACAATATGTGTACGTGTGATGTTAACGCATGCGTTAACAATGGCGTTACAGTTGGTTTATGTAAACACAACCTGTTAACAGCTGTTAATGTAGGCCAATCATCTTCAGCTATTGCAATGCGTCTTTAACGCATGCGTGTAAACGACGGGTGACGACACCCTAAGGAGGAAAAACATTGACTAAAAACTTCCTCTGCACGCCCCCCCCAACCCCAGGATCAGCCATCAAGCTTTATTTGCTGAAAGTTGTGATAGCACATAGAACAATCTGGCAGCAGCCACTGAGTGAACTTGGATATCCAGAAAAGTATGGGGATACCTGTCCAAGCTGTGAAAAAACCAGGAAGTCAGGTTAATTATTAGACGGGCGAGTTTGGAGGATTACGCATACAGATTGTCAAGATGTCTCGCCTTTTCGGTTGATTGTGTGACAGCCTCGGTTTATTTGGCAGGCTGTGCTGGATTGCATGTGACAAAAATCATGGGGCGGGCCGTGTGGACGACGACTGTGTGGCGTGGATTTAACCGGTTAGACGGGCCCTTTCTGTTTTTCAGTCCATTTTTCATCCCACCTTCAAACATCTATAACTTTGTTTATTTTTACACATGAAAGAGCTGTGTGACGGCGTTTTTTCGCGTAACAAATGCACTTTCATAATGATGGTATCAATTATTCATTGCATGTGACTCGGGAGAAGCGGGAGAAAAAAAACATTCCAAAATGCAGTGGAAAAATGGTGTGAAAAACGCATTTGCGCCATTTCTTGATGGCTTGAATTAGGGTCTTGCGCTGAGCGGCCCAAAGGACATGTTACTTATTCTTGGGTCGGTGCCGAATTATTTAACCGGGGGATACCCAAATTTGTATATGTTTTTATACTGTTTTTCATACAGTTACAAAAATTAAAAACTCCTGTACAAAATAATTTTTTTGAATTTGCCAACTTCGGGCGCTAATAACTTTTTGTATACTTGGTGTACGGAGCTGTGGGTGGTGTCATTTTTTGCAAAATTTGCTAATATTTCAATGATATAATTTTAGGACTGTCGACCTTTGATCACTTTTATAGATTTTTTTAGATTTATTTTAACCCTAAGTTTGTTTGTCGCGCCTATCATTACTGCATCCTACAGTATGGCAGGTTATGGGGATTTTCCATTTATTACAATGTGCTATCACACGGGGCGCGAAACCGGTTAACTTTCAAATTGTGTCACAAGGACAATTGAACTTACATTGCACCAGGAACCGATGGGAACGTTATCGGACCTGAGCGGGCGAAGCGACACATGCAGGGATAATCGGGCGAACAATCTTAGGAATTGCAGGGACAGTGCAGGATCGTCGGACATGCACTTTCTGTGACTAAGCAGACAGGTAAGTAAATGAGCACCAGTGTGTAACAAATTGCATTACACCACGTTTTGAAAATTGGTTTACATTCCTTTCACATCACATTTATGCAAATGCAACATAAATGTGATGGAAACACAATGTGGTTTCAGTGTTAACATATTGTAAACACAACATGTGAACGTAGACTCAGAGAGGGAGATTTACTATATAGTTTTCTGCACGTAAAAGTCCCATCTCCAGGTGGGCAGAGGTATGAACACTCCGTCTCGCCTTCTTTACTATAGTTTCCCCCCAGAGGGTTTTAGAAAGTTTCAGACATTGAATTATGAACTGCTGAGGCTTAGCCAGAAAGAGTGAAGGTCGTCTGTAAGTAGCAATGAGTGGAGCAGAACTTTCAGTTCGGGTTCAGGTGCATCCAGCACGTCCCCAAAATATTGGTGGCCAAACAGCTAATCCAGCAAATTGACACCTCTGGCCAACAAGCTATGGCTGTGATTGCCAAATACCAGGAGGTATAATGTGAGTCTAGACAGTGTTTTACTACTCTAGATTTAACATCCTGCATCAGACACTTTGATATTCTAGCAGAGTGTCTGTCTAACTTTTATAAAATTTTAGTAAATCTCCCCCAGTGAGCCAACTTACTGCATAATGTAGAGGGACCGTAGAGGCAGAACGACCGGCACCACCTGGTCACAGGCAAACAGCAATATCAAAGTCCAGCAGCAGCGGCTGTACATGCAAACCGGCACAAAACAAGTTCTGCTGTGGGGTGCACGTCCAAGCTTGACACAATTAGACAATCCAATATCGAAAAGAGAAACGGCACTCACCATAGTCAAATGCAGGAACGCGTTATTGAAGGGAATGTCCGAGGCTTGAGAAAGCGCTTACAGCGCGAAACGGCCATAGATCACAGTCCGAAGATCAAGAGGATCCAGCACTGGCAGACCCTTTTGACCGCTGTCCTGAGATCGGGTGAAGCACTGATGAAGCATTTCAGCCAATTTCTGAGAGAGCAGAGCCTCCGCACTGCTCTCCTACTCCCGCACAAAAGGTATAATTACACAGGTCTCCAGGGCCAATACCTAATAGTGGCTGCAGTTTTGTATTGTCAAAACTGCTGGTAGACTTCCTTTAAATGGGGTGTACAATGAAAGACATGTTCCCATATACACAGGATTGTGAGGACCCCCAGAACAATGGGGGAACAGAAGTCACTTTGTGAATTAAGGCCTAAGGAGATATTCCCTTCTATGGGAGCTAGGCATGATCACCGTCCTGCAGTTCCTCTAAACTGAATGGAGAGCCAGTAAGAAATGTGCACTAGGGAATCATTAACATGCAATTTTCTATATCCCATTCTCCCTACTTCTGTCTGTGAGTATTTATACAAAAATATCACCAAAAAGTTCAAAAAATAAATAAATAAATAACAGATTCACACACCAGGGTGATTGTCTTATGACACATTCCCTTTAAGCCAGCAGATCCCTTTTAACATATTCTGACTTGTGTGCAAAGAATATTTGCTGTTAACGTGGACTGACTGACACGTTGAAAGTAAAAATAAAATCCCTGGACAAAGCCGGCTCATATCACTATGGACATCAGACCATGGAATTCAGCATTATCTCCCTGCCAGATCTTATTCCATTCTCCTTGGAACATCACTTGGAAGCCTCTAGACACATTACTGACAATTCACCATCTGGGATGAAGTGAGAAATTATATCAGGAGACCAAAATATAACTTGTGGGAAAATACACCAACACAGATAGACAACACTGTATACCGTATTATTCGGACTATAAAGCGCACCGGATTATAAGGCGCACCATCAATAAATGCGTGCTAGAACGTCTAGGTTCATATATAAGGCGCACTGGATTATAAGGCGCACCTGATTATAAGGATGAATGACCAGCAGGTGGCAGACCGGTGCACAATTCAAGGCAGCTGCAAGTACGGTTCATATATAAGGCGCACTGGACTATAAGGCGCACCTTTGATTTCAGAGAAAATCAAAGGATTTTTTGTGCGCCTTATAGTCCGAAAAATACGGTACATAAACAGTATCATGGAGGCCGCGTCTATGGAAATCTATTTAATAATAATTAGTTTCATTTAAAAATCCAGTTTTTGTGAACATAAGCAATTGGCACAACTTTTGTCCAAGTTTACTGATTGTACGCCACTATGTGCCTATGTTATATTAGATAACATAGTGTGAATAAGTCAGCAGTGACTCTAAACACTATGGAGAGGATTTTACATCATCTGTCTTGATTTATGTATACACAGCTCTTTATGATAAATGAGTACGGTATATGACAGGATGTGCTATATAAAACCTACTGAATATGTGATTGATGCCATCACAGATGAATAACAAGTTAGAAACTACAACTCCATGTAATTAATACACTATATATGTATGTGTAAAGGTGATTTCACATGTAGTGTAATGCTGCTATAACTGTTATCTTTAGATTGTAAATATTTTCTGCAAATAATTAATCTGTGTGTTCTTATTCTACAGCATGCAGATTTTCAGCCCTCTGTGCAGATTCACTGCAGATCTGGATTTGGCATTGAATACACATAGGAATCTGCTGCATATAGAAAGAGCATGTCCCTTTTTATTCTATATCAGTCCCCAGAGTGCACACCACACCACAGCTATTTCACAGCTACTGGAATCCACACCAGATTTCTGCATGCAAAACTACTAGGAAAATCTTGTAGAGTCACTGGGGGAAATTTATCAGGACTTATACACTAGTTTTGTGCGTACAAGCCCAGATATAATGACAAATAATAGCAAACCACCAGTAATTGCCAACTGGGTTGAAGAGGGGAGCAGCCAGCAGCAGAGTGGGCTAGCATGGGGTGTTCCTGCCCTGTAAATGTATACTAGATGTTGCCTGAAAAAGTTCATAAGTGAACTTTAGAATTGCACACCAGAGTAATTGTTAATATAATTTAAAAATCCTAATATTTCAATGTTTCATCCGCACATCCAGGTAAATCCCCCTTCCTTCCCATAAGGCAGTGATGGCGAACCTTTTACAGACAGAGTGCCCAAGCTACAACTAAAATCCACTTATTTACCGTGAAGTGCCAACGTGGCATTTTAAGGAGTAACTTATTGTTACCGGTTCTTCCTCAATTTTCAATTGTATCAACCCCCTCAGGCAACCAATACAGTTGAAAGAAGGGCAAATGCCGACTCTCATTGTTGCTTCTCTCTGTAGAAGGAGAATGGTATGTCCAGCAATGCAAAGACATTGCAGTTCTGTCAACAGCCTCTCACTTTTCAAACAGCCAATGAAATGTCGCTTTAAAACAGTATCTCTAAAGTTGCCTGGGACTACAGGTGGATTTGGTCCTATTTGGTGAACTCTGTCCTCTAAGTGCCACCTCTGGCACTCGTGCCATAGGTTCGCCACCACTGCCATAGGGTTTAATCACACTAATGTATTGGGTCCTTGCACAGACCACCTCATCAGATTACAAAAAATGGATGCATAATGGACTCTGCATTGAAGAATTGCAGGTCATGTGTCCTGCAGTATAATATGGTTGACTCTATTAGGATTTTATACTTACTCTGGTAAAGTTTTGTATTAGTGGCTAACTCCGTCAATTCACTTCTCACTATTCAATTTCTTAGCAACCCACAACTACTGGGAATATAAAGATAAGATGAAACATTGATGCTTTCTTCCCAAATAAATGCCACTATTATCAGTATTCACCGAGTATTGTAGCTTAATCAGATTCAAAAGAATATCAAGCAAATTGCAATACCAGACATGGCCTATGGACAAGAGTGTCGCTGTTTCATGAAGACGGCAGTGATGTTTGTGTACACTTCTAGTGTCGGCTGTACATGTGGATACATATTCATCTGTCAGATCCTTTGACAACATGACAATAGTGGTTCTATGAGGCTTACGTTCGGTGAAACAGCATGAACATTATTGAAATGTTTGTTTGACAGCTATCTTATGTGTGAGGGCCGCTTAACCCTTTTCTGATCCTACTGATGAAAGTATACGCTGTGTGAAGTTGTAGTCAGACCCCACCCCAACCCCTGCTATGTCCCTGTACATGTCATAAGGAGTAACTTATAGAAACACAATGCCATCACTAGCATGTCACACTGTACTTACAGCTCCTTCTTGTTCAGTCTCAGTGGTGTCACGGCACATACAGCAGCTCCTCCGTCTTCTGGTGTTGGGCTCTGGAAAACCTTTTCTACCTCTTCAGACTCAGTGATTCCATCTGCAGATTCTCCATTGACAGAGTCATTCTCACACGTTACTGTCCCAACCACTGCTTCTACACAGTCTTTGGGTTCTTTATCAATCATAGACCATTCGGTTTGGGTTCCCACTGTACAAAGCTCAGATCTATGATAATCTGTCCTTTCTAAGGTCTCGCTAAAAGAGAATAAAAAATAAAATACAGACAATGTTATGGCAAATCCTGTGCCAGTGTCTTAATAAGGCTACATACACACATACTTATACCCACCGGGCCGTAGCATAAGTTCGCCACAATGGAGAGGAAGATGGTTGACCCCTCCTCTCCCCATAGCGATGCATGGCGCACGGCGCCGTTACATGGGGAAAGAAAGGACATGTCCGTGTACGGAGCTCTACGGTGCAGCACCATATCCCTCCGTGCGCCCATTGCCGTCTGTGGGGGAGGTATGTAAGCTTGTGGCCATACATATGTGCCCCCACGGTTGTGTGAATACAGCCGTACTATAACAATACCATCTATATACATATATTTATATATATACCGCGCCAGAACTGTATTAACTATTACAGTTCCGGCACAGCTCTTCTGCTGGCAGAGGGAACGTTCCTGCATTATATTTCTATATAATGCAGGGACTCCAGACCACTGCTCTGTGTGCGGCACCATACAGCACGTATACAAGGGCTGTAACAGGCCTTACTTCTATAAGTGTACTGACACAACTTGTCAAAACCAGACTATAAAGCACTAAATATGTATCTATATAGGTGAGCAAAGACAATTGCACATCATTTTAGACAGTATTTTACCCTATTAAACTACCAGCCCCCTCTGGAAGGAAATTCCCTGTCTAGAATTCCCTCTTTTATGTGAAATCTCACCTGTTTACCTATAAAAAAAAACTTACCTCCAAAGTCATGTGATAATGAGCTTAGAAGAGTCAGATTTTGCCTGAGTCATGTTTAGAAGCTGCAAAAAGAGTGTCAGTTCAGGCGCCGCTATCTTGGGCTTTATAGAAATAGAAATATGCTTATGGTTTAAGATAAGAAGCATCATTTGTATGACATCAGGCTTGTGGTTCTATGATCTGCATAACTGGAGATAAAGACAGTTGAATACATTGTTGAAATGCAAGCAACAGTTAAAAATCCAATTTCTGCCTGGATCTCCAGTTCTGTAGCTCAGAGATCTAGGAGGCTGATGCGCTCCAAAAGGTGTGATGCTTAATGTCTGAATTGACATTCCCCTGCAGCCTCTCAACTCCAAAATATGACTCTTCTCTGCTCATTTTTGCATGACTTTGGAGACTAATTTATTATAGGTATTTGGACAAGATTTCACATAAAAGAGGGAATCCTAAAAAGGACTTTCATCCCCTACTTGAGGCGGCTGGTCTTTTAATGGAGATTTTTCCATAGGATTGTTGGGGATCTGACTACTGGAATAAGTACAGGGTCCACCAGTGCCCTATGTGAAAGAGCTGCTGTTGCATATGCTGGATGAGTAAATGTAATAGACTATTACTAGGGTTAAATAAACCTGTCCTCCTAGAGATAAAGTAGTTATCCTTATCTACACTACACCTCTAAATGGGAAATGCTAAAAAGTGAGCAACTGAAAACAGCTACAGACTATGGGGCTTATTTACTAAGGGTCTGCGGCCGCACTTTAGTCAGTTTTTTCAACGTTTTCGGGATTTGCGCCGCTGGGACAGGTATTTCAAATTGTGTCGCAAGATCAAGCACTCACATGCACCGGGAAGAAGAAGGTGAACTCAGGCGGTCCTGAGCGGGGAAGCAACACATGCAGGATATCGGGCGCACGATCTTAGTGAATCGCGGCACAGTGCATTATCGCCGGACAATACGCTTTCGTGAACACCGCAGGACCAGGTAAGTAAATGTGCCCCTATATGTATCTATATAATATATATCTATATCTATTTTATATTAATTACCTGATCCATTCCAGCACAAAGCTGAGTAATGATATGTTTCATCACATTGCTTCCATTATCCATCAGCAGGGCAAGTAATATTTTCATTGAAAACATCTGTATTTATGATGTTTTTGTGATGTATTGCATTGAATTCTATTTGTATTGGCATTGTGCTCTATGCTATACATTATATATATATACATAATATGATACTTAGTGAGTATAGGAAGTCCAAACTGGGGGAGAATATGTACATGTGGTTGTCCCTGGATGTAGCCACAACAACCAGAATGATAACATCCATTGTTTATACCGCTGGCTGCATTCACACAACTGGGAAACTCAACAAAGTATTTTTAATCCAAATTCCTGAATATTTGCTCAAACCTCTTATTTGGGCATAGAAAAAAATGCACTGGGATTTACAGAAGCCTAAAAGACATAACAACAGTACAAGATGCCTTGTATAAATGTACATGTAGACATAAAGGTACCTGGCAGTTTTCTGTGGGGAAGGGACGGTAGTGACAGGCGGAATAATGGAGGGAGAGGAGGCACCTGCAAAAGTCAAAATCCCCTATTAATAATACTGGTATGAAAAGGAATACGGATAACCTATCAGGCCCTCAATATCAGCTTGGTGGGGGTCTCACACCCAGCACCCCACAAATCAGCTGTACTCAGTCTCTGGGGCACATGTATCAAACTTTTGGCTTGCCTTTTTCTTTCATTTTTGCGACTTTTCATGGCGCTTGTGCTCATTTGCCACTCTTTTTGCGCCTAAAACTCTCCTTTCAGGGTTCGCCATTGTCTAGTTTTCTGCACGGTTTCCTGAGTTTTCACCAGAATCCAGATGTGAAAGTTGCAACTTTTTTTTAAAAAGTCACAAATTTAGGCGCAAATCTATGTCCGTCTCTGACCAGGCGTACAAAATAGCGTGGAACTGATTGCGACTTGTGGAGAGTTTTGTTTTCAAAAGTCGCAATTTCACTAAAGACCAAACGCCACATGTGTCAATAAGGAGAAACCAATAAGATACATCTGACCAGCAGAAAAGCCAAGAAAAGTCCTAAAAAACAGACGGACAAAGCTGGACTTACGCTACATGTGCCCCTCTGTGTAGCAGTGAAATCAAGTCCGTTCAAATTAATGAGATCTGCAGTAACCTGGTCTGACCACTACATGGAAAATGGAGCTGCCTGCTTCCTGTTCAATTCTCTGAACCACCACCAATCTGATATAGAGGAGCTATCTAGCCCCAAAAACCCCTTTATTAGCATACACAAATGGTCAGATACTGTACATGCTGCTCTAGAGTCTAGGTTTAGTGCTAGAGTACATTCACATAGAACCAAACCCAAGGCAATCTCTATGTCAAAGGATATAAGGGAACGGGCTCCGGAGCTTTTGGCCTGAGCCCTAATGTCCATGGACATTCCGCAAATACACCAGATGCTATCTGCATTAACACTATGAAGTAACTACAAAACCGCTACTTCTCCAATCCGCTCAAAATTGAGTGTCAAGAAGACCTGCTTGTATGGAAGAGGGGTAGATATTCGGGGGGGTTTTTAGGGGGGGAGTTATTATATAGTGTGGGTGCTATAAGAAAGTTGGCAGAATTATGTGTGGGGGCCAAAAGACAGGACCATTGTAACATTTGTGGGACAAAAGATTGGGACATGTTAAATGTGGGGGGGTCACAAGAGAGGAGTCATTAATAAGTGTGGGGGCCATAAGACAGGTTGCATTATTTATTAAGGGGGAGGCAAGAGAAAAGGGCATACTAAAGTGTGGTGGTCACAAGAGGGGGGTATAATAAAGTGTGGAGACCACAAAAGGGCACATTGTCATGTGCGGGACGTGTTAAGAAGTGTGGGGGACACAATAAGGGGGTGTGGGGGAATTATACTGTGTATGTGGTTATGACAAAGTGTTAGGGGCAACAATCGGGACAATAGATTGTGTGGGGTCAGAACAAAGGGCGCTTTGGGGTCCAAAATGGGGCATTATACATTTCAGGGATCACAGTAAGGGCATTCTCTATATAACACTATAACAGTAATTGGAGGAACAGTCTCAGAGGTGGCAGCAGGATGATTCTGTTAGGGGACAGGGATATAGAGGGTAGTGAAAAATGTGAAGACCATAAGAGAAGACATGTAGCTGGAAGAGGAGATATGATGATCTGGCCCTGATGGAGAAGATAAGGAATGAGAACAACTACAATCCAAGGACGCGTCACCTGAAATACCCCAGGCCAAGCCCCATGGTTTCTGTGGTTTCCCCATGGAGTGGGACTTTCTTCTGTAAAACTTTAGAAACGTTCTGAAAGCGTTTCACAAATCTCACACACGCTGCTTATAGTTGTACAGGCTCATCTGGCAATCACCTCTAAATATGAAAATGTGTTGGATGAGTCCCACCGAAAATAAAGCATGTGCCCAGCCAGACGATGGAGGATGCAGTCACATTATTATATCACATGACTGTATAGAGACTGAAGTAATATTGTTGAAAATGGGAGATATTCAAACTAAGGAGGCGATTTATAACACAATGACAGAGCTGTGTGCTCCCCCTGCCTCAGCCAGGAAACTTCATATGATATGCAGCAATAGGAGAAGCAAGCAGAGTGTGGTAGCGGATGAAAGGCCGGAGGGGGCTTTTTGGTGACCACTGAGAGGGAGGGACGCTGTCTATAATGTCTGGGTAGAGGAGTCCTGCTATGATTACTATATCATGGAGAAAGCTGGAGATATTTTGATGAAACTCATCAAACGGGACTAGGAGGTCTTCTTGGCACTACTAAAGGAATAGAGAAGATCTGCCAAAACTACTGTGTGTGGGACGGTGAGGCCTCGGGAGGGTTTTCTATGAGACCTTCAACTACAAGGAGGTGGGAAAACTTTAAATGGCTTCTCCGGAGATTGCATTCTTCCAAAAACAGCTCTTCTCTTCACCATGGGTAGTGTCTGGAATTGCAACTAAGATTCATTCATCTCTATATAGATGAGCTGCAATACGGGAACAAAACATAGTCAGGTGTGGAGCTGTTTTTAGAAGAAAGCAGCCATGTTTTTAACCTTCTGGTCAATCCCTTTAATACAACTGCTTGAGACAAAATGATGGCAAACTCTGTTGTGACTACTGGGAGAAGCGGCTGTGACCCCTGGAAAGGTTGCAGGAATTGATAATGCTTTATTGTAAAAGTGAGTGGGAATCTGAAACTACTATAGAAGTAAACTAGTCTGCTATGACTAATTGGGAGTTGAATATGGACTACCATTTCTATTAATGGGGGCCTCCTCTGACCACTAGAGTAGAGAGGATTTTGTATGGTATTATTAGGACACCACAAGACAGACTGGTAATATAGTGGCACTGAAACTGCAGATCACAGTAAAGTCATCACCCTGTTTACAATGACTAATTATCATTCCTAAAAATAAACAGTATTTCCTAATAACTGGTCTGATTTTTAGTATGATATAGTCACATGTGTACATTTTTTACTTACTGAAGTGTCCAGGAGGAAACTGCGCCTCCAAGATGCGTAATCTCTGCAGAACATCACATAAGGCCGACTTCAACAACATGACTTCTTCCGCCTGAGCCTGGAGACGAGTCTCCCATCCCGCTGGCTGGCACTCATCTGTGTGATATAAGACAATCTATTACCAGGCTGCCAGAGGCTATGGGTACCTGCCACTCAGCCAAGCTCCATTGTGTTATACACCTGCAGCCACGCTCACTTTCCCACAGACCATGTTATTGTTTGACAACGTGCTCGACTTTCACACTGTGAATCCAATCTACACACCCTCCTCCACAAAGTCTGGGACATACACACCCCATACCGATCCACACACACACAGGCTCATACTGCTGTCTGCTATTGTTCACAAGACACATCTCTTCTCCTATTCCTCCTCATATTTTGATGGGTAAAACCAATGTTATAATACAATAGAATGCAAAAGTTTATTGCTAAACACAAGTCCCGCTAAGACGATGATTAATCTTTTAATGTAAACAGTACATTTTGATGCAAGACCTGATTTCAGTAACTTTCAAAAAAATCACATTATTCTCCTTCACTCATCTACTTTCTGATAACAAGCGCCTTATGAAAATATCACTCAGCACTTTACACTAACAGGCGCCTTCATGCAATTTTGCATTGATGTGTAAAGTTTTGCAATAAAAAACATGTTCGTTGCTGAAGGTCTGACCCAGAAACAGAGACGCATAATACTTCCTATTAATGAAAGATCAAGATTTAAGATATCACTGATATGTACGTCGACATACAGATTTTGTCACACAATGAAGATGCACCCCAGATAAGTATGAAGTTCATTATCATGTTTTAGAAGTGATAGCTTATGTCTAGGGTATAATCCCTTCCCAGTTGGCGGGAGAGAATACCACAAGTTCCGCTGATGATGATTTTCCCGGCAAAGTTGTGCTCTGGTCCTCCCGCACCAATTCAATTAAATAGAGATTTTTTTTAGAATTCCCTTATGGGGGGTACAGGATCGTCACTGTGCAGGAAATATACCGCAGCAGCTTCCGTCTCTCTGTTTAGTTAATGGGAGGCAAGACCCACTGTACTTATGAAGTGATGACAAATCCTAACTGAACGCTATCACTTCTCTGTTTACAACTGATCCATTCCATTGTTTTGCTCCATCATAGGAATAGAATAGAAATGATGGTCTTTTGAGGCATCATATGATGGTTATCAGCAGCACATAGACGACCCCACAGAATTTAGTGTAAAGGTTTCTGTTATGGTGTTCAGTTATGTCAATACATGTTAAAGGGGTACTCCAGGAAAGATCACTTAGAATATCAGATCAGTGATGGTCAGACAGCCAGCATTGTCACCAATCGTTCTAAAGATTCCTGCCTCTCCTCATTGCTCACCGAGCACAGCGCTATACATTGCACAGTGGCAATGCTTGGTATTATAGCTCAGGCACTGTGAACAGTATTGGTGGTGCCAGGTGTTACATCTCCTCTGGTTTTATTGGCCCATTGGTCCAAGATGCTCATTCTGTGCGCTTATAGGATTTACCGGACTAAACCTAAAATACGAAGTTCGGTCCAGGAATTCCCACAAGCTCATGGGGTGAGTTTCTCGGACCAATTAATCCCCTATTCTAGGGTTAATGGAAATCTACCTTCAAAGTACCATCAAAATCCATCATGATAAACCAGGGACACTTACCCATAGATCCAGGCACTGTGACTATGGTGATTGTCTTATATTTGTTATCCAAGGCCCCCTTCCTTCTAAAATCAACTTTTATAATTAATCTAAAGAGCATGAAGGGCTCTGGGGGCTCTACCAGAGCCCCTTCATACTGCAGATTTGCTGTCTTCCCCCTCCCTCAGCACTTCCCCCTCCCACTTCTTGATGTAATATCACCTTGAGAAACAGCCTGTGAAGCTACAGCATGGATGGGATCTGATTAAGCCCACCCACCCAGGAGAACTTCGGGCTCCATAATATAATTTTAAGAGTTGATTTTAAAAGGAAGGAGGCCATGGATAACAAATATATGACAAATACCACTTGTCACAGTGCTTGGATCTAAGAGACAGTGCCCCTAGTTTATCAGGCTTGATTTTGATGGTACATCTAATGAACACTGATACATTGTAGCAGACTAAGAGGAGATGTGCAGCATTTAGGGGGTTGTCTATATACTGATATACACCAGAAACTAGGGTTAAAGGGGTTTTCCCATCTTATACATGTATGATATGACCACAGGACATGACATAGGTGTTTGATAATAAGTGGTTGACACATTTGGTACCCGCATTGATCTCCTGATTGAGACTCTGGCTGCATCTGGCTACTTCCATGGCTCCCAGAGGAGAATGTAGAAATCTGCACGTGTGCATCCACCAATATAGGGATTTGGGGGTCCCTATTCAGGATTTAGTCCCAAATCCCAGATATAGGACAAGTAAATGTCAGCTGCATAAGCCTGAAGGCACACCGAATCTGTATCTGATGGATTTTCTCATAACCTATAGTTGTCCTATAGATATGCCATAGATTTCTATAATAAGAATACCCAATGCTTTTCACAATTCAATTCACTGACAGCAAACAGAGAGCGTGAAATTGGTGTAAAGAATAAAAGAAAAACTTTTCTTAAAACTGGAACATCCCAAGAATAACAACAATCAAAGTAATGAGAAGCCTCCTGTTTATTGCAGGGACACTACGACTCCCATCCTTCTTGGGGGTTGTAGTTGCACAGCAGGTTGCAGACCCCTATATTCCTTATGATGAGGCAAAAGTCGCCCCATTGCTCCACTCACCTGCAGAGTGCTCCTCCTCCATGCCCGGGCTGCAGACTATCACCCCCTGCAGTCCCGCAGTCTCTGACTGTCTCTCCACTTCGTGCTTCTTCTTCTTCCTCTCCCCCGCACTCTCTGTTCCTCCCTCCACAGCAGCAGAGACAGTCTGTGTCAGGCCAGTCAGTGACTGTCCCTCCCTCAGGAAGCGCGTCTCACTTCCCCATAGAAGAGACAGGCACTGATAGCGAAAGAGAGAGAGGGGGCAAACTGACTGCTGGGCAGGAGGAAGAGACAGCAATCATCAAGAGGGCGCCTTTTATTACATAAACAACCGACCTCATTACTAGAAGCTCATTGGATGCAATGGAATAGGCGCTAATCCAGCGCAACCAATCAAGTGTCTGCTTAGATGGCCATAGAAATGAGAGCTGCAATCTGATAGGGAACTCAGGACAGCTTATGTAGAGGAATGGCATAGGGTAACCAATTAAGTCTCTACTTATATGTTCTTGAAAATGAGAGCTGGAATATGATTGGTTGATCAGAGTAAATAAGCTGCCTTGAAAAGGATGGTGCTGGCTCTCATAAGGGAGTTCACTAGGGCAACCAATCAAGTCTCTGCTTTTATGTTTTTGGAAATCTGATCAGAGTAAAGAAGATGCTTTGAAAACGATGGATCTGGGTCTCCTAAGGTAGTTCACCGGGGAAACCAATCAAGTCTCTGCTTACATGGTTTAATAAATAAGAGCTAGATTCTGATTGGTTGCAATGGGCAACTCAGTTGTTTTCTCTCTGCAATTGCCAGAACAGACACTGACCAATGACAACCAATCAAGTCTCTGCTTACAAGTTATTACAGAAATGAGAGCTGAAATCTGATTAGTTGCAATGGGGAACTCCTCTCCTCTACCAAAAAAAGGCACTGACAAAACATCTCCTGAGGAGCAATGGCCCAGGACAACCAATCAAGTCTCTACTTATATGCTCTTCAACATGACAACTGGAATCTGATTGATTGCTCTGAGCAAATAAGCTTTGTTCTGCCTTCAACAGGATGAATCTGGCACCCATAAGGGAGTTCCTGTGAAGGAGTGGACAAGGGCAACCAATCAAGTCTCTGCTTACATGTTCTTAGAAATGAGAGCTGGAATCTGGTTGGTTTCTATGGGCATCTCTGTTGCTTGCTGCCTGCAAAGGCAAGAACAGGCACTGACCCATCACAACCAATCAAGTCTGTGCTTATATGGTCTTTGAAATGAGAGCTGAAATATGATTGGCTGCAATGGGCTACTGTGCCACATTCCATAATGGCACATTTATCAACATAATGTAGTATCCATGACACCAATGCATTGTGCATGATAGAATCTACAGCACATAGGCATATAAAAGATGTCACCGCCTTGTGGCCACAATTATATAGGGAAATGGATAGCCAGCGAAAGTAGACGCTGCCAATTCATGTAATTCAGATAAACAATCTATGAAAACAAATATCCTGTCACAATGGAGGCTGCAGAGGCTCGCTGTGGTCTGACATTTATAAGGCAGTGTTCACAACTGTTTTACAGACGCATTAAAAATGCACTTAACCATGTAGCACAATTTATCTAATATGCCCTATAATAGTGCATAGGATTTATGGGGTGCTGTTAGTCTTCATTTTTTCTGTCCTGCTCATGTACAGGTTTTTTGATGTTTCATTACCCCTGCACAGTTTATTGGGTTTGTGTCATAATATACACTTGATGTGCGTATAGTTACGTCAAAGACAATACAAAGATAATACAGTGATGTCACAGTACAGAGATAATACACACAGTGATGTCACAGTACAAAGATAATACACACAGTGATGTCACAGTACAGGGATAAGACACAGTGGATGTTCAAATGCAAGGATAATACACACAGTGATGTCACAGTACAAAGATAATACACACAGTGATGTCACAGTACAGAGATAATACACACAGTGATGTCACAGTACA
>CM033647.1:145558929-145569037 GCA_019512145.1 Engystomops pustulosus
GATGTCACAGTACAGGGATAATACACACAGTGATGTCACAGTACAGGAATAATACACATAGTGATATCACAGTACAAGGATAATACACACAGTGATGTCACAGTACAGGGATAATACACATAGTGATGTCACAGTACAGGGATAATACACACAGTGATGTCATAAAAATACAGAAATAATACAAACAGTTTTAGGTACATTACAGAGATAAATACAACAGTGATGTCACAGTACAGGGATAATACACATAGTGATGTCACAGTACAGGGATAATACACACAGTGATGTCACAGTACAGGGATAATACACAGTGATGTCACAGTACAGGGATAATACACAGTGATGTCACAGTGGCTTATTTACTAAGGTCTGCGCCGCACTTTTTAATCAGTTTGAAAAGTTTTCGGGATTTGCACCGCGCGGGAAACAGGGATGTATTTAACTGGGATTGGGTACAAGGGATCGGATTGTGGTCCGTGGCTCCGCTGGCTTTCAATGCGCAGAAAGAAATTTTTTTTTTGGGGGGGGGGGGAAATCGGACGCGATCTCCGACTGATTGGATTGAGCGCGGGATGTAACTTTCAAATGTGTCGCAGATCAAGCACTTACATGCACCAGGAAGAAGGAAGGTGAACCCGGCAATTATGAGCGGGGAAGCGACACATCAAGGATATCGGGGCACACGATCTGTTCTGACTGAATCGCGCAGACAGCATTATGCGCGGACAATGCGCTTGCGTGAACTCCGCAGAACCAGGTAAGTAAAGGTGCCACTATATGCATCTATATACTATATATATATATCTATTTTATATTAATTACCTGATCCTTCCAGCACAAAGCTGAGTAATGATATGTTCATAACATTGCTTCCGGACCATCAGCAGGGCAAGTAATATTTCATTGAAAACATCTGATTTTGATGTTTTTGTGGATGTATGCATGAATTCTATTGATTGGCATTGTGCATATAAAGTATACATTATATATATATACATAATATGATACTTAGTGAGTTGAGTATAGGAAGTCCAAAACTGTCCCTGACCACGGGGGAGATTGTAGGGGGTTGTCCTGGATGTACCACAACAACCAGAATGATAAAATCCATTGTTTATTACCGTGGCTGCATTCCACACAACTGGGAAACTCAACAAAGTATTTTTCATCCAAATTCCTGAAGATTTGCTCAAACCTCTTATTTGGGCATAGAAAAAAATGCATGGGATTTCCAGAAGCACTAAAAGACATAACAACAGTACAAGATGCCTGTATAAATGTACATGTAGACATAAAGGTACCTGGCAGTTTCTGTGGGGACAAGGACCGGTTTAGTGACAGGCGGAACACAATGGAGGGAGAGGGGCACCATGCAAAAGTCAAAATCCCCTCATAAAATAATGGTAATGAAAGGAGATAAGGTAACCTATCAGGCCCTCAATCGTCAGCTGGTGGGGGTATCAAACCAGCACCCCACAAATCAGCTGTACATCAGCTCTGGGGGGGGCACATGCTATCAAACTTTTGGTTGCCTTTTTCTTTCATTTTGCGAATTCATGGCGCTTGTGTCATTTGCCACTCTTTTTGCACCTAAAACTCTCCTTCAAGTTCGCCATTGTCTAGTTTCTGCCACGGTTTCCTGAGTTTTCACCGAATCCAGATATGTGAAAGTTGCCAACTTTTTTTGTGTATAAACAAAAGTCAGCAAAAAATTTAGGCGCAAATCATGTCTGCCTTGACAGCAGGCGTACAAAATAGCGTTGGAACTGATTGCGACTTGGGTGGAGAGTTGTTTTCAAAAGTCGCAAATTTCCTAAAGGACCAAACGCACATGTGCAATATAGGAGAAACCGCTAATATAATCTGACCAGGCAGATAGAGGACAAAGAAAAGTCTAAATACAGGCGGACAAAAGCACGACTTATGATACATGTTGCACATCAGTTGTAGCAGTGGAATGAAATCAAGTACCGTTCACAATTCAATTGAGATGATAGTAACCTGGTCTGACCTACATGGAAAATGAGCTGCCTGCTTCTGTCAATTTCTGAACCACCACCAATATGATATAGAGGAGCTATATACCCCAAAAACCCCTTTCTTAGCATATGCACAAATGGCAGATACTTGTACATTGCTGCTATAGAAGTCTAGGTTAGTGCCTAGAGTACATTACATAGAACCAAACCCATCGGCAATCTCTATGTCAAAGGGATATAAGGGAACGGGCTCCGGAGCTTTTGGGCCTGAGACCTAATGTAAATGGACATCCGCAAAATACACCAGATGCTTCTGCCTTAACACTATGAGTGTAACTACTGAATATGACACCGCTACTTATCACAATCCGCCATCAAAATGGATGTATATCAAGGAAAGGAACCTGCTTGTAATGGAAGATAGAGGACAGAGTGAGATATTCTGTGTGTGGCGGTTTTAGGGGGAGGTTTATTATATAGTGGGGGTGTGAGTGTCTAAGAAAGAGTTGGCAGAATTATGTGTGGGGGCCAAAAGACAGGACCAGTTGTACATTTGTGGGACAAAAGATTGGGAATGTAAATGGGGGGGTCCCAAGAGAGGAGTCATATAAGTGGGGGGCCATAGAAGGTTGCATTATTTATTAAGGGGAGGCAAGATAAAAAGGGCATACGAAAGTGGGTGGTCACAAGAGGGGGGTATAATAAAGTGTGGAGACCCACAAAAGGGCACATTGTTCATGTGCGGGACGTGGGTAAGAAGATGTGGGGGACACAATAAGGGGTGTCGGCTGTGGGGGAATTATACTGTTGTATGTGGTTATGACAAGTGTTAGGGGCTACAATCGGGTGACAATAGATTGTGTGGGGTCAGAAACAAAGGGCACTGGTGGTCCCAAAATGGGGATTACATAGTTAGGGATCCAGTAGGGCACTTCTCATGTTATACACTAGAACAGTATTGCGGAGAACAGTACTCAGAGGGTGGCAGCAGGTATTGCTGGTTAGGGGACAGGGGATATAGAGGGTAGTGAACAATGTGACGACCACTAAGAGAAGACATGTAGCTGGAAGAGGAGCATCTGAGATCTGGGTTGAGGAGAAGATAAGGATGAGAACAACTTACACATGCCAAGGACAGAGTCACACTGAAATCACCCAGGCCAAACCCCCGCATGGATTTCTGTAGGTTTCTCCCAGGAGTGGGCAGATTCTTTTAAAACTTTAGAAACTGTTGAATTCACAAATTCACAACTCGCTGCTTTATAGTTGTACAGGCTCATCTGGCAGATCACCACTCTAATATAAAATGTGTTGGATGAGTCCCACCGAAAAAAAGCATTGTGCCCAGCCGAGCGATGGCGGAGTGCTCACATTATTATATGCACATTGACGGATAGAGACTGAGTAATATTGTTGAAAATGAGAGTAAAGCAACTAAGGAGGCGAGATTTCTAACACAATGACGAGCTGGGTGCTCCCCTGCTCAGCCGAAATTCATAGATAGCAGCAATGAGAGCACGAGACGCAAGCAGAGGTTGTGGTAGCGGAATGAAAGGCCGGAGGGGGTTTTTGGTGACCACTGAGAGGGGGGACGCTGTTCTTAATGCTGGGTAGAGGGCGAGTCGCTATGATTACTATATCATGGAGAAAGCTGGAGATTATTTTGAGTGAAACTCATCAAAGGGAGACTAGTGAGTAGGTCTTTTAGGCAATACTAAAGAATAGAGAAGATCTGCCAAAAAACTACTGTGTGTGGGACGGGTGAGGCCTCTAGGGGAGGGTTTACTATGAGACCTTCAACTACCAGGGGTGGGGAAAACTTTAAATGGCTTCCGGAGATGCAGTTCTTCAACCAAAACAGCATTTCTCTTCACCATGAGTTATGTCTGGAATTGAACTAAGATTCTTCATCGTCTATATAGATGAGCTTGCAATTTCGGGAACAACAAAACATAGTGCGGTGTGGAGCTGTTTTAGAGAGAAAGCAGCCATGTTTTTAACCGTCTGGTCACTCCCTTTAATACAAATGCTTGAGACAAAATGATGGCAACCTCTGTTGTTGAACTACTGGAGAAAGACGGGCTGGGACCTGAAAGGTTGCAGGAATGATGATGACTTTCGTAAAAGAGGGTGAATTTGAAAACTACTATAGAGTAACTGGTCTGCTATGATAATGGGAGTTGAATATGGACTACCTATTTCTATAATGGTGCCTCATCTGACCACTAGAGTAGAGAGGATTTGTATGGTATATTAGGACACACAAGACAAGACTGGTAATAGTGGCATCTGAACCTGCAGATCACAGTAAAGTCATCACGTTTACAATGACTAATATCATCCTAAAATAAAACAGTATTCCTAATAATGGTCGATTTATTATCGTATGATATAGTCACATGTGTAGCATTTTTTTCTTACTGAAGTGTCCAGGAGGAAAACTGCGCCTCCAAAGATGGTAATCTCGACAGAACATCACATAAGGCCGACTACAGCAACATGGACTTTCCGACTGAGCCTGGAGGAATCCTCTGCCTATCGTGGATAGACATCCCGACTCAGGGCAGGACGCATGAGCTCTGTGACACTAGCCACGTCTCCCACTGTATGTGGAACCGATAATGGTATCTACACACCTCAAATCTGCATACCCCATGATCAAACAAGCTCATACTTTGGTTGCAGTTAACAAGACCTTCTATCCTCATATTGAGGGTAACTAGTAACAATAGTGCAAGTGTGACAACAATCCCGATGATCTTTTGACGACATTTGCAAGACTGATCAGACTCAAAAAACTTTCCCTCATACTTATTAATAACACCCGGGGGACATAATATCAGGTCTCGTGCAATTTGGCCTTCGCTCACTTTTTGACAGATCTAGATGGTTATCTGGCTTGTAAAATACTGGATGGCTCCGTCCATTCATTTGCTATTGGCAGTTAGATTCTGTGAGATAATGAAGACAAAGATGCAAAGTCAGTCATATCTCACAAACATCTTTGATTACTCAGATAAAATCAAGATGAAAATCTAAAGGTTGGTAATAAACGAAAAGGAATACCTACAATAAGAATAATCACCAGACATAACAAATAACACACACCAGAGATGAATCCGCTCTAGACATGATGAGTTCACTAGCAAATACATTTAAACCAAGATTCCTTGCACTGAGTTACTTCTTGTTGGGTAAACCTAATGTATGTTTAGTAATGAAAATTTTTTTGGAAGTGCATCTCAAAGTGTCTGCCTATTGTGACCTATGACACTTGATAGTCGCCGCTGAAACGACGATGTTAACCTTCTTTAAGATGTACAGATTACATGGTGGCAGGACTAAAATATGTCAAACTTGTGCGAAGCAATAAAATCGACAGCATTATGCGCTAAGTCAAACATCACGGACATGATTTTTTAATGTCGCAGTAGCCTTTAGAATATCACTCAGCACTTACACTACATAGGCGCCGTCATGCAATTTGATATGATGTGTAAGTTTGCAATAAAAAAAACAGTTCGTGATGAGGTCTGACCCAGAACAGAGGACGCATAATACTTTCTATTTAATGAAAGATTAAGTATTTAAGATATCACTGATATGACATCGACATACAGATTGTGTCACACAATGAAGATGCAACCCAGATAAGTATGAAGATTCAATTATAATGTTTTAGAAGTGATAGACTTAGTCTAGGTATACTTATCCCGTGGTCCGTTGGTGGGAGGGGGAAAGGGAATTACCACAAGTTCGCCTGATGATGATTTTCCGGCAAAGGTGTGCATGTTCCTCCCGCACCAAGTCACTTAATAGAGATTTTTTGAATTCCCTTATGGGGGTACCAGGATCGCAACTGTGCAGGAAATACTACTGCAAGCAGCTTCCGTTTCTCTGTTTAGTGAATGGGAGGCAAGACCCACTGTAGTTATGAAGTGATGACAATCCTATACGAACGCTTCACTTTGTTACAACGATCATTCCCATTGTTTTGCTACACATAGGAATTAGAATATTTTTAAATGATGGTTTTTGAGGCATCATATGTGGTTATCAGCAGCACATAGAAGAACCACAAATTAGTGTAAAGGTTTTGTTATGGTGTTCAGTTATGTCAATACATGTTACAAGAGGTACTCAGGAAAGATCACTTTGAATATCAGATCAGTGAGGGCAGACAGCGAGCATTGTCACAATCGCTTACTAAGTTCCTGGCCCTTCCTCATTGCATACCGAGCACAGAGCTAACAGCCCAGTGCCAATGCTGGTATTATAGCTCAGCACTGTGAACAGTATTGTGGTGCCAGGTGTTAATCTCCCTGGTTTTAGAACCAATTGAGTCCAAGATGCTCATCTGTGCGCTTATTAGGATTTACACGGGGACTAAACCTAAAAAATACGAAGTTCGGTCCAGGAATTCCACAAGCTAATGGGGTGAGTTTCTCGGACCAAGTTAATCACCTCGATTCTAGAGGTTAAGGGAATCTACTTCAATACAGGCCACAAAGATCAATCGATGATAACCAGGAGCACTTACCCATAGATCAGGCACTGTGACTATGGTGATTGTCGTCATATTTGTTATCAAGCCCCTTCTTCTAAAATCAACTTTTAAATAATCTAAAGAGCTGAGGGCCTCTGGGAGGCTCTACCAGGCCCATTCATACTGCAGATTTGCTGTATTCACCTCCCTCAGCACTCCCCCCTCCCACTTTGATGAATCATCACCTTGAGAACAGACTGTGAAGCTACAGCATGGATGGATCTGATTAAGCCCCCCCAAAATTGGCCACTTTTAAGGTGTAAAGAGGACCTGGAACATATGAAATGATGATAAAATCTCCTGGTTCTGACAAGGTCTCCAGAATCCAAAGGGGATGAGATCTGGCGAATGTGCCAAAATTAACGATAGATGATATTGCTATTAGTTAATGGCCCAAGACAGGGAAGATAAACGCTATGCTCAGATACCTAGATATTAATACCTTGGGTTGTTCATGAACAAAACTACACAAAATGGTCACAGCGACTTGGGTCAGCAAGGACTGATCACTGAAGTATCACTGATTTTGATGGTACATCTAATGAAACTGATACATTGTAGCAGACTAAGGGAGCAGACGTGCAGGCATAAGGGTGGTTGTTAATAAGATATACACCGAAAACTAGGGTTAAAGGGGTTTTCCCATCTTATTACATGTTGCTATGACACAGACAGAATTAGGTGTTTGATACATAAGTGGTTGACACATTGGTACCCGCAAGTGAATCTCCTGATTGAGCACTCTGGCTGCATAGCTACTTCCATGCGCTCCAGAGGAGAAGTAGAAAACTGCAGTGCGTTTACACACCAATATGGGATTTTGGGGGTCCCATTCAGGATTTAGGTCCAAAATACCGATATAGGCAAGCTAAATGTCAGCTCCTAAAGCTGAGGCACCAGATCTGTATCATGAGGATCTTCTCATAACTTTCTATAGTTGTTCATAATATGTCATAGAGTTCTATGAATAAGAAACCCCAATCTTTTCCATTCAATTCACTAGACTAGCAAACAGGAGAGCTTGAAATTGGTGTCAAGAATAAAAGAAAAACTTTTCTAAAATCGGGAATCCCATAATCAACATCAATGGAGTATGAGAAGCTCGTGTTTATTGCGGGACACTACGACTCCCATCTTCTTGGGGTTGTAGTTGACAAGATGTGTTGCAGACCCCCTATCCATTAGTTGAGCTGAGGCAAGTCGCCCATTATAGTCCACTCACGCCGAGGCTCCTCCCCATGCCACGAGGCTGCAGACTATTCACCCCTGCAGTCCGCCAGTCTTGACGTCTCTCCACTTCGTGACTTCTTCTTTCTTCCTCTCCCCCGCATCTCTACTGTATCCTCCCCCACAGCAGCAGGACAGTCTGTGTCAGGCCAGTCAGTGACTGTCCTCCCTCGGGAAGCGCGTCTCACTTCCCCATAGAAGAGCAGGCACTGATGTTAGCGAGAGAGAGAGAGAGGGGCAATGCTGCTGGGCGAAGGAAGAGACAGCAATCATCAGAGGGCGCTTTTATCATAAACAACCGACCCCTACATTGACTAGTAGAGCTCCATGGATGCAATGGGAATAGGCGCTAATCCAGCGCAACAATCAAGTGTCTGCCTTAGATGCCATAGAAATGAGAGCTGCAATCTGTAGGAACTCAGGACAGCTTATGTGAGAATGGCATGAGGGACCAATCAAGTCTCTACTTATGAGGTCGTTGCAATGAGAGCTGGATAGATTGGTTGATCAGATGTAAATAAGCTGCCTTGAAAAGGATGGTGCTATGGCATCTATAAGGAGTTCACTAGGGCAACACAATCAATCTTGCTTTTATGTTTTTGGGAAATTGATGGTTGTCAAGAGTAAAGAAGATGCTTTGAAAAGATGGAGTATGGGTCTCTAGGTAGTTCACCAGGGGAAACCAATCAAGTTCTGCTTAATGGTTTAATAAATAAGAGCGTAGATTCTGATTGGTTGCAATGGGCAATCAGTTGTTTCTCTCTGCAATTGCCAGAACAGACACTGACCAATGACAACCAATCACGTCTTGCTTACAAGGTGCTGTACAGAAATGAGAGCTGAAATCTGATAGTGGCAAGGGAAACTATCTCTACCAGAAAAAGGGCTACTGACAAAACATCTCCTGAGGAGCAATGGCCCAGGACAACAATCAATCTCTTATATGCTGCTTCACATGACCAAGGAATCTGATGGGTTGCTCTGAGCAAAATAACGCTTGTTCTGCCTCAACAGAGATATCTGGCACCATAAGGGAGTTCCTGTGAAGGAGTGGACAAGGGCAACCAATCAAGTCTGTGCTTACATGTTCTTAGATATGACGAGTGGAAATCTGGTCTGCGTGTTCTAAGGGCAAGTCTCTGTTTGCTGCTGCTGCAAAGGCAAGAACACCGGCAACTGGACCATCACACCGAATCAAGTATCTGGCTTATAGGGTATTGAAATGAGAGCTGAAATATGATTGGCTGCAATGGGCTACTGTGCCACTTCCATAATGGGCACATTTATCAACATAAGGTAGTATCCATGACCACCAATGCATTGTGCATGATAGAATCTACAGCACATAGGCATATGAAAGATGTCACCGCCTCCCTTTGTGGCCACAATTATATAGGGGAAGGGAAGATGGATAGCCAGCGAAAGTGGACGCTGCCAATTCATGTAATTCGATTAAAAACAATCTATGAAAACAAATATCCGTCACAATGGAGGATGCAGAGGCTCGCTGTGGTAGGACATTTATAAGGCAGTGTTCACAAATGTTTTACGAGACGCTTGAAAAAGGCCTTAAACCATTGTAGCACACACAATTGTATCTAATGATGCCTATAATCGTGATAGGGATTTATGGGGTCAAAGGACAATACAAAAGATAACACACAGGTGAGCACAGTACAGAGATAACACACAGTTGATGTCACAGTACAAAGATAATACACACAGTGATTGTCACAGTACAGGGGATAAGACACAGTGGATGTTCAAATGCAAGGATAATAACACAGTGATGATGTCACAGTACAGAGATAATACCACACATGATGTCACAGTACAAAGTATAACCACAGTGATGTCAAAGTACAGGGAGTAATACACAGTTGCTGTCAAAGTACAAGGATAATTACACACAGTGATGTCACAGAAAGGGATAATACCACACAGTGATATCACGGGTACAGGGATAATAACACAGTGATTGTCACAGTACGGGATAATAATGGCACACAGTGATGTTCACAGTACAGAGAAATACACAGTGATGTCAAAGTACAAGATACTCCACACAGTGAGATCACAGTACAGATATAAGACACCACAGTGATGTCATAAAAATACAGAAATAATACAAACAGTTTTAGGTACATTACAGAGATAAATACAACAGTGATGTCACATTACAGGATAATACACACAGTGATGGTCACAGTACAGGCGATAATACACACAGTGATGTCACAGTACAGGGATAATACACACAGAGATGTCCAGTACTGGGATAATACCCCACAGTGATGTCACAGTACAGAGAAGTACACACGTTGGATGGCCCAGTACGAGGATAATACACAGTGAT
>CM033647.1:145569145-145835082 GCA_019512145.1 Engystomops pustulosus
TGTCACAGTACAGGAGATTAATCACAAACAGTAGTGATTGTCGACATGTACGGGAATTCAGACAACACAATGATTCGTCACCAGTACAGAGATAATACACACCAGTGAGTCACAACAAGAAATCAACAGATGTCACAGCTCAGATAATACAACAGATGATGTCACAGTACAGGAGCTAATACACACAGTGATGCACAGTACAGAGATAAATCACACAGTGAGTTTTATCAAAGTACAAGGGATACTACACACAGTGATGTCCACAGTACAGAGATCAAAAGTGTGCACAGACATAAACCACAGTGATGTCACCAGTAAAGAGATATACACATAGTTATTGTCCAGTACAGGATAATTACACACAGTGATCGTACAGTACCAGAGATGAATACACACAGTGATGTCATAAAAACAGGGATAATCACACAGTGAAAACCCATGTCACATTACAGAGATAATACACACAGTGATGTCACCAGAGAATAACATGAGCATAAAGAACACACATGATCGTCACATACAGAAGAAATACACACCGTGAGCACAGACAAGATAATACAACAGTGATGATCACCAGTCACAAGCACTAAACACACAGTGATGTCACAGTACAGGGATAATACACACATGTATGCCTCAGTACAGAGAGTAATACACAGTGATGTTCCAAGTACAAAGATAATACACACAGTGATTGGTCACAAGCCAGAGATCATACACACAGTGATGAAACTACAGAACCTATCATCCCCCACATTTAGTCACATCAGAGACTAATACACATTGAGGTCACATTACAGGGCAGCATCCCACAGGTGATGTACCGCTCCCGCGCTCATCCAGCCACAGCCGTGACGGTCCCCAGTCCTGAGGATCTACCACAGTGAGTCACCGTTACAGCGCTCATCCCCCCACAGTGATGCGCTTGTACCCCACCCGCACCCTTCTTCCCCCACCCCCCCACCATGCCCTGAGCACGACATACAGAGTCCTACCCACCAGTCGCATGTCGCCCTCCCCCTGCGGAAATTATACACCACACTGATGGGGGGTACAGTTAGGATTATATATGTGCCCCCGCGTTATGCGTGTAACATTCAGTACCAAAGCGTGTGTGTCTTATTATTTTATTTTATTTTGTTTTGTGGTGGCCGTTGTCACCAGTCCCAGATACTCACACAGTGATATCCCAGCTCAAAAGATACATACCCCACTGTATGTCACAGTCCACGCTAATACCACCCCTGTGCTGTCACCTACCTCCAGGGGATACTCCACAGTTATGTCCCAGTCCCGGATTAATACACACAGTGAAGTGTCACAGTACGCGCTACTCCAACCTTGCTGTCCCCTACAGGCCCTCCTCCCACATTCTTTCCCCACTCCCCCCGCCCCTCACACAGTGATGTCACATTAAAATCAACTCATATGGTACAAGTCTGGAAATATACAAACCCTCTTGTAATCCGTAGAGTTCCAGCTGTCAGACACCACCATTCAGCAAGTTATCCCCAGTTACTGAAATACCCCTTTAATGGAGCAGAATAATAGTAATCATAACGCGAGTGTGAGCACATTTAGATTTCTGTTGGTGTTATATCTAAAACATTTCCATCTAAGTATCGCCAGGAGCCAGTTTTCTTGTAACATGTTTGGGCACCTGTACAATGAGAAGAAGCTCCAGAATGATTGATATGATTGAATGATTGATATTACATGGCAATAACATTGTACTAACATTGTACTAAGGAAACAAAAGAAGAGAAAACTCTGCCCATTAGAACTTTCACAATACACACAAAGACAATAAATACAAAGCAGATGCGTAACAAGAACTCAAAAAGACTCAAAGTACAAAAGTCAGGGATGGGCTCTCACAGTAGAGCTGGCAGTAAAGTGATGTCTTGTAATGTAAACAGCAGCCTAATCATAAAGCAGGTAATGTGAGAAGGGACTGACAGATGAGACCCCTACAGGCCCATTCTGGGGGACACACGGGACAGGATTGCCACAGCAGAATCATCTGCTGCTAAGGCCCAGTTCACACCTGCATTTGGACCTCCTGCAGCTTATGCTTCAATCAGCTCATACTCAGCTCATACTTAGACCAAACTCAGAACAGTATTGCAATTAAAAAAATGATCATCATGGACCCCAAAAATTATGTTATTCCCCCTCTCAGCACGGAATCATCTCACAGCAGTTGTAGTTTCCCTATATGTGAGCCCCCACAGGAAATATTTACAGCAAATCTTTATTGCAGGTTATTTCTGTGTATTTATTGACATTTTTAGCATTTTTTCTAGAGACTCATTTAGCACATACTGACAATTACAAAATATCCGTGAGTTCTTCTCACCACTGAATTTACTAGGATAAGTTGTGTTTTCCTGTCACAAGATAGTGTGGTGTACAAACAATGCAGCGTGCTTCCTTCAGACCATTTTGGAAGATCATTTCACAGTGTAATTTACAATATATTACTATATATATATGACTGCGGGTGGGAAAATAGCCTTAAAAAGGTTGTCCCATGAACCAAGTTAGGTCCTATCCACAGGATTAGTTGTACATTAATCTCCTGGAGCGACGAGTGGTCCGACTGGGATGACCTTTGGCCTCTCGTTCCTGTGGATAGGACCTAACTTGGTTTTTGGGACAACCCCTTTAAAAGCTTTTCCAGATGCACTGATGCAGGGAAAAGGGGGTCCACTATGGCCACGCTTCTCTCCCTCACTGCTAAAACTCTACTCATAGCATGGCAGCTGCTAGCTGTAATGCAACAAGTGTGAACCTATTTATTTGGGTTAGGGCTATCCTAGAGGGATACACCCTTTGTACCCCATACTATGATCTGGTCTTCTCTACAGGGAACCACCAGGTCGCTACCTCAAAAGTAGCGTCTCACCCAGGAAGGCCAAGAGACTCTGGTGAGCGTCTCTGAAGGGACTGTAATGGACTTAGTAAACAGGCCGAGGTCAGGGCAGGCAAAGAGCTATGTAGACAAAGGAATAGGAATAAGTGGATTGGTTCAGATATGGAGCAAGGGCCAAAACATGATTTTTTCGACTAACTCCACACTGGTCGCAAGCCGAGATGGCGGGCCACATCAAGGAGGGAGGAGTAATAACTGACGTCCGACCGTCCGAGAACCAAGCCAGAGGTGGAGACGGGCTGGATAAACCCGGGGTGGAGTAGGACCACAGAATAACAGGGTGACCAACGAGAGGTGATGCACAAGCCTAGAGAGCGGAGTGAGGCGACGGGGCCTAGCAAGAGGTTGGGAGCAAAATGCCAAGAAGAAAGGCGCTGGAGGTGCAACCGATGGTCCCCCCCCCATCCGCCCCCCCCAAGAGGAGGAGATAAAAGGAAGCGAAAAAGGAAAAAAATCGATTTTTTGAAGAAGGTTGCAGGAGAGGTCAGAAGAAGGAAAAGCGGAGCGAAGATAGAGTGACGTAACATGGGAGTAACAGCAAGAAAAGAGGACGGGGAGAAAAAAAAGGGAGGAGAAGCGTGGGCTGCACAGGAGGAAAATGGAGAAAGGCGGGACCAAGCAGAAAGCAGGTATGAGAAGCAAAGTATTTGGATATGAATAGATGATAATGTAAGCTTTGTATATACTTTATTAAGGGGGTTGCCTGGGTTTAGACTAAATAAATAATATATATAAATCCTCATTTTTATAGTTAACTTTTTTTTAAAAGGAAACCTGTCACCAGGATTGGTCATTTTTAGCAGGTGACAGGTTCAATAGCCCCTGCTAAGCTGATAGTAAAAATGCCTTTGCAGAATCTTCAGTACTTTATAGACTTTATTTCACATTTCTGGCTCCATAGCAGCAGTATGTGGCGAGTATAGGAGAGGGACAGCTGCAGACTGTGTCGTCTCTCCACACTCATCCACTCTCTCCCACTTCCCGTCATGTGCATTTGAGCAGGCAGCGGAGGGAGGTGGATTGTGTGCAGGAGGGGAAGAATGCACGAGGAAAACTAGATTGCGATTATTTCAGGGGTCACACAAAAGTAGCGTAGAAGTCCTGAGAAATTACCCTGCAATGCAGGGCGTCGTAACTACAGTGGTAAAGCCATAGCAGCCGTATGGGCCTGCAGTGCGGGGGCCCCGTTCACCGACTGACAGAATAAAGAAGGAGGATGTACCCATTATATTAGATTGTACTGCAATGTCCAGCAGAATATGTATATAACATATACTGCGATGTATATATGCAGTATCTGTGATGTGTATATGGTGTCTGTATACACTGTATGTGAGTATGTTGCATATGGCACTGTATGTGTGTGTATGCTGTGTGTGCACATGAGTGTATTTATATGTGATTGTAACTCTCATGTGTGAGTATATGTATATCTTTTAAGTGGGAAGGGGGCCCCAAGCATTAGCCTGCTAGGGGGCCCTGTCTCTCCGAGTAACGCCTCTGCTGCAATGTCTTTGTCCGCGTGCTGTTTTCTAACAGATGATACACTAACACATTCATTTCAATGGATCAATGCACACAAACGTGTTTATCTACCACCCGTGTAGTGACTGTAGAATACTGCAGGTCCTATTCCTGCCCCGTAGGACTGTATGGGAATGCAAAAGTAATGAATGACACATAGCTGTCATCTTTGTGGCATCTGTATTTGCAGATCAGTGCATAGGTAACAGTCTTACTTTTAGGCAGCTTGCTAAATCTGCCCCATTGACTTTCAGGTTCCGTATTTTACTGTTAATTCCATTACGAGGGCAGAATGCCAGGAATTCCGATTCTGCTTTGTCTGGCAGCATTGGTGATGTCAATACATTCCTGTTATTTCTATATAAGTTACACGTTCCGACGTTTGATGTCAATGCGCTAAGTGTCTGTTACTAAAATTTGCAAATGAGGAAGTGGAAAAATGGCTACCCCTGCTATCTGGCAAAGAAGTCCCATTGTGTAATTAGTCAATATTTGTAGACTATTGCTATGGAAACGAAAGCAGAAATTAAAGACACTTACATCACTCGCTTTATTTTTACGCTTTTTAACCAGTCTCCTTCTTTTTTATTTCATGGCGCAGCCGCATTAAGAGCAATGTGGACGGCAGATACCTGATGGACAGCGTCCCGTTTAGCTGTTGTAATCCCAGCTCTCCCAGACCTTGTATCCAAATGCAGATCACCAATAACTCGGCCCATTACAGCTACAACTACCAGACGGATGAACTGAACATTTGGGTGAAGGGGTGCCGGGAAGTCTTATTGAGCTACTACACCGGAATCATGGCCACAAATGGGGCGGCCGCCACTTTATATTTCCTTATACAGGTAAGGAACACACATTGGTACAGAACAGAAACAATGACTATAAATCCAGTCTATACAATTTCAGGCTATAATCTAAATTAGGTGGCGCTAGAGAGTAATGGCATACGTGGCGTTATGACCGCGTTTTTGGACCATTTTTAAGCAGTCCGTCAAAAAACGCATGCGTTGACCAGTTTGAATTAAGATATTGGTCAAACCTGCCAAAAACGGATGCGGTTTTTAACGGACTTCTTAAAACGGGCCAAAAACGCATTCAAAACGCCACGTGTGCCATCACCCATAGACATAGAAAAAGAAACTGTTCTGCTTTATTTTAGCACTCGGGTTTGTCCTAAGTTGTTATCCTCTATACACCTGATAAGAGATAACAATCTGATTGGTAGAGATCCATACAATCACAAGAATGAGAGTCCTCTGTTCCCCCTTAAAGAATATCAACCATCAAAGTCCAGCATGATAAATCACAAACACTCATAGATCCAGACACCGTGACTGTGAAATCTCTTATATTTGTTATCCATGTCCACCTTCCTTTTAAAATCAACATTTCAAATTATGCTAATGAGCAAAAAGGGCTTTGGGATGGAGTTACCAGAGCCCCTCCGTGCTGTAGTTTTATAGACTGTTACACTGCCTTCCCCTTATCACCTGCACTTCCCACCTCCCTCTGCCTGATGTAATCCCAAACAGTGGGAGGGGGAAGTGCTCTTACACAGTGTAATAGTCTGTGAAGCTGCAACATGGAGGGGCTCTGGTAACAACCCCCCCTCTAGCCTTTCTGGCTCATTAGCATTGTTTTAAAAGTTGATTTTAGAAAGAAGGAGGCCATGGATAACAAATCTAGATTACCACAGTCATGGTGCCTGGATCTATGAAAGTGGAATAAGTTTTTATAGTGAACAAGAGGCCCTTTCACATCTACAGACATGTCTGCGTGAGTAATTACTTGTAATTACTTTACTTGTAATCAAAATTCCAAATTATAAACTCTTATAGCTCTCTACATTTTTTCATTGACAACTGGGCATTACCATTCCCATCAAAGATATGTGGCACCGGCAGTCCAATCTAAATAGAGTCACAGGGGCTTATTTACTAAGGGTCCGCGGACCGCATTTTCGTCGTTTTCCGACTTTTTCCGTTTTGCGCCACATTTAACTGGGGTTTTTGTCGCACACGATCAGATTTTGGCGCTTGGCCGTCAGACAACCCGACTGATTCGGACTGAGCGCGGGATTTAACATTTAAAATTGTGTTGCAAGCCCAAGCACTTACATGCACCGGGAGTAAGATGGTGAACTCCGGCGGAGCTGAGCAGGGAAGTGTCACATGCAGGAACTCGGGCGCACGATCTTAGTGAATCGCGGCAGCCCCGAATCCTCGTCGGACAACGCGCCTCGGGGATCGTGACAGGACGGGTAAGTAAATGTGCCCCAGAGTGTCCAGGGGCATCCCCATCCCCACAGGTCAGTCAGTGATGTGCCATGAGTGTAGATGTCACCAACGAGCACAATGAGACCCGCAGGAGCCAGCAATGGGCCGCCAGCCTTGGAGCAGCAGGTAAGTTGCTTTACTATGTATATTTAAAGAAAATCTACCGTCAAAATCATGATAAAGCAGGGGCACTTACTCATAGATCCAGGCACTGTGACTGTGGTAATATTCTTATATTTGTTATCCATTGCCTCCTTCTTTTGATAATTAACTTTTAAAATAATGCTAAAGAGCCAGAATGGCTGGTGGGTGTTACCCAAGCTCCTCTGTGCTGTAGCTTCACAAGCTGTTGCACTGTCTTCTCCAGGCCCCTGCTCCCTCAGCATTTCACACCTCCCTTTGCCTGATATAATCTCAGACCATGGGGAAGTGCTCTTGCCCAGTGTAACAGCCTGTGAAGCTAAAGCACCTCAGAGCCCTTCTGGCTCATTAGTATAATTTTAAAAGTTGATTTTAGAAGGAAGGAGGCCATGGATAACAAATAAAAGATGATTGCCACAGTCAGGGCACCTGATAACAAATAAAAGACGATTACCACAGTCAGGGCACCTGATAAGGTATCATACATGGAGGTATGTGAAAAAAATAAAAGACAAAACATAGTATAGATCCATTGCCTTGTTAGAAAGAGAATCATCAATGGTGAGCAGCTGGTTACCGTAAGGTTCCTGCCAAACAACTCCCCATATGTCAACTTCCTACAAGATCTTTCAGTTTGTGAGTGGAGCAAGATATTGATTACCAATGAGTTACTAAGTGTCAATAATCATATAAGATGATAAAGTTCATTGTTCAGATCATTAGATTCGAGTAAATTGGCAGCAAACGTTAAAACGTTGCCTTGGATTGAGCAATCAAACCCCCAACTGTAACGTCTACAGAAACCACATCCTGTATATTTAGGACTTTGGCCGAAAAGGTCTTTTTATCTCTAAAAATATCAAAACAGGTCTTTCCAATATAATCAGAGCAAAATAAGTTTTTGTTCATATTACACAGATTCTCCAAATATGCATTATTTTACAAACTGTTATATCTTCTGAACTATGGCACCTAGAAACACAGTCCTGGTATAATTTTTAAGAGTGGAATCTCCTCTTTAATATCACACAAGAATTGTATTACAGCGGAGATTGAGTTTTTTACATACAGCTCACATAGAAATTCACAATGTAAATTAGCGGTTGAAGAGTTATGATGATGATGTTCCAAGACATGAAGATACGATTATATTTGAATATATGTTGTAAATATGTTATAAATGTTGTTTCTTTTTGTTCAAGAATAAATTTGGTAATTTTTTGGCTCATGGAAAAAATAAGACATCCCCTGTAAATAAGCTTGGGGATCAGGATTGATCTAAAGCTGATGACAGAATCCCTTTAAGAAATTTAAAGGGGTCCAGGACAGCAGTGCAGAAAATAAAAGAAAGAATAATTACCTATCTGTTCCTTTGCCACACAGGCCCAAAGTCCTTGGGGGTTAATTAGTTGTTACCTTGGAACTTAGGACTTATTACCCAAAGCTGGTCCCATGACCCCCTGTAACTTCCGACCCGACACAGTTCCAAATACTGGCAGTACGGGAGCAATTGGGGAAAGGACGCCAGACAGGCAAGTATGCTTTTTTTTCCTGCCCCCTGCCCTGGGAATCCTCTGGAAATCCCCTTTAAATATGTCCTCCAGAGGAAACACTTTCCATTTCTGTATCACTCTCTTCTGCTTGAAAAACCTATCTGTACCGTTTCCCTGGCTCTCGTCTGTTCTTTCCTTTCTTTTATAAGATTAATGGAGCAGAACGGTCATGCCCGGCCGTCTGCTCCAATAGTCTGACGGAGCGTCGAGGGGTTTGACGGACCCCTCGTTCTCGTGATATGTGGGGCTCTTAGCGCTGAGACCCCCATCTGATCAGCAGGTTAGGCCCTATCCCATGATTAGGGCCTAACATTAATTTGTGTGAAAACCCCTTTAAGATGTCGTGTCTTTGTTCCTCTCCTTTACTCTCAATCCCATGATGCCACAGCAACACCCCTACATTGTGCTGCTTGTCAGGGTTCAGGATCAGTGGACCCCCTGGACCATCGTGGGAGATGGTATTAGCCGACACCCGGGACCGGAATCTAAGTGGCACCTGGTCTTTACCAGAGTCGCCGCAAAGCGGGATGGACTTGCTGCGGCAGGGTACCACCAGGTCTTGTGGTCAGAAGCAGGCAGAAGTTCAAGGTAGGCAGCAGAGGTGCAGAGTCAGGGTCAGGTCCAGGGTCACAACAGGAACGAAGAGAATACTCTCAGGAAGCTTTTTCAATGGCATGAAGCTCAAAGATCTGTCAGGGAATCCTGGGAACAGCCGGCCTTTGAGAAAACCCGGAAGTGCTAGCGCGAATCAGTTGTGCGCTAGCCCCTTAAATGCTCGAGTGGCGTCGTGTGCAAGCCCTAAAGAGCGGGGACGCGCGCGGCCTAGCCGGGACAAGAGCGGGCCAGGGACCGGGGCAGAGGCGCCACAGAGAGGGGCACGGGTTGTGCCTGTGATCCGAGGCATGGATCGCAGTGACACCCGTGACACTGCTTCTTTTTTCCTACAAATTATATATGAATAAACTGACAATTGAGTGTTACGGGTTCGGTAGAATCCCTGCAGTGTCTTATATTGTACAATACAGTGCAAAACTGATTGGACATAGCCATTTATCAATTTAGTCATAAATGTTTTAACGTCACATTTCTCTCCCCATTTAAAGGGGTGTCCAAACAAGTAAAACATATCCCTTATTTACAGGATACAAGGGGATGATTTGTTGATTGGGATCCCTCCATTCAAAAAAGGGAGTGGGGCACATTTACTAAGGTGGTTGCGGCAGTTTTCTGTCGGACTTTGCACGTTCTTTGCAGAAGAGCCTGCGCCACATTTATGTTGCATGCGACTATCTTGTGGCGCGGCTGCATTATTCTTCACGCAACACAAATTTCTGCACTGAAGGGGCATTCCGGTGACCGTGCACCACATTTAACATGCAATGTCCGACAGTGTGTCGCACGCCCCATGGTAAAGGTGCACCAAAAAAAGTTGGTGCACACTGTTGGAGCAGTGCAGGAGGCGCCAGATTCATCAACAACAAGCACCAGAAATTCTGAATCTGGCGCCCTCTGCACACTACACTACTGCAGTTTGCACTGTTTTTAGTAAAGTGCCCAATATTGTGCTGTGTATATGTTTTTCCAGGAGTGTTCCTTTAATTTAGCGCAGAATCATTAATAAAGCATAGAGCGTTTACCCTCGCATTGACCTGAAGACTGCACCCACCGGGCATTAGCTCTACCTTTCCTCTACAACAATATGTGGCACACATCCAGGCTTCAGATATTTTTATGATGTAGATTTGTGAGAACACGTTGTGCAAATCAATTGACTGTCGCTTATTTGGCTGTTTTTGTGCGGTCATGCAAGCTCCTAGTGAAATGGGATTTTTCCAGAAATGAACATTGACGATCTATGCCAAGAATAACCATCGATTTATAATCGGTAAAGGGGATCAAATAATAATGTCTGGGATTACACCGAGAGTAACCACTCAAGGGAAGCGGGAGCAGTAGTAACGGCACTTCTACTTGGGCAGCTATACGCTGTTACTATTGCTGCTGCTGGAGTAGGGAGCGCTGACATTCTTTGAAAATATTCTGTATTTGCAACATATTCCTGCGGATATGTCATACATATAAAGCAACAGTAATATGGACTCTCGGGATAGGGATGTAATATTACCACTGTATAAGGAATTGGTTTGGCCTCACCTGGAATATGCTGTCCAGTTCTGGGCACCGGTCCATATAAATGATGCTGGAGAGGGTTCAACGAAGAGCCACAAAGGGGTATAGAGGGTCTCAGTTATGAGGAAAGATTAAAACAACTAGATTTATTTAGTCTGGAAAAGAGACCCTAAACCCAAGCTGTATAGGTAGGATTGTGGATTTGGGGGTCCAAACCGAGTGACAGGTTATTTTTAAGAAACAATATGTAATATTAGAGCAGCAGAGCCTGAGACACATGCAGTGTGCCCACATTTTTCTGATATTATCCCAATTTGTTCTCAGTGTTGTGTGTGAACATACCCTTATTGTGCAAAACAAATCACCTTCATGTTAAACACACATAATATACAGAATAACCAGCTCTTTTCATCTCTCTCTTTTCAGGCGTCTGTCCTTGTAAGCATACGTCTCCTCCAGACTTCCATGGATAAGATTACTGGTGCGGAGGATGTGGAGACCGATTCCGAAGGATTTCTTCTGGAGAAAGGTTTAGGGGAGACCATCAATAGCGGTCTGGAGAAAACCAAGGCCCTGTTCAAGTCCAGTACTGGGGAGGCAGGAGGTGGAGAGGCTGCTGCTAGCTAAATAAGCTATGAGGGGTATACAGGGGCAGAGATTATATAGAGTATAGTGATAAACCAAGCCTGCTTGTATAATTACTTACCCAATCTACAGAAGGCCCAAAGGTCCCTCCCTTATGGATGCAAGGCATAAGGTTATACCGGATGGTTAGAAGGAGATTTTGGAGATGGATAATCCCAGTTGTAGCTGCTAAAATGTAGACGTAATAGTAAAATAAAGAAGACTGCAATACAGTGTTGTGTACCATGGAGGGCAAGGGGGGGGTTGTGATAACCACACAAAGGTGGCAAACTCTCTGACAGATGGCAATGAAAGTTACCCCAGCTTCTCCCCTACATAGGATCCTATCATATAGTATGTCAAGTAAAATCTGTAAACCTCATAAAATGTCATGTGTGAACCTGACGATAAACGCATGGAGTAAAGATTCAGCGCACGTGGTAGCATGCCTGCTGGAAATAAATAAAAGCCACAAGAATATACGTTGTAAAATGTTTATTTGTTGGGTCAACCCACAAATCTCACATAAAATGTTAAAAGACATAAAGACTCTCTGAATAAATTATAAAGAGACATTTGTACAGCAGAAACCTTAAAGGGGTTGTCCTGTCACAGCGCGTTATCCCGAATCTACAGGATAGGCAATAATTTGCTGATTGATAGTGTCCCATGGATCCTGAGAATGGTGGTACATGATACACCTGCCGCTCTATTCTCCTCTATAGCACTGACAGAGGCTACTGGGAATCCCCACCGATCAGAAACTTATACCCTATCCTGTGGCCTGGACAACACCTTTAAAGGGGTCCTGTAAGAATATTAAGAACCCCAAGAGGCCGGGATGGGAAAAAAGAAAGAGCACAAATTTACCAAGTTTCTCTGGGACTTACAGTTTTCAGATCTGCACCCGGGCAACGTTAGGTCTTGGGACCCATTTCATCCAATGAGTGGCGTCCTCGGACCATTTGACGTCACTTCCGTTTTCCAGGGAGCTTCACTGTCATTGTCCGAGGAGGCTATTTATTAATTGAATGTGGTCCAGTGAATCCCTGGAACCTCCAGCTGTGGGCAGTGCCGAAAATCAGAAGTGACAAATGATGCAAGAATTAGGCAACTATGTGTGTTTTTTTCCTCCATCTAGGCCCCTGGGAAAACCCCTTCAAATGAGCAGTCATCTTAAAAGCAATAAAATTACATGTACAATAGGTCCGCACATTATACCCATGTATCATACAAATACAGTTTGGTAAGACCAAGAGAGACCCATCAGGAACATCATCAGCATATTACCCTCATTATGTATCCAGCAATGAGACAAATGGTGGACTGAACCACACAGCACCTCATATGTGGACACTATAGCCACTAAAGGTGAAGCCTCCATTGAATTAGAGTATTCATGTACAAGTCTGGCCCATCATGCTTTGTATTATTCAATGGAGCAGTTGACCTCTCTATCAGCTGCCATGGAAGGACCGAAGTACAATGGGAACAAGGGAGAGTGCTGTAATATACAAGACCAAAAAAAATATATTTATATATATCACTTCAGGGGATCACATAGGAAATGTAATATATTCCATCACTTTAGCTCATTTATTGCACATGGGAAGGGTCTACGTAGTAATAGCCTCCCTTAATATTGTAGTCTAGATCCCTTTTATTAAAGACAACTCTAAAATTCTGGGACCGCAAAAGAAATCCCAGGTGCATGAAAGCCGACATTAGTGTAAGAAGGAAAACCAGGAAGGATGTGCATTGAAACCGTAAAACCCCATCCGATAAAACACGAAATGATCGCAATAAAACCCCCAAAGTAAATCAAGCAACTACAATGTCAGAAATTACCAAGAATGTCAAGCCTTCAATGCTGACAGAGGCAGATTCATGGTCTATCCATGTGCCACTGTTAAGACTCAGAGTAGAGCCGTTTTGCAGATCCTCTGTATACCTCCAACTGTATATGGAGGCATATAGAAAATTGCAAATTAATTGATTATCATCATCTCCATCAAGGGCCAACTATGTGGTATCCAAAAAGGAGTGTAGGGGAAACCACTTGTTTTGTGAAATCAGGGTTTAACTTCATTCAATCCGACTGACTGCAGTATGGTTGCATATCACTAGCACGTGCAAAAAAACAGCCCCTTAAAAAACATGGCTTCTTTTTTCCAAAAAACATACCACACTTGACC
Source organism: Engystomops pustulosus (assembly GCA_019512145.1). Lineage (NCBI taxonomy): Eukaryota > Metazoa > Chordata > Amphibia > Anura > Leptodactylidae > Engystomops > Engystomops pustulosus. The sequence goes on from CM033647.1 coordinate 145,582,530, forward strand.
ATGGTTTGTGCCGGTATTGCAACTCACTGCATAGAAATCAATGGAGCTGAATTGCAAAACTGGCACAAGGTCTGGTGTGGCGCTGTTTTTAGGAAGACAGCAGCCATGTTTTTCAACCTCCAGACAACCCCTTCAAGGTGGCATTCACTAGTTGCACATTACATGCCTGGAATGGAATGGCTGTGGAATTTACCCCAGAGTCAAATCTGCATCATTACCCTAAGGGTTTCTTCCCACAAGCACCGATAGCTGCACCCAATACACATATAACCTGCTGCAGATCCTGTCTGTGTGCATCTACTTTAAATGTTAAATGGAGAATGTTAAATGTTTTGAAATCTAATATATTATAGTTGATGGGAGCCTGATGATCAGCTACTAGGAGCATGGGATTCTACAGCGTCCAGATCCACAAAAGCGTAAAGAGATTGTACTATGTGCACCTTTACCCCTCAAATAGGTGATCAGCAGGGGTGCTCAGAGTCACCCCCACACCTAATGATACAGATTGGTAACAGGGTTAAAAAGACTAGGAAATAACAATGGCAAGTTCTCAAATACAGAAATAACATGGAGTCCACTCCCCTGGTGATACACAGATTCTAATAGGGATGATCCAACATTGCAATCTTATACGCCTTATGTTTGTAATTACAGGACTTATCTGGCCTTCCCGTCACTGTACAGTAGGATATGATATCTTACATGAAATACAGTCTGGCTTTACACTAGAATTTTAGGATCCGAGCCCTTCCAAATCAATGGAGCTGAATTGCAAAACTGGCACAAGGTCTGGTGTGGCACTGTTTTTTGGAAGACAGCAGCCATGTTTATCAACCTCCAGACAACCCCTTTAAAGGGGATGTTCACAAGTTGCACATTACTTGCCTGGAATGGAATGGCTGTGGCATTTACCCCAGTGTCATATCTGCACCATTACCCTAAGGCAGTGATGGCGAACCTTTTAGAAATGGAGTGCCCATACTACAACCAAAATCCACTGATTAACTGTGAAGTGCCAACGCGCATTTTAAGCAGTAACTTATTGCTACGTGTTCTTCCACATCTTTTAATTGTATCAGCCTCTTAAGGTCACCAATACAGTTGAAAGAAAGAGGAAGAATGGTGGGTCCAGCAGGAGGACCTCCAAAGATAATGCGGTTCTGACAACACCACCTCAGTTTTCCTGCAGTTCCAAACAGCCAATGAAGTGTCACTTTAAAATAGTGCTGAGAGCAGCATCTCATAAGTTGCCTGGGACTGAAATTAAAGACCAGAGTTGGCCTCAGAAAAGCATGGTTGCTGGAGCAGCATGGGATTTACCGCCGGTCATTGATGTGTTGAATAAAACTGAATCTAAAAGTACTTTATTCATATTAAAAGATACTTGAAATCTCAAACACGATGCATGATGTAAATTATTTCAGTTTTTTAAGGCAGAAATTGCAGTATGTGATCTTGCACAGATTAGTTGAATTGCATAGTGCTATATCTGAGTGTAAATTCATGGTAGTTCACACAACAAACAGTTAGATATATCAAAGGACTAGACCTAGGCAGTTATCCTAAGATAGTGTGATTATACTATGGCCAGCTATGGGATAGTACCCCAGCAGCTTGCAATCTACCGCAGTCTACCATAGTACATTGTTCTCATGCTGCCAGCTGCCTCCACCCCTATACCTCCCTAATGATGACTAATTCCTTTCAGTACCTGTCAGTCGTTCAGGTTGGCACATGCAAAGGAAATGTAGGTGACACATATTTCTTCACTTTGGAGAGGTGTTGTTGAACAAGAAACTTAGTGTTTAACTCAGAGACTAGCACATGTCATAATGTGCAACAAACATAATAAACTGGCCGAGTATTCTTCAGAACCCATTTAATCACGGTTACCATAGTTTCACATATTTTAACAGGCATACAAAGTGACAGAATCATGTAAAAACAAAGGATGGGCTAAATATGTGTGGTAAGAACGGTAAAATATGTCATATACACAAAGCAGCTTTTTGATTATTCACGGCATTGTTGAAAAGAATCTGCACCCATGTGCATGTACCCTCCATGTGCCAACTAAAAAAGTGAGTTTTTTAAATCCCAAAAAGTTTCAAAAAAAGGGGTCTTGTCATAAATGAGGCACATGTTGGCCATACCATTCTTGATAAATGTTCCCCATATTATTTTTGTTGCAGTGGCCTGTCCTTTCTAAACAAAATCCATGCAGTCTTTACTAGTTGCTTATTTTTTTGTGTGCCTTTTTAGCTTCTGGTGGTGGTTTCTTTCTACCTATAAAGAAATCCAAAAACAAAACAAACAAAAAACCCATACTCAGAACATGCTGTGATTTGCACAACATACCTTGGAGTCAAAAAACACCAAACTAGAGGGGGAAAAAGGGTCACCAGAAAAAAAAGGTTGTTTGTTGGCCACAATTCCATATTGACTTTTTGTTGACAAAAAAAACTATCAAAAAACAGCATAAGAACACACATTATAGAATTGTTGCTGGATTTTATATGTGATTTGCCACCAACAGGGGGCAGGGTTCAAACTTTTCATAGCAAAGGATGAAATCCACAACGAGAAGCCACAACAATGTCAATGGTTCTAAATACTTAATAGGGCTATTCCCATTTCAGCCAATAAATGTTATTGTTTGTATTATAAAAAGTTATATAATTTCCCAATATACTTTCTGCATCCACTCCTCACAGTTTTCTAGATCTCTGCTTGCTGTCCTTCTATATAAAGCTTCTATATTTACTTCCAGTGGATAGAAATCCGACCATGGTCACACAGGTGCACGGCTCGTTATATCACAAGGCTCTGGTTATTCTCTGTGATATAACGAACCTGCGACACATATTAATTGTGTCTGAGTTTCCACTCCGCCAAAGCCACTCCCCTTTTCGGAGAAGAGTCGGAGCAGACGGAAAAAGTCATTTTTTCTGTCCCCGACAGCTAATAAATAGGTAGGAGAGCAGAAGATGCGGTGAAAGCGCCACAAAACTGGCGGAAACACCATAGTAAATGTCCCCCAGTGTGATTATACTATGGCCAGCTATGGGATAGTACCCCAGCAGCTTGCAATCTACCGCAGTCTACCATAGTACATTGTTCTCATGCTGCCAGCTGCCTCCACCCCTATACCTCCCTAATGATGACTAATTTCTTTCAGTACCTGTCAGTCGTTCAGGTTGGCACATGCAAAGGAAATGTAGGTGACACATATTTCTTCACTTTGGAGAGGTGTTGTTGAACAAGAAACTTAGTGTTTAACTCAGAGACTAGTACATGTCATAATGTGCAACAAACATAATAAACTGGCCGAGGATTCTTCAGAACCCATTTAATCACGGTTACCATAGTTTCACATATTTTAACAGGCATACAAAGTGACAGAATCATGTAAAAACAAAGGATGGGCTAAATATGTATGGTAAGAACTGTAAAATATGTCATATACACAAAGCAGCTTTTTGATTATTCACGGCATTGTTGAAAAGAATCTGCACCCATGTGCATGTACCCTCCATGTGCCAACTAAAAAAGTGAGTTTTTTAAATCCCAAAAAGTTTCTAAAAAGGGGTCTTGTCATAAATGAGGCACATGTTGGCCATACCATTCTTGATAAATGTTCCCCATATTATTTTTGTTGCAGTGGCCTGTCCTTTCTAAACAAAATCCATGCAGTCTTTACTAGTTGCTTATTTTTTTGTGTGCCTTTTTAGCTTCTGATGGTGTTTTTTTTCTACCTATAAAGAAATCCAAAAACAAAACAAACAAAAAACCCATACTCAGGACATGCTGTGATTTGCACAACATACCTTGGAGCCAAAAAACACCAAACTAGAGGGGGAAAAAGGGTCACCAGTTAAAAAAAAGGTTGTTTGTTGGCCACAATTCCATATTGACTTTTTGTTGACAAAAAAAAAAAACAATCAAAAAACAGCATAAGAACACACATTATAGAATTGTTATTGCATTTTATATGTGATTTGCCACCAACAAGGGGCAGGGTTCAAACTTTTCATAGCAAAGGAAGAAATCCACAACGTGAATCCACAACAGTAACTGACATGTCAATGGTTCTAAATACTTAAAAGGGCTATTCCCATTTCAGCTAATAAATGTTATTGTTTGTATTATAAAAAAGTTATACAATTTCCCAATATACTTTCTGCATCAACTCCTCACAGTTTTCTAGATCTCTGCTTGCTGTCCTTCTATAGAAAGCTTCTATATTTACTTCCAGTGGACAGAAATCTGACCATGGTCACACGGGTGCACACCTCATTATATCACACAACTCTGGTTATTCTCTGTGATATAACGAGCCGTGCACCTGTGTGACCATGGTCGGATTTCTATCCACTGGAAGTAAACATAAAAGCGTTCTATAGAATGACAGCAAGCAGACGATTTCGAAAAACGTTTGTGGAATTGATACATAAAGTATATTGGAAAATACCAATATAACCTCACCTTGTAAGATTTATTATAGGCGCAGGGTATAGCGAAAATCAAAGAGGTCAAAATCTCCTAATAATTCTGGTGTGTCTGATACCAGAACACAAAGCACTAGTATCAGCCCTCATGTTTAATACTGCTGTCCCATAACAGTCTGTCCCATCTTTCAACTATTGCACCAGCTGTAGCTTCCAGCAGGGAATGGCGAAAAGCAAGTGCTCCCACCCATTATCTCAACACTGTCCTAGCAGCGGTCATCAGCTTCATGAATGAATTATTTATTATTAGAGAGTCTGAGGAAAAAGATCATATTCTGTTAAATATAATTATCAGAAGTCGTCCCTGATACAGTGGTTTCAGAGGAATCCAAATAACATGTATTCTCCCAGTTATTCTTTAGAGCAGTAGTGACTCTCCTTAGGCACCACAATTCATTAAAGGGGTTGGCCGCTTTACCTCATGAATAGAATAGAAGATTCATGAATTGAAGATCGAGGGTGCATTCACACGTAGCATTAACGCGTGCATTTTGTAAATGGAATTAATTGGGTAAATCTCCTTTTCTAAACTCTTGTGATGCATTTGATGTGTTGTTCATGGACAGAGATCACATCACCCTCCATCTATAGCCATTTTATGGTTAGGAATGTCTGGCTGATGAGGTAAAAGGTTAGAGACTTCACTTTACATATCAAGAAAATGGAGCAGAACTATTACTAGATGTATATTGGTAAATTACCGAATATCCTGCCCCCCATACTTACACACACATTACAAAAACCATGAGGTAAAGTGGCCAACCCCTTTAAGTAAATGGACTTGGTCCCATAAGATGGACTGCAATGTACTGCAACCACTGTCAACCCCTGCTACGTGTGTATGTGTTACTTCATATAACGACCGTTACATCACTGGGTACGTCAGGACACTGCCCAAGATATCCTTACAATGGACGGCTTAAGAAATTATTTCATCCTAGCCTTACTCACTTTAGTACTATTCAATGCATATTTTATATTTTTTCCTATAAGGAATTGCTGGTTCTTATTTGTCTTTTTTGTCTGTGGGATACCTCAGCTGGTCTCCAAACACTAGCTCAGGGACAAATGAGATATAGCCTGTACATGGTTAATCCTACCCGTTTTACTAATGTTCATTTCCATTATTATATATGCGGCAAATATCTCAAATGTATATTTTTGTAACCCTTAGTTTAGTAATTGCATTAGCATTCTGTCCGTACTAGGAATCAGAAGATTTCTTTTTTTTTAAAAGTATTTATTTTTGCAGTTTTTGAATTTTTATACAAACATAATAAACAAAACCAAAAATCAAGATTGTCTGTCACATATTTCCTTCCCCCCAATACAGGATTATTATATAACAGCCATGGTAACAGTCAGGATTTTTATACTAACAATCAAACTCAAAATTTGGCCATCACCAAAAGTTTGAGCTCCATCCTGACCATTCATCCATCTTATGTCTGTGGATTAGTGCAGGGATACAGATATTTTGTGCCTAAATTACTTGGGGTCTTTCACAATACTGGACAGGAGATGTAGAAGACAGTACATGTTAGTAAAGAGACTGCAGGGTTGGAGAGCTCTAATAAGAGATTGGCAGTAGATACAGATAGATGACTCAGGTTGACAAAGAGACAGCAGGACAGGAGGGGAGAGCTCTAATAAGTGATTGTCAGTAGAAACAGCTGAGTGCTGGATTATGGACTAGCTAATCCGATTCTCTTTCCACCTCGGACTATCCCTTCTCCCTTGTCTGACACTGGGAACCTGCGGGTCTCTGTCACACCTCAGACCCCAAATCCAACCCCTCTTAGGGGTAATACAAAGGGGCTCTTGATCCCCCTTTTGCACAGATACTTAAGTAAGCAGCTCCTAGTACTACATCATATGCGACAGTGTTACACTGCTAGCGTTATCGGAAACCTCTGATAATGCTAACAAACACTGCAGTGCTGTACAATTGAAAACGCTGAACCGTGCTGTAAGCGGTCGGGCGTATTCATGAGGGGGCGGGATTAGGGGCAGAGAATGCCGTGTGAAGCTCGGCTATCACGGCTGGCCTATGGAGTAGGAGGGCGGTCCGGGGAGAGGCAGCGCCTCGGAGCGTCCCCTCATGAATATGCCCGACCGCTTACAGCGCGGTCTGGAGTTTTCAGTTGTACAGTGCAGTAGTGTTTGTTAGCATTATTGGAGGTTTCCGATAATGCTAGCAGTGTAACACTGAGGCATATGCTATAGTTTTTAGAAGTGACAGGTCCTCTTTAACTTTTGCTATGTCTCATTATACCAATGCTTTTTAACCCTTTATTACTTCTCTTTCATGCTTAGGAGCCACTGGCTTTGCTGCCTGAAATCATGCTTTCTCTCCGATGACACAAGGTCATTATTATTACTATTATTAGATATTTGTTGGTTTCATTTATAAAATGTTTCCTTGCAGAGCAGGGCAATGGAAGTAGATGCATTAGCGATTATAGCAAAAATTTTAATGTTTTTTTTCCTTCTTATCAAATGTCCAAGAATGTTTGTTTAATTTTTTCTCTTTAAAGCCGTGTTATCCTATGAAGTATCTGCTGCATTTTGTTGAGTATGATATACATTTTTCAAAATTATTATTTACAGGTTTTTGTTTGGCTCTAAACCATGACTGATCTATTAGTTGAGTCTGATATAAAGGAATACTCTCCAGATGAACAAACAGTCCTCAGTCAATCTCCTTCATCGTGGTTCATACTGCACCTTCTTTGTGCTCTTCCAACAAAAGTCAGCAGCATCATCAACAGAGGATGTATGCAACATAGCACAGACTTATGCAACATAGTGCAGACCATTCCAGTATTCTCCTTAAAAAGGAATATTTTTTTCATATACTGTACTCACAAACAATGTTTTCAAATGCGCATTGTATAAAATCAGGGAGTAACCCATCATTGATCATTCATTTAGTACAGTGATGGCCAACCTATGACACGCGTGTCAGTGCTGACACGCATAGCCATTTTCAGTGACACGCGACCGCTGGAGAGTTAAGTTTCATCCTCGGCTCCTACACAGCCAGGTGCAGTAGCCGGGAGGCTGAGAGATTGTCCAGTACATTGTAATAAATAGATGTAGTATGGCAGTACATGGTAGGATCAATCACACAACCTAGGATTAAAGTACCCTAGAAGTTAAAGGGAACCTACCACCACAAATCTACCTATAAAGGTAGATTGGGTGGTAGGTGGATCAATGGGACGTGAGGATTAGCCCTTAAAAGGGCTATCCTCACGTAAATTAGCATAAAAGTCTAATAAAAGTTAACAAAAAAGTGTGGGGACGTGAGGATTAGCCCTTAAAAGGGCTATCCTCACGTCCTATTGATCCACCTACCACCCAATCTACCTTTATAGGTAGATTTGTGGTGGTAGGTTCCCTTTAAAGAAAATCTATTATCAAAATCCACTTACACTTACTCATAGATCCAGGCAGCCTGACTGTGGTAATCTTCTTATTTTTATCATTCATGACCTCCCTCCTTCTAAAATCAACTTTTTATAATTATCCTAATGAGGGCTCTGAGGGGTGTTACCATAGCCTCTACATGCTGCAGATTCACAGGTTTTACACTGTCTCACCCTCATCTTCCGCTCCCTCAGTACTTTCCCCTGCCTCTGCCTAATGTAATCTCACTGCAACTGAGGAAGTTTCAGGACACAGTGGGAGGTGGGAAGTGCTCCTGCACAATGTAACAGCTTGTGAAGCTACAGCACAGAGAGGTTCTGGTAACGCCCCCATTGCCATTCTGGCTTATTTGCATAATTGTAAAAGGTGATTTTAGAAGTAAGGAGTACATGGATAACAGCTATAAGATTTCCACAGTCACAGTGTCCCTGGTTTATCATGATGGACTTTGATGGCAGATTTCCTTTAATTTACTAATCACTTACATTTTAAGTCAGCTACATACATTTTTAAGATTTCACTCCAGTAAAAGGGTAATGTAGAAATTTTAGGACGGTAGTAATTCACTTTAAAGCAAAGTATTTTGGATATGAATAGATGATAATTGTAAGCTTTGTAATATACTTTATTAAGGGGGTTGCCTGGGTTTAGACTAAATAAATAAATATATAAATCCTCATTTTAATAGTTAACTTTTTTTTTAAAAGGAACCTGTCACCAGGATTGTCATTTTTAGCAGGTGACAGGTTCCAATAGCCTCTGCTATGCTGATAGTAAAAATGCCTTTGCCAGCATTCTTCAGTACTTTATAGAACTTTATTTCACATTACCTGGCTCCATAGCAGCAGTATGTGGAGAGTATAGGGAGAGGGACAGCTGCAGACTGTGTCAGTATCATCCACACTCATCCAGCTCCCTCCCCACTTCCGTTCATGTGCATTTGAGCAGGCAGCGGAGGAAGGTGGATGGTGTGCAGGAGGGGGGAAATGCACGAGGAAACACTAGCATTTGCGATTATTTCAGGGCTTACCAAAAAAGTGGCGCAGAAGTCCTGATATTCTGTTTTCTAACAGATGATACACTAACACATTCATTGGATCAATGCACACAAACATGTTTATCGACCATCCGTGTAGTGACTGTAGAATACTGCAGGTTCTATTCCTGCGCCGTAGAATTGTATGGGAATGCAAAAGTAATGAATGACACACAGGTGTCATCTTTGTGGCATCTGTATTTGCAGATCAGTGCATAGGTAACAGCATACCTCCCAACATTTGTGAAAGGGAAAGAGGGACAAAATGGCGGCACGCTTTAGCCCTATTTATTAATAATAATAAAACATCATCTCTATAATAAAAAAAAAAAAATTATCCTCATTGGGATTTGAACCCAGAAACTGCAGTGTCCATGTAACAATAATTGATGGTATATGGGAGGGATCTTCTCAGAGGTTATTATGTAATTATTGAGACTATTATTATTATGGAGATGATTATTATTATTATTATTGGAGTTATTATTATTTATGGAGATTATTATTATTGAGATGATTATTATTATTTTTACTATTATTAATATTCATCTCCATAATAATAAAATAATAAAATTTATAATAATAAATCATAATAGTCTCAATATTACATAATAACCTCTGAGAAGACCCTCTCATATATCCAGGCGATAAGTCTGTGTCACAGTGGAATGGCAGATAACATGTCTTAGTTACCAGAAATCCTCATCCCTGTATCACTGGGCTTATAGCTCAGTTAGTTAAGGTCGTCTATGGTGCACAAGGTCCCAGGTTCGAATCTCAGCCGGGCAAACTTTATGTAATTTAATTATATAAAGAGCTTGTGTCTGGGGAACCCTAGGAGATCGTGACCATATATGGACAGATGCTGATCTGAGCCTGATACGTGGTCCCTGCTCTCTCAGCTAAGCCGACGCTTCTTGAACAGGATTCCCTGGCCGATGTCGACTCTGGGGAACCCTAGGAGATGCACTGACCATTCTGAGATAGGATCTGCTAAGCCCGACACTTCTCTGAAAGGATTCCCTCCCGATGTCTGTAGAAGCCACTTGTACTGGAGTTCAGGCTTTCAGAGTATTTACTATGGGGACACAGCGGGACACTGGAGGAAAATCCGTGACAATCTCATAGCTTCCCGTGACCGGGGCAGAGGTAAGAAAAACTGGAAAGTATCCCGTCAAAATCGGACGGTTGGAGCTATGGGTAACAGTCTTACTTTTAGACAGCTGATAAATCTGCCCCATTGACTTTCAGGTTCTGTATTTTACTGTTAATTCCATTACGAGGGAGAATGGCCAGGAATTCGATTCTGCTTTGTCTGGCAGCATGGTGATGTCAATACATTCCTGTTATTTCTATATGTTACACGTTTCCGACGTTTGATGTCAATGCGTAAGTGTCTGTTACAAAATTGCAAATGAGGAAGTGGAAAAATGGCTACCCCTGCTATCGGCAAAGAAGTCCATTGTGTAATTAGTCATATTTGTAGACTATTGCTATGGAAACGAAGCAGAAATTAAAGACATTACATCACTCGCTTATTTTTACGCTTTTTAACCAGTCTCCTTCTTTTTTATTTCATGGCGCAGCGCATTAAGAGCAATGTGGACGGCAGATACCTGATGGCAGCGTCCGTTTAGCTGTTGTAATCCCAGCTCTCCCAGACCTTGTATCCAATGCAGATCACAATAACTCGGCCATTACAGCTACAACTACCAGACGGATGAACTGAATTTGGGTGAAGGGCTGCCGGGAGTCTTATTGAGCTACACACCGGAATCATGGCCCAAATGGGGCGGCCGCCACTTTATATTCCTTATACAGGTAGGAACACACTCGGTACAGAACAGAAACATGACTATAAATCCAGTCTATACAATTTCAGGCTATAAATAATGGCATACGTGGCGTTAGACCGTGTTTTTGGACCATTTAAGCAGTCCGTCAAAAACGCATGCGTTGACCAGTTTGAATTAAGATATGGTCAAACCGCCAAACGGATGCGGTTTTTAACGGACTTCTTAAACGGGCCAAAACGCATTCAAACGCCACGTGTGCATCCACCCATAGACATAGAAAAGAAACTGTTCTGCTTTTTTTAGCACTCGGGTTTGTCTAAGTTGTTATCCTCTATACACCTGAAAGAGTACAAAATTGATTGGTAGAGATCCATACAATCACAAGAATGAAGTCCTCTGTTCCCCTGTAAAGAATAGCAACCATCAAAGTCCAGCATGATAAATCACAAACACTCATAGATCCAGACAACCGTGGACTGCTGAGATCTCTTCATATTTGTTATCCATGTCCTCCTTCCTTTTAAAATCACATTTCAAATTATGCTAATGAGCAAAAGGCTTGGGATGGAGTTACCATAGCCCCTCCGTGCTGTAGTTTTATAGACGTGTTACACTGCCTTCCCTTATCACCTGCACTTCCCACCCTTCCCTCTGCCTGATGAATACCCAAACAGTGCGAGGGGGAGTGCTCTTACACGTGTACTAGTTGTGAAGCTGCAACATGGAGGGGCTCTGGTAACAAACCCCCCCTCTAGCCTTCTGGCTCATTAGCATTGTTTCAAAAGTTGATTTTAGAAGAAAGGAGGCCATGGATAAAAATCTAGATTACCACAGTCATGGTGCCCTGGTTCTAAAGTGGAAAGTTTTTATAGTGAACAGAGGCCCTTTCCATCTACAGACATGTCTGCGTGAGTAATATACTTGTAATTACTTACTTGTAATCAATTCCAAATATAAGCTCTTATAGCTCTCTACATTTTTAATGACAACTGGGCATTACCATTCCCATCAAGAGATGTGGCACCGGCAGTCCAATCTAAATAGAGTCACAGGGGCTTATTTACTAAGGGTCCGGACCGCATTTCGTGCTTTTCCGACTTTTCCGTTTTGCGCCACATTTAACTGGGTTTTTGTCGCACACATCGATTTTGGCGCTTGGCCGTCAGACACCCGACTGATTCGGACTGAGCCGGGGATTTAACATTTAAAATGTGTTGCAAGCCCAAGCATTACATGCACCGGGAGTAAGATGGTGAACTCCGGCGGAGCAGAGCGGGGAAGTGTCACATGCAGGAAATCTGGACGCCCGATCTTAGTGAATCGCGCAGCCCCGAATCCTCGTCGGACAACGCGCCTCGGGATCGTGATCAGGACGGGTAGTAAATGGCCCCAGAGTGTCCAGGGGCATCCCATCCCCACAGGTCAGTCAGTGTGTGCCAGAGTGTAGATGTCACCAACGAGCCACAATGAGACCCGCAGGAGCCAGCAATTGGGCCGCCAGCCTTGGAGCCGCAGGTAATTGCTTTACTATGTATATTTAAGAAAATCTACCATCAAAATCATGATAAAGCAGGGGCACTTACTCATAGATCCAGCACTGTGGACTGTGGTAATATTCTTAATTTGTTATCCATTGCCTACTTTTTGATGATTAAAACTTTTAAAATAATGCTAAAGAGCCAGAAGGGGGTGGGTGTTCCCAGTCTCTCTGTGCTGTGCTTCACAAGCTGTTGCACTGTCTTCTCCAGGCCCCTGCTCCCTCAGCATTTCACACCTCCTTTGCTGTATAATCTCAGACATGGGGAAGTGCTCTTGCACAGTGTAACAGCCTGTGAAGCTACAGCACCTCAGAGCCCTTCTGGCTCATTATATATTTTAAAAGTTGATTTTGAAGGAAGGAGGCCATGGATAACAATAAAAGATGATTGCACCAGTCAGGGCACCTGATAACAAATAAAGACGATTACCACAGTCAGGGCACCTGATAAGTATCATACAGTTGAGGTATGTGAAAAAAATAAAAGAAAAACTAGTATGATCCTTGCCTTGTTAGAAGAGAACATAACAATGGTGAGCAGCTGGTTTACCGTAAGGTCCTGCAAACAACTCCCCATAGTCAACTTCCACAAGATCTTCAGTTTGTGAGTGGCAGCAGATATTGATTACCATGAGTTACTAATGTCATAATCATATAAGATGAAAGTTCATTGTTCAGATCATTAGATTAGTAAATTGGCAGCAACGTTAAACGTTGCCGGATTGACATCAAACCCCCAACTGTAACGTCTACAGAAACCACATCCTGTATATTTAGACTTGGCCGAAGGTTTTTTATCCTAAAATATCAAACAGGTCTTTCCAATATAATCAGAGCAAAAGTTTTTGTTCATATTACACAGATTCTCCAAATATGCATTATTTACACAACGGTATTATCTTCTGAACTATGGCACCTAGAAACAGTCCTGGTATAATTTTAAGAGTGGAATCTCCTCTTTAATACACAAGAATGTATTACAGCGAGATTGAGTTTTTTACATACAGCTCACATAGAAATTCACAATGTCAAATAGCGGTGAAGAGTTATGATGATGATGTTCCAAGACATGAAGATACGATTATATTTGAATAAATGTTGTTTCTTTTTGTTCAAGAATCCCCTGTAAATAAGCCCGAACTAAATTTTCGGAGTTAAAAATAAACAATACCCTGTCTTATGTTAGGAGCATTTAGCAATGCTAATCTTATCTACTGTCCAATGTTTTAGGGATTTAAATGAGTTTCCTGTTTTAGGTATCTTCAGAGCATTAAGCCAAACTTAAACTGTTAAAGGGAACCTGTCATCAGGTTTTCACATTTGAACATGACAGGTTCCTGTGGCAGAGAGCGCAACTCCTCTACACTTTTCAGTTGGAAACAAGGGATTAGCTTGCAATGTGAGATTTGCTTGAAGGTCCAATAATGTATCAGAGGGGGGGGGGTTGAGAGAATTCTGAGAGTTGCTTTCTGCATGACATCATGACTTGGGGGATTAAGATGCCCATTCAACTCAGGGGTCTTTCCATATTTTAATGTCACAGGCACAAATGATTTTTATTATAAAAGAAGCTTAGGGATCAGGATTGCTACCGGACCGGGTCTAAAGCTGAGACAGATATCCTTAAGAAATTTAAAGGGGTCCACGACCGCAGTGCAGAAATAAAGAAAGAAAAATTACCATCTTTAGTCGGTTCCTTTGTCACACAGGCCCAAAGTCCTGGGGGTTAATTAGTTGCTACCTTGGAACTTAGGACAACGAAGGACTTATTACCCAAAGCGGGTCCCATGACCCCCTGGAACTTCCAACCCGACACAGTTCCAAATACTGGAAGTACTGGAGCGTAGGGAGAATGGGACTCCAGAGCAGGGCAAGTATGTTTTTTTTTCCTGTCCCTTGCCCTGGGAATCCTCTGGAAATCCCCTTTAAATATTTCCTCCAGAGGAAACACTTTCCATCGCTGTATCACTCTCTTTTGCTTGAAAAACACTCCATCTTACTTCCTTACTTATAGAGATTAATGGAGCAGAACGGTCATGCCCAGCTGTCTGCTCCAATAGCCTGACGGAGCGTCGAGGGCTTTGACGGACCCCTCGTTCTCGTGATATGTGGGGCTCTTAGCGCTGAGACCCCATCTGATCAGCAGGTTAGGCCTATCCCATGGATAGGGCCTAACATTAATTTGTGTGAAAACCCCTTTAAGATGTCTTGTCTTTGTTCTCTCCTTTACTCTCAATCCCATGATGCCACAGCAACACCCTACATTGTGCTGCTTGTCAGGGTTCAGGATCAGTGGACCCTCTGGACCATCGTGGAGAATGGTGATTAGCCGACACCCGGGACCGGAATCTAAGTGGCACCTGGTCTTACCAGAGTCGTCGCAAAGCGGGAGGACTTGCTGCGGCGGGTACCACCAGGTCTTGTGGTCAGAAGCAGCAGAAGTTCAAGTAGGCAGCAGAGGTTGCAGAGTCAGGGTCAGGTCCAGGTCACAACAGAACGAGGAATACTCTCAGGAAGATTTTTCAATGGCATGAAGCTCAAAGATCTGTCAGGGAATCCTGGAACAGCCGGCTTTGAGAAAACCCGAAGTGCTAGCGCGAATCAGTTTGCGCTAGCCCCTTAAATGTCGAGCTTGAGGGCGTCGTGTGCAAGCCCTAAAGAGCGGGCGACGCGCGCCGAGCCGGGACAAGACGGGCAGGGACCGGGGCAGAGGCGCCACAGAGAGGGGAACGGGTTGTGCTGTGATCCGAGGCATGGATCGCAGTGACACACCGTGGACACTGCTTCTTTTCCTACAAATATATATGAATAAACTGACAATTGAGTGTTACGGGTTCGGTAGGAACCCCAGTGTCTTATATTGTCAATACAGTGCAAAACTGATTGGACATAGCAATTATCATAGGTCATAAATGTTTTTAAGTCAAATTTCTCTCCCCATTTAAAGGGGTGTCCAAACAAGTAAAACATATCCCTTATTTACAGGATACAAGGGGATTATTTTGATTGGGATCCCTCCATTCAAAAAAGGAGGGGGCACATTTACTAAGGTGTCTGCGGCGTTTTCTGTCGGACTTTGCACGTTCTTTTGCAAAGAGCCTGCGCCACATTTATGTTGCATGCGACTATCTTGTGGCGCGGCTGCATATTCTTCACGCAACACAATTCTGCACTGAAGGGCATTCGGTGACCGTGCCACATTTACAGCATGTCCGACAGTTGTGTCGCACGCCCCATGGTAAAGGTGCACCAAAAAAAGTTGGTGCACACTGTTGAGCAGTGCAGGAGGCGCCAGATCATCAACAACAAGCACAGAAAATTCTGAATCTGGCGCCCTCTGCACATACATACTGCAGTTTGCACTGTTTTTAGTAAGTGCCCAATATTGTGCTGTGTATATGTTTTTCCAGGGTGTCCTTAATTTAGCGCAGAATCATTATAAGCATAGAGCGTTTACCTCGCATTGATGAAGACTGCACCACCGGGCATTAGCTCTACCTTTCCTCTAACCATATGTTGCACACAATCCAGGCTCAGATATTTTTATGATGTAGATTTGTGAGAACACTTGTGCAAATAATTGACTGTCGCTTATTTGCTGTTTTTGTGCGGTCTAGCAAGTCCTAGTGAAATGGGATTTTTCCAGAATGAACATTGACGATCTATGCCAAGAATAACATCGATTTATAATCGGTAAAGGGGATTCAATAATAATGTCTGGGATTACACCGAGAGTAACCACTCAAGGGAAGGGGAGCAGTAGTAACGGCACTTCTTACTTGGGCAGCTATACGCTGTTACTATTTGCTGCTGGAGTAGGGAGCGCTGACATTCTTTGAAAATATTCTGTTTTGCAACATATTCCTGCGGATATGTCATACATATAAAGCAACGTATATGGACCCGGGATAGGGGATGTAATATTACCATGTATAAGGAATTGGTTTGGCCTCACCTGGAATATGCTGTCCAGTTCTGGGCACCGTCCAAATAAATGATGGCGGAGAGGGTTCAACGAAGAGCCACAAAGGGGTATAGAGGGTCTCAGTTATGGGAAAGATTAAAACAACAGATTTATTTTAGTCTGGAAAGAGACCCTAACCCAAGCTGTATAGGTAGATTGTGGATTTGGGGTCCAAAACGAGTGACAGGTTATTAAGAAACAATAGTAATATTAAGAAGCAGAGCCTGAGACACATGCAGGTCCGCAATTTCTGATATATCCCAATTTGTTCTCAGTTGTGTGTGAACATACCCTTATTGTGCAAAACAAATCCCTTATGTTAACACACTAATATACAGAATAACCAGCTCTTTTTTCTCTCTTTTCGGCGTCTGTCCTTGTAAGCCATCGTCTCCTCCAGACTTCATGGATAGATTACTGGTGCGGGAGGTGTGGAGACCGATTCGAAGGATTTCCTTTGGAGAAAAGGTTAGGGGAGACCATCAATTAGCGGTCTGGAGAAAACCAAGGCCCTGTTCAAGTCCAGTAATGGGGAGGCGGAGGTGGAGAGGCTGCTGCTACCTAAATAGCTATGAGGGGTATACAGGGGCAGAGATATTAGAGTATAGTGATAAACCAAGCTGCTTGTATGATAATTACCAAAGGTGCAAAGTCGCCCTCCTTGGATGCAAGGCATAAGGTATTACCGATGGTTAGAAGGAGATTTTGGAGATGGATAATCCCAGTTGTAGCTGCTAAAATGTAGACGTAATAGTAAACATAAAGAAGACTGCATACAGTGTTGTACCAGGAGGGCAAGGGGGTTGTGGATAACCACACAAAAGGTGGCAAACTCTCTGACAGTGGCATGAAAGTTACCCCAGCTTCTCCCCTACATAGGATCCCATCATATAGTATGTCAAGTAGATCTGTAAACGCATGAAATGTCCTGTGTGAACTGACGATAAACGCATGGAGTAAAGTCAGCGCACTGGTAGCATGCCTGCTGGAATAATAAATTAAATCCACAGAATATACGTTGTAAAATGTTTATTTGTTGGGTCAACCCACAAATCTCACATAAATTAAAAGACACGACTTGAAAGAGAGAAAATAAAAGCATAAAGACTCTCTGAATAAATTATAAAGAGACATTTGTACATAGAAAACATGGAGCAGAAACCTTAAAGGGGTTGTCCTGTTACAGCGCGTTATCCCGAATCTACAGGATTGGCAATAATTTGCTGATCGATAGTGTCCCATGGATCCTGAGAATGGTGGTCCCTTGTACTGGATGCAAATACACCTGCCGCTCTATTCTCCTCTATAGCACTGACAGAGGCTACTGGGAACCAACGATCAGAAAATTATATCCGATCCTGTGGGCTGGACAACACCTTTAAAGGGCTCCTGTAGGAATTTTGAAAACCCCAAGAGGCCGGGATGGGAAAAAAGAAAGAGCACAAATTTACAGAGTTGCTCTGGGACTTTTGGGACCAATTGACGTCACTTCCGTTTTCCAGGGGGCTTCACTCCCTATGTTGTCCGAGGAGGCCATTTATTGATTGAACGTGGTCCAGTGAATCCGGAACTCCGTTTGGGCAGTGCCGAAAATCAGAAAGTGAAATGATGCAAGAATTGCAACTATGTGTTGTTTCCCCCCCCCCCCCCCATTTAGGCCCTGGAGAAAACCCCTTCAACTGAACATAGTCATCTTAAAAAGCATAAAATTACATTTACAATAGGTCACACATTATACCCAAGTATCATACAAATACAGATGGTAAGCCAAGAGAGCCCCATCAGGAACCTCAATCAGCATTATTACCCCATGAGTATCCAGCAAGAGACAAATGGTGGACTGACCACACAGCACGCATCATGTGGACACCATGGCCCCTGAGGCTGGTCGCAAGCCGAGATGGCGGGCCACATCAAGGAGGGAGGAGTAATAACTGACGTCCGACCGTCCGAGAACCAAGCCAGAGGTGGAGACGGGCTGGATAAACCCGGGGTGGAGTAGGACCACAGAATAACAGGGTGACCAACGAGAGGTGATGCACAAGCCTAGAGAGCGGAGTGAGGCGACGGGGCCTAGCAAGAGGTTGGGAGCAAAATGCCAAGAAGAAAGGCGCTGGAGGTGCAACCGATGGTCCCCCCCCCATCCGCCCCCCCCAAGAGGAGGAGATAAAAGGAAGCGAAAAAGGAAAAAAATCGATTTTTTGAAGAAGGTTGCAGGAGAGGTCAGAAGAAGGAAAAGCGGAGCGAAGATAGAGTGACGTAACATGGGAGTAACAGCAAGAAAAGAGGACGGGGAGAAAAAAAAGGGAGGAGAAGCGTGGGCTGCACAGGAGGAAAATGGAGAAAGGCGGGACCAAGCAGAAAGCAGGTATGAGAAGCAAAGTATTTGGGATATGATAATGATAATTGTAAGTTGTATAGACTTATTAAGGGGGTTGCCTGGTTTATCTAAATAAATACATATATATACATCCTCATTTTTATAGTTAACTTTTTTTTTAAAAAAGGACCTGTACCAGGATGTGTCATTTTTAGCAGGTGACAGGTTCCATAGCCCTGCTAAGCTGATAGTAAAATGCGTTTGTCAGAATCTCAGTATTATAGAACTTTATTTCACTTTCGGCTCCCATAGCAGCAGTATGGGCGATTATAGGAGAGGGACAGCTGCAGACGTGTCATCTCTCCAACTCATCCAGCTCTCTCCCACTTCCCGTCAGGTGCTTGAGCGGCAGCGGTAGGGAGGGGACTGTGTGCAGGAGGGGAAGATGCCACGAGGAAAACAATAGTATTTGCGATTATTTCAGGGGCACACAAAAGTAGCGTAGAAGTCCTGAGAATTTACCCTGCAATGCAGGGCGTCTACTACAGTGGATAACAGCCATAGCGCCGCTATTGGCCTGCAGTGGCGGGGGTCCCCGTTCACCGACTGACAGGAATAAAGAAGGAGGATTGTACACCTATTTATTAAATAAGTCTTATTAGTTGTTGGTATGGGGCACATGTCCAGCAGAATATGTATATAACATATACTGCGATGTCTATATGCAGTATCTGGATGCCTCGTATCTCATGGTGTCTATGTCTATACAATGCGTATGTGAGTATGTTGCCATATGCACTGATTGTTGTATGTTGTGTGGCACATGAGTGTATTTATGTGATTGTTAACTCTCATGTGGAGTATATGATATCGTTAGTGAAGGGGGAAGGGGAGGGACCCCAAGCATTAGCCCTGTAGGGGGCCCTGTCTGCTCGAAGTAGCCCTTCGCGTGCAATGTCTTTGTCCGCGTGCTGTTTTCTAACAGTCTATACACTACACACCTTCATTTCAGGATCATGCACCAAAAGTGTTATCTACCCCTTTGTATGGACCTGTAGAATACTTGTGGTCCTATTCTGCCCTCGTAGGGACGTATGAAGCAAAAGTAATGAATGACACATAGCTGTCATCTTTGTGGCATCTGTATTTGCAGAATCAGTGCATAAGGTACAGTCTTACTTTTAGGACAGCTGTAAAATCTGCCCCCATGTACTTTCAGGTTCGTATTTACTGTTAATTCCATTACGAGGGCAGATGCCAGGAATTCCGATTCTGCTTGGTCTGGCAGGATTGGTGATGTCAATACATTCCTGTTATTTCTAGTATAAGTTACGTTTCCGACGTTTTGATGTCAATGCGCTAAGTGTCTGTTACTAAAATTTGCAAATGAGGAAGTGGAAAAATGGCTACCCTGCTATCTGCAGAGAAGTGCCCATTGTGTAATTAGTCAATATTTGTGTGTAGACTATTGCTATGGAAACAAAGCAAAAGAAAATTAGAAAAATTACATCACTCGTTTATTTTTACCGCTTTTTAACCAGTATCCTTCTTTTTTATTTCATGGCGCAGCCGCATTAGAGCAATGTGGACGGCAGATACCTGATGGAGCGTCCCGTTTAGCTGTTGTAATCAGCTCTCCCAGACCTTGTATCCAAATCAGATCACCAATAACTCGGCCCATTACAGCTACAAACTACCATGACGGATTGAACTGAACATTTGGGGAAGGGTGCGGGAAGTCTTATTGAGCTACTACACCGGAAACATGGCCACAAATGGGGCGGCCGCCACTTTATATTCCTTATACAGGTAAGGAAACACATTGGTACAGAACAGAAACAATGACTAAAATCCAGTCTATACAATTTCAGGCTATTCTAAATTAGGTGGCGCTAGGATAATGGCAACGTGGCGTATGACCGCCGTTTTTGACCATTTTTAAAGCAGTCCGTCAAAAAACGCATGCGGACCAGTTTGAATAAGATTTGGTCAAACCGCCAAAAAGGGATGCGGTTTTTAACGGACTTCTTAAACGGTCCAAAACGCTTCAAAACGGCCAGTGTGGCCATCACCCATAGGCATAGAAAAAAGAAACTGTTTGCTTTATTTAGCACTCGGGTTTGTCCTAATTGTTATATCTATACACCTGATAAGAGATAACAATACTGATTGGTAGAGATCCATACAATCACAAGAATGAAGTCCTCTGTTCCCCGTAAAGAATAGCAACCATCAAATCCAGCATGATAAATCACAAACACCATAGATCCAGACACACGTGATGTGTGAAACTCTTATATTTTATCCATGTCCACCTTCCTTTTAAAATCACATTTCAAATTATGCTAATGAGCAAAAGGCTTTGGGATGGAGTTACCATAGCCCCTCCGTGCTGTAGTTTATAGACTGTTACACTGCCTTCCCCTAATCCCCGTGCACTTCCCACCTCCCTCTGCCTGATTGTAATCCCAAACAGTGGAGGGAGGGAGAAGTGTGCTTATTACAAGTGTAATAGTCTGTGAAGCTGCAACATGGAGGGGCTCTGGTAACAACCCCCCCCCCTCTAGCCTTTTGGCTCATTAGAATTGTTTTAAAAGTTGATTTAGTTAGAAAAGGAGGCCATGATAACAAATCTAGATTACCACAGTCATGGTGCTGGATCTCTGAAGTGGAATAAGTTTTTAGGTGAAAGAGGCCTTTCACATCTACAGACAATGTCTGCGTGAGTAATTACTTGTAATTACTTTACTTGTAAGTCAAAATTCCAAATTTATAACTCTTATAGCTCTCTACATTTTTTCATTGACAACTGGGCATTACCATTCCCATCAAGATATGTGGCACTGGCAGTCCAATCTAAACAGAGATCACAGGGGCTTATTTATAAGGTCCGGGGACCTCATTTTCAGGTTTCCCGACTTCTTTTCCATTTTGCGCCACATTTAACTGGGGTTTTTGTCGCACACGATCAGATTTTGGCGCTTGGCCGTTCGACAACCCGACTGATTCGGACTGAGCGCGGGATTTAACATTAAAATTGTGTTGCAAGCCCAAGCACTTACATGCACCGGGAGTAAGATGGTGAACTCCGGCGGAGTGAGCAGGGGAAGTGTCACATGCAGGAACTCTGGCGCACGATCTTAGTGAATCGCGGAACCAGAATCCTCGTCGGACCAACGCGCCTGGGGATCGTGGACAGGACGGGTAGTAAATGTGCCCCAGAGTGTCCAGGGGCATCCCCATCCCCACAGGTCTCGTCAGTGTGTGCCATGAGTGTAGATTGTCCCCACCGAGCAGCAATGAGACCCGCAGGAGCCAGACATTGGGCCGCCAGTTTGGAGCAGTAGTAGTTGCTCTACTATGTATATTTAAGAAAATCTACCGTCAAAATCATGATAAAGCAGGGGCACTTACTCATAGATCCAGCACTGTGGACTGTGGTAATATTCTTATTTATTGTTATCCATTGCTCCTTCTTTTGTAAATTACTTTTAAAATAATGCTAAAGAGCCAGAATGGCTGGTGGGTGTACCCAGCTCCTTGTGCTGTACTTCACAAGCTGTTGCACTGTCTCTCCAGGCCCCTGCTCCCTCAGCATTTCACACCTCCCTTTGCCTGTATAATCTCAGACTATGGGGAAGTGCTCTTGCCAGTGTAACAGCCTGTGAAGCTAAGCACCTCAGAGCCCTTCTGGCTCATTATATAATTTTAAAAGTTGATGTTAGAAGAAGGAGGCCATGGATACCAAATAAAAGATGATTACCACAGTCAGGGCACCTGATACAACATAAAATAAAGACGATACCACAGTCAGGGCACCTGATAAGTATCATACATTGAGGTATGTTGAAAAAAATAAAAGACAAAACTAGTATAGATCCATTGCCTTGTTAGAAGAGAAGAATCATCAATGGTGAGCAGCGCGGTTACCGTAAGGTTCCTGCCAAACAACTCCCCATATGTCAACTTCCTACAAGATCTTCAGTTGTGAGTTGGCGCAGATATTGATTACCAATGAGTTACTAAGTGTCAATAATCATATAAGATATAAAGTTCATTGTTCAGATCATTAGATACGAGCTACTTGGAGCAACGTTTAAACGTTGCCTCTGGGATTGAGCACTCAAACCCCCAACTGTAACGTCTACAGAAACCACATCCTGTATATTTAGGACTTTGGCCGAAATGTCTTTTTATCTCTAAAACATATAAAACAGTCTTTCCAATATAATCAGAGCAAATAAGTTTTTGTTCATATTACACAGATTCTCCAAATCTTGCATTATTTACAAAGCTGTATATCTTCGAACTATGGCACCTAGAAAACACAGTCCTGGTATACATTTTTAAGAGTGGAATCTCTCTCTTTAATATCACACAATATCGTATTACAGCGAGATTGAGTTTTACATACAGCTCACAAGAAATTCACAATGTAAAATTAGCGGTTGAAGAGTTAGATGATGATGTTCCAAGACATGAAGATATGATTAATTTGAATATATGTTGTATATTGTTTAAATGTTGTTCTTTTTTAAGAAATAAAATTTGGTAATTTTTTGGCTCTGGAAAAATAAGACATCCCCTGTACATAAGCTTGGGATCAGAGATTTATCTAAGCTGATGACGAATCCCCTTTAAGAATTTAAAGGGGTCTCAGGACAGCATTGCAGAAAATAAAAGAAAGAATAATACCTATCTGTTCAGTTTGCCCACAGGCCCAAAGTCCTTGGGGTTAATTATGTCCTTGAACTTAGGACTCTATTACCCAAAAGTCTGGTCCATGACCCCCTGTAACTTCCGACCCGACAAAGCTTCATAAATACTGCAGTACGGGGCAATTGGGGGAACAGGACTACCCGAGACAGGGCAAGTATGACGTTTTTTTTCCTGCCCTGCCCTGGGAATCCTCTGGAAATCCCCTTTAAATATGTCCTCCAGAGGAAACACTTTCCATTATCTGTTATCACTCTCTTCTGCTTGAAAAACCACTCCTTCTTAATACTCCTTACTTATAGAGATTAATGGAGCAGAACGGTCATGCCCCCGTCTGCTCCAATAGTCTGACGGAGCGTCGAGGTTTGACGGACCCCTCAGTTCTCGTGATATGTGGGGCTCTTAGCGCTGAGACCCCCATCTGATCAGCAGGTTAGGCCCTATCCCATGATTAGGGCCTAACATTAATTGTGTGAAAACCCCTTTAAGATGTCGTGTCTTTGTTCTCCTCCTTTACTCTCAATCCCATGATGCCACAGCAACACCCCTACATTGTGCTGCTTGTCAGGGTTCAGATCAGTGGACCCCTGGACCATCGTGGGGATGGATGGATTACCGACACCCTGGACCGGTCGAAGTTGGCACCTGGTCCTTTACCAGAGTCGCCGCAAGCGGGATGACTTGCTGCGGCAGGGTACCACCAGGTCTTGTGGTCAGAAAGCAGGCAAAGTTCAAGGTAGGCAGCAGCGTTGCGAGTCAGGGCAGGTCCGGGTCACAACAGAACCGAGAGAATACTTCAGGAAGCTTTTTCACTGGCATGAAGCTCAAGATCTGTCAGGGAATCCTGGGACAACAGCCGGCCTTTGAGAAAAACCCGGAAGTGCTAGCGCGAATCAGTTGTGCGCTAGCCCCTTAAATGCTCGAGTGCGGCTGTGTGCAAGCCCTAAAGAGCAGGGACCGCGCGGCCTAGCCGGGACAAGAAGAGCCAGGGGACCGGGCAGAGGCGCCACGAGACGGAGGGGCACGGGTTGTGCCGTGATCCGAGGCATGGATCGCCAGTGACACCCGTGACACTGCTTCTTTTTTCCTACAAATATATATGAAATAAACTGACAATTGAGTGTTACGGGTTCGGTAGAATCCCTGCATTGCTTATATTGTACAATACAGTGCAAAACTGATTGGACATGCCCAGTTATCAATTTAGTCATAAAGTTTTAACGTCACATTTCTCCCATTTAAAGGGGTTGTCCAAACAAGTAAAACATATCCCTTATTTACAGGATACAAGGGTGATTTGTTGATTGGGATCCTCCATTCAAAAAAGGGAGTGGGGCACATTTACTAAGGTGGTTGCGGCAGTTTTCTGTCGGACTTTGCACGTTCTTGCAGAAGAGCCTGCGCCAAATTTATGTTGCATGCGACTATCTTGTGGCGCGGCTGCATATTCTTCACCGCACACAAACAATTTCGCACTGAGGGCATTCCGGTGACCGTTGCACCACATTTAACAGCAATGTCCGCAGGTGTCGCACGCCCCATGGTAAAGGTGCACCAAAAAAAGTTGGTGCACACTGTTGAGCAGTGCAGGAGGGCCAGATCATCAACACAAGAACAAAATTCTGAATCTGGCGCCCTCTGCACACTACACTACTGCAGTTTGCACTGTTTTTTAGTAAAGTGCCCAATATTGTGCTGTGTATATGTTTTTCAGGAGTGTTCCTTATTTAGCGCAGATCATTTAATAATAGCATAGAGCGTTTACCCTCGCATTGACCTGAAGACTGCAACCCACCGGGCATTAGCTCTACCTTTCCTCTAAACAATATGTGGCACACATCCAGGCTCAGATATTTTTATGATGTAGATTTGTGAGAACACGTTGTGCAAATCAATTGACTGTCGCTTATTTGGCTGTTTTTGTGCGGTCCTCAGCTCCTAGTGAAATGGGATTTTTCCAGAAATGAACATTGACGATCTATGCCAAGAATACCATCGATTTATAATCGGTAAAGGGGATCAAATAATAATGTCTGGGCATTACCACCAGAGAGAGTAACCACTCAAGGGAACGGGACAGTAGTAAAGTAGTAGGCCACTTCTACTGGGCAGCTATACCGTTTATTGCTGCTGCTGGAGTGGGAGGGCGCTGACATTCTTTGAAAATATTCTGTTTTGCAACAGTATGTCCTTGCGGGATTATTTCATACATATAGAAGCAACGTAATATGGACTCCGGGATAGGTGTAATATTACCACTGTATAAGGAAATTGTTTGGCTCACCTGGAATATGCTATCCAGTTCTGGGCACCGGTCCATATAAATGATGATGGAGAGGGTTCACGAAGAGCCACAAGGGGTATAGAGGGTCCAGTTATGAGGAAAGATTAAAACAACTAGATTTATTTAGTTGGGAAAGAGACCCTAAACCCAAGCTGTATAGGTAGATTGTGGATTTGGGGGTCCAAACCGAGTAGGACAGGTTATTTTTAAGAAACAATATGTAATTAGAGCAAGCAGAGCCTGGCACCATGCGTGTGCCCACATTTTTCTGATATATCCCAATTTGTTCTCAGTGTGTGTGTTGAACATACCCTTATTGTGCGAAAACAAATCACCTTCATGTTAAATACACACTAATATACAGAATAACAGCTAGTGACTCTCTCTCTCTTTAGCGTCTGTCCTTGTAAGCAAATTCTCCTCCAGACCTTCCATGGAAAGATTACTGGTGCGGAGGATGTGGAGACCGACTTCGAAGGACTTTCTTCTGGAGAAAAGGTTTAGGGGAGACCATATCAATAGCGGTCTGGAGAAAACCAAGGCCTTGTTCAAGTCCAGTACTGGGGAGGCGGAGGTGGAGAGGCTGCTGCTAGCTACATAAGCTATGAGGGGTATACAGGGCAAGATTATATAGAGTATAGTTGGAAAACCAAGCCTGCTTGATTACTTACCCTCTCAGAAGGCCCAAAGGTCCCTCCCTTATGGATGCAAGGCATAAGGTATACCGATGGTTAGAAGAGATTTTGGAGATGGATAATCCCAGTTGTAGCTGCTAAAATGTAGACGTAAAAGTAAAATAAGAAGATGCATACAGTGTTGTGTACCATGGAGGGCAAGGGGGGGTTGTGATAACCACACAAGGTGGCAAACTCTCTGACAGATGGCAATGAAAGTTACCCCAGCTTCTCCCCTACATATGATCTATCAATAGTATGTCAAGTAAATCTGTAAACTCATAAAATGTCATGTGTTGAACCTGACGATAAACGCATGGAGTAAAGATTCAGCGCACTGGTGCATGCTGCTGGAAATAATAAATAAAAGCCACAAGAATATACGTGTGTAAAATGTTTATTTGTTGGGTCAACCCACAAATCTCACATATTAAAGGTCTTAAAAGGACATAAAGAACTCTTGCAATAAATATAAAGAGACCATTTGTACAGCAGAAAGAAACCTCTAAAGGGGTTGTCCTGTCACAGCGCGTTATCCGAATCTACAGGATAGGCAATAATTTGCTGATTGTAGTGTTCCCATGGATCCTGAGAATGTGGAACATGATACACCTGCCGCTCTATTCTCCTCTATAGCACTGACAGAGGCTACTGGGAATCCCCACCGATCAGAAACTTATATCCTGATCTTGTGGCCTGGACAACACCTTAAAGGGTCCGTAAGATATTAAGAACCCCAAGAGCCGGGATGGGAAAAAAAGAAAGAGCACAAATTTACAAGTTTCTCTGGGACTTACAGTTTAATCTGCACCCGGGCACGTAGGTCGGGACATTTCATCCAAGAGTGGCTCCTCGGCCATTTGACGTCACTTCCGTTTTCCAGGGAGCTTCACTGTCATTGTCCGAGGAGGCTTTATTTATGATTGAACTGTGGTTCCAGTGAATCCTGGAACCTCCAGCTGTGGGCAGTGCCGAAAATCAAGAGTGACAATGATGCAAGAATTAGGCAACTAGTGTGTTTTTTTTCCTCCATCTGGCCCCTGGACAAACCCCTTAAATGAGCATCATCTTAAAAGCAATAAATACATGTACAATAGGTCCGCCACATTATACCCATGATCATACAAACAAGTTTGGTAAGACCAAGAGAGACCCATCAGGAAACATCATCAGCATATTACCCTCATTATGTATAGCAATGAGACAAATGGTGGACTGAACCACACAGCACCTCATATGTGGGACACTATAGCCACTAAAGTGAAGCCTCCATTGAATTAGAGTATCATGTACAAGTCTGGCCCATCATGCTTTGTATTATTCAATGGAGCATTTGACCTCCTATTCAGCTGCCATGGAAGGACCGAAGTACAGTGGGAACAGGGAGAGTGCTGTAATATACAAGACCAAAAAAAATATATTTATATATATCATTCAGGGATCACATAGGAAAGTAATATATTCCATCAATTTAGCTCATTTATTGCCAATGGGAAGGGGTCTAGTGATAATAGCCTCCCTTAATATTGTAGTCTAGACCCTTTTATAAAGACAACTCTAAAAATTCTGGTGAGTGCAAAAGAAATCCAGGGCATGAAAGCCGACATTAGGGTTAAGAAGGAAAACCAGGAAGGATGTGCATTAAACCGTAAACCCCATCAGATAAAACACGAAATATCGCATATAAAACCCCCAAAGTAAATCAAGCAACTACAAGTCGAAAATTACCAAGAATGTCAACCTTCAATGTGAAAAGGCAGATTCATGGTCTATATCCATGTGCCACTGTTCAGATCGGAGTAGAGCCGTTTTGCAGATCCTCTGTTACCTCCAACTGTATATGGAGGCATATAGAAAATTGCTAATTAATTGATTATCATCATCTCCATCAACGGCCAACTATGTGGTATCCAAAAAGGAGTGTAGGGGAAACCACTTGTTTTGTGAATCAGGTTAACTTCATTCAATCCGACTGACTGCAGTATGGTTGCATATCACTAGCACGTGCAAAAAAAAAAAAAAACAGCCCCTTAAAAACATGGCTTCTTTTTTCCAAAAAAAATACCAACTTGACACGGTTTGTGCCGTTATTGCAACTCAGCGGCATAGAAATCAATGGAGCTGAATTGCAAAACGGCACAAGGTCTGGTGTGGCACTGTTTTTGGAAGACAGAAGCCATGTTTATCAACCTCCAGACAACCCCTTTAAAGGGATGTTCACAGTTGCACATTACTTGACCTGGAATGGAAGGCTGTGGCATTTACCCCAGTGTCATACTGCACCATTACCCTAAGGCAGTGATGGCGAACCTTTAGAAATGGAGTGCCCATACTACAACCAAAATCCCTGATTAACTGTGAAGTGCCACGCGCATTTTAAGCAGTAATTATTGCTATTGTACGTGTTCTTCCACATCTTTTATTGTATAAGCCTCTTAAGGTCACCAATACAGTTGAAGAAAGAGGAAGAATGGTGGGTCCAGCAGGAGGACCTCCAAAGATAATGCGGTTCTGCAACAACCACCACCTCAGTTTTCTTGCAGTTTCCAAACAGCCAATGAAGTGTCACTTTAAAATAGTGCTGAGAGCCAGCATCTCAATAAGTTGCCTGGGAACCTGCAGGAAATTTGTGTGGATTTGGTCTTTGTTTGGTGATCTTGTCCTATCTCTGTCCTGTGGTGATGGCCTGAGTGCCCACAGAAAGGGCTCTGTGTGTCACCTCTGGCACCCGTGCCATAGGTTCGCCACCACTGCCCTAAGGGTTCCTTCCCACAAGCACCGATAGCTGCACCCAATACACATATAACCTGCTGCAGATCCTGTCTGTGTGCATCTACTTTAAATGTTAAATGGAGAATGTTAAATGTTTTGAAATCTAATATATTATAGTTGATGGGAGCCTGATTATCAGCTACTAGGAGCATGGGATTCTACAGCATCCAGATCAATAAAATGGGTAAAAAGATTGTACCATGTGCACCTTTACCCCTCAAATAGGTGATCAGCAGGGGTGCTCAGAGTCCCCCCCCACACCTAATGATACAGATTGGCAACAGGGTTAAAAATACTAGGAAACAACAATGGCAAGTTCTCAAATACAGAAATAACACGGAGATCACTCCCCTGGTGATACCCAGATTCTAATAGGAATGATCCAACATTGCAATCTCATATGCCTTATGTTTCTAATTACAGGACTTTTCTGACCTTCCCATTACTGTACAGTAGGATCTGATATCTTACATAAAATACAGTCTGGCTTTACACTAGAATTTTAGGATCCGAGCCCTTCCCCTGCTTCTCCAGTAAATCTTCTTGCTTGAGTTTAGGTTTTTCAGTTCTTGTGTGCCACACCCAGATCTGTAACGGCAAGAAGTATGTGTCATATACCTGATATCAGGAAGGGTAGGTGGTGTGCAGGCAGAGTATATTTTAGTTGATTAATGTATGATCACTGGAGGGCCCACTGCTGGGAAATTCATTTATCACTACATTGGGGTCCACAACTCTCCTTCTAAAGAAGTTTTAATGGAGGATTGGTCAAGCAGGTCTTATGACACTACATTAAATGTCTATGGGACTGAGGAGGATTGAGTGCAATAATTGCGCACATACATCAGGACCCCTGGTGATTATAGGAGCCATGGATGTGGAGATCACAGATTTATCACACAAGCTGTGTTAGGATGGTGTATGTTTTTTTTTTCACAGGCGACTCCTCAGGACAATCCATAACACATGATGTCTCAGTCATATTAGATCATCATGTGTGGAGTCTATATTAGATTATAGCAGATCAGTTATTGTATTGTGTATATGTACAAACCTTAGTGCAGTTGTCTGCTTTGGGCTCCAATTCACCAACAGCCACCAATGGTCCCAGAAGGCTGCTCTCCAGAAAACCTCGCTCAGCGTTTGGGTCAAATTGTGCCTTTGGATGATTCAGAAGTAAAGCTAAGGACACTGCGAATCCAGCCATGTCTATGGGGAACGGTCTGTGTGTCTTCCAGGCTGTATGAAAGCCGACTACTTTACCTCCAGTGACCAGAGGACCTTCATAACGGAGCCCTCCGACCAACCCAACTGGCCAGACCGATACTTTCTGTGTGTTCCGCATCTATAGAATAGGAAAGAAAGTTCACATGACTGCGGCCAAAGGAAACAAAGTGATTTACAAACCAACATAAAAAACTTTCCTCTATTAAATAAAATGTCTTTCCTTTATTTGGATGGGAAATATTGCAATAACCTTTAACTTTCATAATGATTTTTACTAAATCATCATAGGCAATTTGCACCTTTAGAAACGAAGAGAACAAGGCCCGTATTGTGCTTCTTACCTTTTTCTTTCCACAGTTATGCCATTTCCTGTTCTGAAGCTACTTATCAGAAATCCTCCTCAGCAGCAGTGAAGAGAACGGAGACTAACCTCTTGCTGTTTTTGCCCTAAAGCCAAGTCAGTTATAAGCTGCTCTCACAACCCACAATGCTTAGCGTTCTCTCTTGAAGTAAAGTTGTAGACTATAAAGTGAGCCTCCTACAAGTAAATCCACTGAACACAGCAAAGTGTACGTACAGGAACTATACATTGAGGAGCCTGCCAACTTCCATCACATGGAAAAGCATAAAGTCTGTAATAAGTAGTAGGAACCAGCAGAGAAACTTCTTAACAGCTTCCCTGGAGTGTAGAAAGTGTCCAGAGAGCATAATGTGGTAAGAAAAAGCTTGAGGTGCAAAGAGAGACGTTCAGCATAAACACAGACTCACATGAAGGGGCTCAGAACAGGGGAGACCTTCTACCCAACTATACTTTGAAGGAGACTATGGCTCCCTCCCGAGTGAACAGAGATCAGAAGCCTCTCCGCTCCAGCAGTTAGAATTTGTTCAGTTTCTTATGTACACAAGCCATGGTCTCACAGACATAAGCTGCACATCCAAGGGAGACACCTACTGCAGGGACAGGATAAACCAAGGAAGATAGCAAAGAAACTGCTGGAGGTAGGTAATGAAAGTTATAGACAAAGTTGTTGTTTTAAATTCTAAGAGTTATTATACTTGTGTGGGGGAGGGTGGAATAGTTCCACTTTTAAGTTGCCATTGTCACAAGATATAAAGATGTATTTGAACCAAAAGGATTGGGGTAAAACTTACCTCCTCAAAGATTTTCACACTGTATGTATTATCGTCATCAGCGAAGTAAACCACCCCATGGTCTGTGGGGGATCTGTTCTCCCGCAGCCAACGTAAAGCTTCATTTCTTTGCTCCACTCCACGGGGTTTTAACCAGTTGGGGTCGGAGTCTTTGAGTTTCATTGCTGGCGGGGTCAGCGTGTTTAGGTGAGTGTACGGCAACTTACTCTGGGCCAGAAGATCAGCCACTAAAGTAGTGCGAGCTGCCGAGTCCTCCACCAGAATCCAGTGAAGATCTGGGACGAGTAGTAATGTCTGTGACAGACGAGTCAGTTCGGCCCGCTGATGAGGTCTGACCAGGACAAACACAAAGCAGAGTAGTTATTAGTTATCCAAAATAGAGTCACAATGTAGGAGATTATATTGCTGGGATTCGGTATTTTAATGTTCACTCCGTACAGGAAATGTGGTATCAAATAGGAACAGGATGTTCCCGAAAAAAAACCCAGCAGTTGATGCTTTCATTTTTATTAACTCATTCTGAGCCATTTGGACATTTTTTTTGGAAAACCGCTTCAATGTATGCTGGTTTATCTTGTGCTGTATATTCTCTGTTAAAAGCTACTACAAGGCCAACAATTACTGAACGTCTCACCTGGCATGTGTGGGGGTAACTACGTATATTACAGGTAAGTTCTCTCCGCCACGAGGGCGAGTGTTTTCCCATCTGTGCACATCATGAGGAGGCTTCGTCTGACGCGTACAGTCACATTGCTGACCTGAAAGCAATCACACAATAACCACATGAGAAGGCAACTCAGAAAACACACATTGTAAGTCTAGCAGGTCTATGACTTCACTCAACCTCACTGATGAGAATATTCCCTAAAGAGTCTACTAGACTTCAAAGAAATACGGTATAGGCCCAGGAACAAGTGGAGGACTATTCTAGTTATACGCCACTAATGTCAACCAATAGCAATATAATAATAATTCCTCTAAATATATAGCGCACACAGATTATGCAACGCTGCAAAGAACTTGCCAAATCAGTCCCTCACCATCTAATCAACCTACAAGTATGTTTTGGAGTGTTAAACATAATAAACATGTACTTACCTCCTCCGGCGCTGACGATGTCCCGCGCCGCGGTCCGTCTGATCCGTGCCCCTGTTTGTTTACAGGGGCACAGAAGCCGCGCACATGGAGCTTCCGGTCCGCGACGTGGCTCCTCCCATCCGTCCCTATCTCTCAGCGTTGTAAGCGCTGAGAGATGGTGTCGGATGGGAGCTTCCGGCCGGCCCTGTATACAAACCGGCGCACAGATGAGACGGACCACGGCGCGGGACATTGGCAGCGCCGGACGAGGTAAGTAGATATTTATTATGTTTAACTAGCCCACCCCAGCCCAGCCCTCAGTATTTTTAAAAACCCGGATAACCCCTTTAACCCATAAGTGATTGTGTGATATCATGAAGAAATAGCACCCAAGTGGAAATGAGCGGACCCGACATTTGCGTTCAGGATTCTGGTTCGGCCTCGCGGCCCAGACATATTGCCAGCTGAAAGTAAAATTTGGTAAATTGACGCCCTAGGGTCATTTCTACACACAAGCGCTGGGAACATCACTGTACTGCAACACCAGGAGCAAACCCAACACAAAAAAAATCTACTTATTGCAAAATATAAAATTGTATTTTAACTTAATACTTTGAACACAAGCAAAGTTTTTTAGCCGGTTAATATATTTTGGAACAGTGAGGACATCAAATTTGTGGGAGATAATAAACAACGAAAATGGGCAATATTGATTTTATATTGTATTTTGTACTTATAAATGACAAGATTGAACGTGTGGCCTCAGTTATAGGCCTCCTATAGGTTAGTGTACAAGAAAGCTCTTAGTGCTTATCCTCACATAATCCATTGCATAGTTTACATACAATAACATTCAGTCAGTGTCTGAAACCAATATCTTGAACATACCCATGATCGGTGGTTCACCTTTCATCTACCACAGGAAGCATCATACCATCCTGTCATTTATAAGTACAAAATACAATATATAATGGACATTGCCCATTTTCACCTTGTATTATCTTTTCACAAATGTTATGTCCTTACTGTTCCAAAATGATTAACATGCTAAAAAAATTGTTTGTGTACAATTTATTAAATAAAAATACAATTTTAGACTATGCAATAAGTTGGCTTTTTTGTGTTAGGTGTGTATCTTATATCAGCCAATTAAATTCACGAGTGGATTATTACTGTAGAAATGTTATAATGAGTATAAAACAATGCACAGTTCAGTGTATCCCTCTATGTGTATGTAGCCCCGATTTTTTGGTGTTACGATTAACACCAGGAGCAGCTATTACACAACTAAAAGGGCTGTAAGCAATAAGTAACAAAGAGGTTATAACACAATGACCTCACTTCAATCAGCTAATTGGTATTGGACTAAACTGATCTGATATTGGTGCTCTACCCGAAGGTTAAGGTTGTCAAAATGTACATAAAGTTTTGCATAAATTAATAGTAAAAGAGAATACAAGAAACTTTTTAATATATGTGGCTTTTATCATCCTTCCTCTTTAACCGTTATAGATGAAAATAGTGAATGGGAGTGAGAGAAACACTAGAGTGTTGTGTTCTGTAATTTCCAACACTCTTAAAATATTGGATAGAGCGATCAAAAACAGGATCAACCAATTAGGACCTCCATTTTTGCGATCGGAGGGTCCCAGCAGTTGGACCCCTACCAATTGAATGTTATCCCCTGAAGGGGATAACATTCAAAGGTGGTATGACCCTTTTTTATCCTAAAAAAAAAACAACTTTACATTTTAGTATGACCCTTGGGAACACTTCAATCTACAAAAATGTTGTATATTTGTCACCCAGTTCATTAGTCCCTAATGCAATGATGTTCTGCGGTTGAAACGCTACAACTCTCGGCAAGCATAAATTATCAAGGAATTTGAAATCTTTTAACATCTTGCTCTTTAGCACAGTATGTAGATTACACACCTAGCTGTAGTAACGCATACAGGAGGCCGGCGCTGGACACCACGAAGTACACAAGGAAGATGTTCCTCAGCTTCAGCCTCATGGTGACGAGATGTCAGGCTTCTGGTTAGACGGGAACATCTGAAAGTAAATACAAGAGAAGATTTAGGATTTCGTGTCTCATGTAAATACAAGCCTAAGGGGTCAGAAACCAATGTCCCTCTATCCGCTGTGGAACTACAACTCCCAGCATGGGTGTCTGGGCATGCAGGGAGTTGTGGTTGCACAGGACCTTGCTTGCCACTAGATACAAATCGCTGAATACACAGCCAGGTTATATAGCACCTGTACAGCAGCTAGGGCTTTTCCAGTGCTTGTAGAACTACAACTCCCAGAAACCCTTGCACACTGTCCTATGGAGTAATCCTCAGTCACCTATAAAATATCACCATGACACACACCCCAAAGAGAAATTAAGAAGAACACCATGTCCTACATCATTAAATCCATTCATTGTGCAG
The DNA here is from genome assembly GCA_019512145.1 of Engystomops pustulosus. Taxonomy (NCBI): domain Eukaryota; kingdom Metazoa; phylum Chordata; class Amphibia; order Anura; family Leptodactylidae; genus Engystomops; species Engystomops pustulosus. The sequence goes on from CM033647.1 coordinate 145,617,463, forward strand.
TAACTGAGCCTGACTGTTGTCACTGCAGCGCGGAGTGCATGCTGGGAAATGTAGTTTTCACTATAGGCGCAGCTGTAGAACAGGAAGAACATATGAGAGTCATATTTACCACAGACAATTCGTGCCGTCAGAGTCGGAGTGAGCATGGGGCGCTGTGCACTCACTATGCCCCATCATCCCCTGTAACAGGAGGCAAGTCCGGGCGCAACGAACGGGGCGAGCGCGCACACTGATGACGTCACTGCTGTGATAGGGAATGCCACGTGGTGCACATTGTGAGGGGAGGGGCTGCTGTAGGTCATGTGATCACATCTCTGCATAAATTTGTGGAGGGATGCTGATGGGTGAAGGATCCTGGACTCCTGTTAATAGAAGGAGGAGATGTACACAGGGTCAGATACTATGTGGGAGTTTTATCAGAAATGTCTGAGGTAAAACTATTCTAGTAGCCCATGGGAACCAATCAGAACTCAGCTTTAATTTTATAAACAGCTGTGGGAAAATTAAAGCTAAGCTCTGATTGGTTGCCATGGCCAACTAGAATTATTCTACTCTCAGACACTTCTAAAAAAAAAAAATCCCCCCTATGTGTGCAGCCAGATGTAAAAATCATTAACCCATATATCAATATATCAATTTGTTTAACCCCTTAGTACCACATCCCTTCATTTTGGGGTGAAGTGAAAAGACACATCTCTTGTAATAGTTTTGTATGTGTTTTGGCTCGCACTCAATTCAGCAGCTTCCATAATTTAGGGTGCGGTCACAGGTTCCTCTAGTGTTGCGTTCACAGCGATCTAGCTGAGGCCCCCCCCCCTGTGCGCTAGCGTCGCGTTGTGAACGCGGCCTTATAGCGATAAAATATTGTAGCAGGAGAAGTGTAAGGGAAGCTTACCTACCATGTAGTTACTTCTATAAATGCATGACCTTCCCTTTACCTTTAATCTTAGTATTTCTGTTACGCTCCCTGAAAACGAGAGTAATGGAAATTTCGGATGCAGGTGTTAAACCGTTTTGGTGGATACACGCGATGCAGTTTAGCCGCTCCATCATCCTCTTTGTTGCAGGCTCCTGGTAGCATCTAACGTATCTAAACGTGTGCTACAGTGTATTCATTAATATCTATGCCAGTGGTGACAAACGTATGGCACGGGTGCTAGAGGCAGCACTCAAAGCCATTGTTGTGGGCACTCGGTGATCGCCCCAGGACACCAGACAGGGCTCAAAGAATCTTCCTGCAGTTCCAAGCAACTTAAAAGATGCTGCTTTCGGTCATATATTCGCTACTTGGGACTGTAGGAAGAGGGAGAATTAGACAAGGTTGAATTATTTTTGGAGGACCTCCTGCTGGCCCAACGATTCTCTGTGTACAGAGGGAAACTGGAAAGAAGCTAAAATGATGAAAAATTTCCATCTTTCTACTGTGTTGCTGTCCTCAGGAGGCCAATCTGATTGAAAGTTGTTGAACATGGGGAGCAATAAGTTACTACTTTAATTTTTGGTTGGCACCTCGCGATAAATAAGCGGGGTTTTGGGTTGCAGTTTGGGCACTCGGCCTCTAAAAGGTTCGCCATCACTGATCTATGCTATGGACATGACGGATGTCTACGTCGTTTGTCCTGTGCTTCTGTATCCTTGTTTCTTTTTGGTTGAGAAAAACGTGGGATGCTGCGTTTTCCATGTCCTTTTTGAAAACGTATAAAAAACGTATACTATGACCTATGGATGACGTATGCAGAAACTGTTCAATCGTTTGCATCAATTCGTCACGTCCATTTTCATGCCCATATGTGGATCTTAAAATTCTCCTTCTTGGTAAGGACACATGGGAAAGACTTCAGAGAGTTTTAGGAAGCAGAGGTAAAAAAAAAAAAAAAATACATTTTTAAACTGTACAAATGGATGCAAACGGATGTGACGTATACGTCAAATAAACGTAGACTGATGACACAAAATGCATCAGTTTTTTTGTAAATTTTTAAACGTATACGTTACAGCATATGTCAGGCGGATGCAAAAAACCCTGCCTAACATTTGCGTTTACAAAATGCAAAGTAAATGCGACGTTAATGCATGTTTTTTATATAATAACTCCAAAACATATTAGTAGGTTGATTAGTCGTGTTATGAACGCGATGCTAGCGAAACATGTGAACGCCCTGAGTGTCAACCATTGGTGCAGTTGTCTCTCATTGTTGAGGCTTCAATGTGTTTCCGTCTTTGCTTCTTGAAAAAAATAAGAAAAAAACAAATTGTCTATTAGTGCTTCTGCAGCTCCTATGCTGGCCTGACCGTCTCCATGGTTACAGACTACAACTCTGTGTAGTCTGATTCAGTCATATTTGATTTATACTTTTTTTTTATAACCTACCCAATGAATGTTAGAAGTACAGAGCAGCCGGAAAGGATATAGGACTGCGAGATCAGCCTACGCAGGGTGTACAGTCTGTATCCATGGAGATAATGGTAATATTTTTTTTTTATTGTTAGGCCATAAAAAATATTTGCATAGTAAAGGTGATAATCACTTTTGCATATTGTAACTGAAGCGGCAGGACACGTGAAACAGTGGATATTTTTAGGTTTTCTACTTATATTCCTTTTTTTTGTCATATCTTGGAAATCTACCATCAAAATCCATTATGATAAACCAGGAACACTCATAGACACAGGCACCGGGACTGTAGTAATCTTCTTACATTTGTTATCCATGGTCTCCTTCCTTCTAAAATCAACTTTTAAAATTCTGCCAATGAAGTAGAAGGGCTCCTGTGGATGTTACTAGAGCCCCCCTGTGCTGCAGATTCATAGGTGGAGTAACAGCCTGTGAAAATACAGCATGGAGGGGCTCTGGTAACTCCCCACGGAGCCGTTCTGGCTCATAAGAATATTTATAAAAGTTGATTTTAGAAGGAAGGAGGCCATGGATAACACATATAAGAAGAATATCACAGTCACAGTGCCTGGATCTATCAGTAAATATTTGCTTTTGATGGTAGATTTCATTTTTCATAAATGAACACTTTTACAACTTGAGACAGAACTAACGAGACTTTACTTTCAGGCGAATTCTACGCATCTTGCGGAATGATGAAGCTTCATTTTTATAGTTCCGTCCATTAGCCACAAGAAAACACCTTGCATCCCTTGATAAATGAAGCAAACAATAGTAATTACGTCAGGCCAACATTCCCGCTTCCTCCGCACACACCCTCCTCCTCCTCCAGAAATCCCCTGTGGGTCATGGCCAGCTCTTTGGACTATGGAGGAGAAGGTTCCTTGCTCTCACACATTGCATGTAGCAGAGTAGCTGTATAAGTACAGACCAGTAGCGCCCTCTAATGGATGTAGGAGACCTCAAGGCTCTCATTCTCCTGACATAAATAAGAAGCCAGACATTAACCCCTGAAAGTCCTGGCCTATTTTTAAAATTTTGTGCTTCCATTTTTCACTCCACAGCTTTAAAAATCTATAAGTTATTTTTCAGTGTACAGCGCTGTGTGGAGGGGGGTTGTTTATTTGCAAATTGTTTTCCTTAAAATATTCCATGTTGTGTATTGGGAAGCTCTGGGGAAATCCCAAATGAGGTAAAATTTTAAAATAAACTTTTTCTTGTGGGCTGTTTTTATAGTGTTTGCTGTGCGCTCCGGATGACACCTCTACTTTATTCTTTGGGTCGGTACAATCACATTTCAAACAAACTCACTGATATTGTTACTAGGGAATTACTTCCAACATCTGGGAGATTTCCGTTGTAGGCCCTTTGTCTCTTCCACTCCCCCAAAGAACCTTATGCCACCAATACAAGACATCTACATTTCTCACCGATTGGCTCAACCGTACATCCAAGTCTAATAAATGGAAAGATCTCCGGACAGGCCCGTTTTTGGTTTTGGCGTATCTCCACAGAACTAAAGTATCGGCAGTTGAATTCCAAGTCAGCCGAAACAGTTGGTTTTGGAGGATTGTTAGGGCCCCGTATATGCACTAATGAGTCTCATTTCGGTTGTCAGCTCTGCAATTGTGATGCGAGTTGGACGTGTCACACTCGCTAGTGTGTAAGGGGCCTTATCTCATGGGTATTTAGTGTCATTACTCACTCCGCTCCCTTTCATGTATCAGCTGTGTCTATGCACTCTTTGGCCCACATTTATCAAAAACAGTAAAGTCTGTACTAAGTGCAGTTTGCCTGTGTAGTGTGCAGGGTGTGCTAGATTCAGGAATTGTGGGGCCCATTCTTCATGAATTTGGCGCCCCCTGCATGGCCCTGACAACATGCACCAACTTTTATTTTTTGGTGCACTAATAACATGGGGCGTGTGACAAAATTCTTTCAGACTGTGCATGATAAATGTGGCGCACGGTCGGAGTATGCGCCAGAATGCCCCCTTCAGTGCACAAATGTGTCGCGGACACTTTATAAATACATGTGCAAAGTCGGACAAAAAACTGGTGCAGGGGCTTTATTAAATGTGGGCCGTTGTGTTGGTCCGTACACAATTAAAGTTGAGCTGAGGTGAGTTCAGCTCTGTAAATCTGGTCAATAAATGAACTGCAACAACTGTAGCCCAGTGTCTTCTGTATGGACAGGCTCTGGTAGACGAGCGACTAAGCAGGGATGCTGACTTCCTAATATAAGACACTGGTGTAGATTTGATAACGAATAAAAACCGAATTCACACAAACATGCACAGACTGTGGAAATGGGACCCAATCCTACAGACCTTGTACAGAACGGGAGTCCTTGCATTAAACCGAACCATGATGCAAGGACTCAGGCCCCTTCCACACTAGCGTTTTTCATGCGCGAGTTATGCGCTTGCTTTTAACGCGCAGAACTTCCATTGCACTCAGTCCCATTGTTTCCAATGGGCCTTTCCTCATTTGCGTTGTTTTTCACGCGCGTGCTTGCGTTTGTTTTGACGCGCATCAAAATCGCAGCATGCTCTACTTTTGCGTTTCACGCACGTTTTTCCCGCCCCATTCAAGTCTATGGAGACGCATCAAAAACGCATTGCACCCGCAAGCAATGCAAGTGCAATGCAAGTGCAATGCGTTTTAAACGGATGGGTTGCTAGGTGACATGAATAATTCCCCTGCTCGAGATCGAGCATTTAATTTAAAAAAAAAAACAGTGAAGAACAGTGAAGAATAGAATAAAAACAGTGACCACAGGATCATTTAAGTGAAAAACACAGTAAAGAACACAGTGAAGAACAGATTACAGATGTTCGGCACATCTGCTTACATGTCGGGAGATACGCGCGGAACAGTGCGAACAAAATAGTATGTGAGGAACATACATCTGCAATGTGTTCTTCACAATAATTATTGTTCTTCACATACTATTTTGTTCACACTGTTCCGAAGGTAGACAGGGAGTTATTGCATCATATTTTGGTATGATTCAAGGACTCCTGCTATGTATAAGGTGTGCAGTCCGATACGGGTCCTTTTACACAGGCTACACAAGTTTCGCTGCACATTGCATTTGGCCGTAAACACTGCGTATTATCAGAAAATACTAACTGGATGTAACATTTTTGGCTGAAAAGATAACCCAAGTGATCTAGTTTTGGTCTGAGGTAAAACCGTTCTAGTTGTGCATGGAAACCAATCTGAGCTCAGCTTTACTTTTAAAAACTGCTGTGGAAAAATGAAAGCTGAGCTCGGATTAGAACTGGAACAGTTCTGCTCTCTCACTTCTGATAAATCTCCCTTATAGAATTTGTCTGTGTGTTAGCACACAGACAAAATGATTTTCTACAAGCTCATATATACCATACGATCATGGTTTCCCCCGTCCCAGGGTGTGAGCTGACCGAATGCCGAGTATTTCTATCTTTTCCATGGTCATTATTAGAGATGAGCGAGCACTAAAATGCTCGAGTGCTCGTTACTCGAGTCAAACTTTTCCCGATGCTCGAGTGCTTGTCTCGAATAATGAACCGCATTGAAGTCAATGGGAGACTCGAGCATTTTTCACTGAAGAACACATTGCAGATGTTTCGGTAAGCTGCTAACTTATCGGAAGACACGTGCAGAACGGTGTTCTTCACACATATTGTTCTTCATATACTATTGTGAAGAACACCGTTCGGGGCGCGTGTCTTCGGATAAGTTAGCAGATGTACGGAACATCTGCAATGTGTTCTTCACTTAAATGATCCTGTGTTCACTGGTTTCATTGTATTCTTCACTGTTCTTCACTGTGTTTTCTTAAGTAAATGCTCGATCTCGAGCAGGGGAAATACTTGTCCGAGCAACGAGCCATTTCGAGTACTCTAATACTGGAACGAGCATCAAACTCGGACGAGTATACTCGCTCATCTCTAGTCATTACCTCACATGGGCCACAAACAATGGAGCACAGGTCCCTTCATTGTTCATGTGCAGGGAGTATAGAACTCTGCAAACTTACATTGTGCTCTAGATTTGGCAACAAATTCTGGACATCGTTCAAGATTCAGGGACCATTATAAGTGATAACTTTCATACAGCTACGGAATAAGTCGCCAGACAGGTCCCAGCCGTATACAGTGACATTCACTACTGTAAGGAACAGATGACACGTATAGATGACCATTAAAGGGGTTGGCCACTTCATTGTGTAAGTGTGTGGGGGAAGAATATGAGGAAATTTACCAATATACATCTATTAATAGTTCTGCTCCTCTTTCTTGATAGGTAAAGCGAGGCCTCCTGTCTTTTACCTCATCAGCCTCAGATTCCTGACCATAAAATGGCCGCAGATGGAGGGTCATGTGATCTTATCTGTCCATGAACAATTGTCAGAGATCACATGACCCTCCATCTGTGGCCATTTTATGGTCAGGAATCTCAGGCTGATGAGGTAAATGACAGGAGGCTTCACTTTACATATCAAGAAAGCAGCGCAGAACCTAATTGATGTATATTGGTGAATTACCTAAAATCCCTCCCCACCCCCGCCTCCTCGTACACACACATTACAAAAACATGAGGTAAAGTGGACATCCCCTTTAATATAGCTAATATGATACAATCGGTTTTAACAGCTGCAGGTCATACACTGTTATATAATAATACATGTTAGAGGTATACAATGTTGTATCTCTAGAATGCTGCTCGTCCGATGCCGGGAGGGGGGTGAAGCCAGGATTTTAGACTACATAATACTGAAGCCTGTGTGCTTAGACAGCTGGGAGGCTCACGTGATAAATCCTGCATTATTGCTGCAAATCCTGCCCTGACCTCAGGGCTAATGACCCCAACTAGCAGCGGTTTCCTAGTTCAGATCATTAGGCCCACAGTAAGGGAAAGATTTTCAGCCACAGCATGGCTCAAAGTAAGGACCTGCTGGCTACCAGTGGGGAAACCTTTAGTCTTGGCATTTATATGGGATGTTACTTTGACGTACATTCTTCATGGCAGAGGTATTCCCTAGTGGCATAGTAAAACACAACATATAGTACCCCTCCTCAAGTAGTGAATGAAACACCATTTTCAGAACTCCCTCTTTTATGTGAAATCCCACTGCTTACTTTTAAATAATCTCCTCTGAAGTCATGGAAAAAGGAGAAAAAGAGTCAGATTTTACCCGAGATGAGTCAATGGAGAAAACAAAGTTTAATCACCAGGGGCAACAGTGTTTTTTTTTTTTTTTTACTACAGGAACTGTCAATCTGTGGAATAGCCTGCCTCAGGCGCTGGTCACAGTAGGGACAGCGGAGAGCTTCAAGAAGGGTCTAGATGCCCCTTTATATCTAAATATCTTTGATAGTTATGTTATATAGAATTGGTTCTCTTAAATCCCTTCCTCATCCAATCCCTACCCTTGGATGAACTTGATGGACATGTGTCTATTATCAACTGTATGTAACTATGTAAGTTCAGAGCCTGCAGGGGTAATGTCGGTTTGATGCTATCATCTTCGGTTCTAAAGAAACTTGGCTTGTAGTTCTGTGATGTAGTCTGTTAAAGGGTGTTGAATGCTCTTTTACATAACTTGCCCATGTCCCTTTACTGCTTAGTAGATAACCCCTGAATGTTCATCAAGAGATTCAGCAGTCCTGCTACTTTTGTGCTGTATGCAGACTGATTCATTATTTACATGTCTGAGCCCTGATGAATAGGAGGAGCTGCAGAAGAATAGTTACAAGTCATCCTGCTCCCTCCACATCCCTGTTGCTGTTGGTTAAGTTGGACAGTGAAGAGAGAGGCACAGTGGGTGATGCCATGAGGGCGAGCTTGAGCAGTGAGAGGAAGTTGTGTATATGAGGAGCGGGCAGCATAGTGACAACAAGGAAAGGCTGAACTATCAAAGGAGTCAAAGACACAGGTACATATACATTCAGAGACATGGCTAATGGAGCGGAATTCTTAAAATAAAAGTGGCCAACCCCTTTAAAGACTGGTAAAACTAAATCTGTATCTGCAGCTTATATAACAAAATATGGAGGGGGGGGGGGTGTCAATGATGACTTGTACACCAGTTTTTTTTTTTCTTTAAGACGATAATGCAAACTACCCATGTACCCCCATCTATAGGTTGTGTATATTACCCTTCTGCCCATTTGAACTAATGTAGAAAAGCTGCAATACCAAAGACAACCTCTGACAGGGAAGGAGCAGTTTTTGAAATAAAGCAGCCATGTTTTATGTTTTTCTAAAAATCAGGGACAACCCACTAACATGTGACATAATAGGACGTCACATTGCTGTTTAGGAGGTATTGAGGGAGCTTCCAGGCAGAGCCCTCTCTATACTCCGAGCAACGACTACAGATGTCAACCCTTTAAATGTCTCTGGCAAATCCCACATTGATTTGTAGAGAGGGGGGAGCAATAAAATGAAAACACAATAATGAAAAAGGGAATCGGTGGGAGGGTGTAAATATTAACAAATCTTGACGAAAGTGAAGCATCTTCAAATCGGACACTCATATCCAAGGGCTCGTGCTCTGGATCTTTTGGCCAGAGCCCTGAGTCAGCAGGAAAACACGATATGGGATAAGGCAAGGGGAAGAACATGAAGGGGGGGCAACTGCGTGGGGCACATGTCTTGGGGCGCGTTCACAAGTGGCACTAGGACAGGCTTCGGTTTAAATCGCATATGCGTTTCCAGTGAAATACATGCGATCGGTAATGAGCACCTTTTGTCTGGTATTGTTTAAATCCAAGGCAAACGTGTGAGCAAAGCCTTGCAGTAATTGGGGAGAGTGATCGGGGCAGCAGGACAACACAGTAAGGGGATCAAAATGTAGAGACAAGGAACACAAGACATGCAGGGCCTAATTGAGAAGATGCAGTCACCGGTGTGGTCTGTAGCTGTATATATCCTCAGTAATGTTGTTATTGGCACAACCACATGTGTGGGGGTTATGTACAGGAGGGGGCATTACTGGAAGTGCGATATATATTTATTGGGACCCGTGCCCGGATCTTTTACCAACCTAGCAACGCCCCTGGTCATCTCTCTACAGAATCCCATCACAGTCTTCACATGACATTTGATTAAAATCCATAAAAACAAGTCGATTTATATTTTTATTTCTCATTTCATCAAAACATTTTCTGATCATCGAGATGTGGATCCACTTCCCCCCCAAAAAAAATTAGAAAAACCTTGACATGTTGTTATCTTCCTGACGTGCGCACTATTAATAGGAAAAACAGAAGGGATTGAGGCTGACCCCAATCATAGCTACACGGGGTGTCACATTAGTGGGCTCTCTCCCTGCACCTCCTCAGGCACAGGGCAGGGGGAAGGGGGGGGGGGAACTATAGAGCAGCTGGGGTGTCACCATTCAGTCTAATAAAACTTTCTATTAACTTGATTTCTGACATACTTAATGATGGCGGCAGCCCTGAGAATTTATTTACTAGTCATCGTATGCATCACATGGAAATCTGGAGCGGGAAGTGTCAGAAGTTGGGTAAAAGGTTGGACTAAGATGTGGGTTAAAACAAAAAATGAAGAGGAGGTCCAGTTTCTACTGATGATTCTGACATCTGCATTATCCATATATACACACAAACACATCATAAGTGCAGAAGGGCGAAACCCAAAATGTCGTCAGGCATCCATTCACACATACACTCAGCGCTATGACACTTCCCCTGGCCTCTATTCGCACATTTTGGTCCATGAATGAAGTCCACCTTACTACCGCTCATAGTGGGGAACCAACTGCCCCTTCATCCCCCCCTTCCCCTACAGACGTGGCAGATCGGTGATGTTATCGGACAGTGATGGTGAAATCTGAAGCGATGTTAACTCCTGGTTTTCGCACGGTTATCACTGAAGTTTGTGCGTCGTAGTCAAATTCAAGCTGCAGGTCTGAAGCGCCTACATAGGAGAGGAAAGTAGTGTGAGGGTCACATCCGCAGAAAGACATCATACAGAGAATGGGTCCCTGGTGCTGGGTGACCATAATGGATCCCATTGACTTGAAAGGAGACAGTTCTCATCAGCACTCCATTTAAGTTAAAAGGGATATTCCTACTTCGGCAAATTAATGTTGTTATTGTTTCTATGATGAAAATATTCCAATAGACTTGCTTTATCAATTCCTCTGTTTTCTCTATCTCTGATTGCGGTTATCCTATAGAAAGTTTTTAGGTTTACATCCAGTGGACAGAAATCCATGCACTGTCATTAATATCATAGAGCGTAATCAGAGCTGTGCACCCGTGAGGCCATGGCCAGATTTCTGTCCACTGGAAATAAACAATGCAGCTTTCTATAGAAGGACAGCAAGCAGAGATCTAAAAAACCCTGAGGAATTTATACAGAAAGTACATTGGCAATTAGTACAACTTCTCATTACTTGTTGATGTGCAGGCCCCAGAGGTGGGAGCCAAACCCATCTGGCATCTATATTTTCTGAATTCAGAATGTAGCTTTATAGACATATTGCCTTGTCATCAAATATGAAGAATCCACAGTCATCAGATAGAATATATAACGTAGAGTGTAATGTAGTCATGACGCGGTGCAGGTCCCAGCTCCACCCAGTTATCCCATCTTCTCACAGTCTTTGTAACATTTCTTCATAAATGAAGACTGTACTGAAGGCAAGGTGGAGGAGGTGTAACCGGGGTCATGGAAGGTCCTTAAAAACAGCATTACCCTTTTTCAATTTACTGGAAAACCCCTTTAAAATGGAGTCTGCAACATCCACCAGGTGCTATAAATCTGCAGGCAGCAGGTTGTACAGAAATTCACTGCGACTTAAAAACCTTTATTGCAATTTTCAAATTAATCCTAGTTTAATCCATATGCTAATGAAGCAGTCAGTGCAGCAGAGAGTATGCCCTCAGCTCCAGAAACACGGCTATTCCAGGCAAAACCACGTTCTTTTTCACCCTGTGTCACCCAATGCATCCAAAAACAAATCTCCTGCTCATCTGATGGAGAAGGTTGCAGTCCAGGAAGGAATAGTAGTGCTCCAGGTTCTGCGCACAAAGCCGGGTGCACCAACTGCCTCATTAGCATATAGATTCAAATAGATGGGTGTTCAGGGGAGCACTTACCTGACTGATGGAGGGTTATGCTGTTTGGCTTTGTAGCTCCAATTATCACTACTCTCTCTAACCAGGCGGGAGTCTCAAACTTTCCACTATTATCCAGGGAACTGATAAAAGACAAATGAATAAACTTAGAAAACTGATGAAAAGGTCAATTTACTAGTTGTATATTTCTGATGAAGCCTCCAATGTATTCCAGGTACTGGGCCTCACCTTGAGGTCAACTTTCCTTGGCTGAAGTTGAATTTCCTGTACAAGAACTCATTTTGCTGGTAGTTGAAGCTATGGCCATCATCCAAGTACAGTTCACCTTCGGCTTGTCCCTAAAAAAAAACAAGAGGTAGATCCAGTGACGAATTCACACGATAGTATGCCCGCCCAGCTACGACCGGTGCGATGGAGAAGAGGAGGGATGACCCCCCCCCCCCTCTCTCCATAGAGAGGCACACGGGGAAAGATAGGACATGTCCCATCTTTTTGCCTCGTACGGAGCAACACGTGTGTGTGCTACGTGCGGCCATTGCCATCTATGGGGAACAATGCAGTGCAGCAAGTCAGAGGAGAACCTGGATAATACACACCAAGCAGGCCAGGTAGGTGATCACAACAATGGCCCATCCAGGACAACACAATCACTGACCTGCAGGTTCAGCGCCACATAGAGAGTAAATGGATCCTCCTGCATGCAATCTGAGGAACGTCTTGGTCGATTCTTCCGAGGGATGATGGACCCACCACGCTGAAACACTGGTATCTAGAATACAAGAAGCAGAGCGGATCCATTTATTATCTTAAGCTTAGCTTTAGATATGTTATGGTAACATGGTGTGAGATGGTACTTACAGTGCTCATGGTGACTGGCATGTACAACTTCTGAGGAGACTGGTACCGCTGATGTGTGTGCACGTCATACCAGACCTGTCAGGAGTCACAGAGTAAGTATCACATAGGACCCTCTGGATCACAGCATAGAGAAGCGACCCAACCACTTACCTCTTCAGTCCCAGGTAGATAAATCTGTACGCCCCGAGCATTGCTCTCCGTTACCGGGTGCACCAACAAGGCAGAACCTACACAGGATTAACACAGATGTATTATATAAGTATACTTCTAGGAGCCCAGTCACCAGATTGTATTCCATTAAACTATCAGCTCCCTCGGGTAGGGAATAAAATGTCCTTTCTACATTTCCCTCTTATTTGAAATCTCATCCATTTACATATTATGAAGTCTCAACCGAAATCATGTGATAATATGCAGAGAAAAGTCAGATTTTGCCCGAGAGGAATTAAGCTTAGAGGCTGCAGGGTTCTATAGTACTTACAAACATTGTGTCATATTAGAGCAACAAATCTCATCTTTGTGATCACATCAGGCTTGTGGTTCTGTGATCTACAGGCAGCTAAAAACCAGCTTGAATTTCCAACTATGTCTTTAACTGCACGTATCTCTGGTTATGAGCTACACACGTGATGTGATCTGAAAGATTATATTCTTATCTTTAACCCCTTTAGGATGATGGCACATGGCATTTTTAACCTGTTTTTGGTCCGTTTTTAAGCAGTCCTTTAAAAAATGCAGGCGTTTTTGAAAAGCGCTTCCGTTTATGAAAGGTTTTACCAATTATCTTAATTAAAACTGGTCAAAAACGCATGCGTTTTTGGATGGAGCACTTAAAAACGGACCAAAAACAAGTTTAGAACGCCATGTGTGGCATCACCCTAAACGACATGTAACGTACAAGTATGTCACACGTTGTCTGGCAATGTTTGGAGAGGGCTCACAGTAGCGGAGTTCTCTTTTAGATCGATTTTAAGGCACAGGAAAACCCCTTTAAAAATTTGTCACACATCTATGGGATACGTGCTAAAGTAGTGAATGTCTATGACCTGAAGCTGCACATAGAGGACTGTGGATGTATCTCTGCTCAATCCATAAGGTGTTACAGAGATGCAAGTAATCGAACCCCCACCATGAGCCGCTTATCTCCTAAATTACAACCATAGATGGACAAAACACAGAGCAATAATAGGGCTGAGAGTATGCACATAGTATAGACAAGGAGGAGAAGAATGCTCACCCAATAAATACTGGTCATCCATAGCAAATGTGGAAACATCAGATGGAAACTCCACCCAGAGAGGCCTAAAATATACAAAGCATCGCAAGTGTTTATAGCACAAGACGACTCCAACATTTTCTTTCGAAGGAGATTTTTTTTTTATTTTTAATATATGGTAATCTTTCCCCGTTTGTAAAGGGCATTAAATATTTAGACAGAGCCTCTATTCTTCTTGTACCTGAGCAATAGCACCTCCTCACCGGCTTCTGCACTCTCCCAATGCAGGAGATCCATAGGGGAGCAGAATGCAGGATTTCTAGCAGGCATTTTTATCCAACCAAGAATTTTCAAATATACTTTCTGTATCAATTCCTCATAGTTTTTCAGATCTCTGTTTACTGTCATTCTATAGAAAGCTTCCAGTGGACAGAAATCTGACCATGGTCACACAGGTGCACGGCTCGTTATATCACAGAGAGTAATCAGAGCCATGTGATATGGTCAGATTTCTGTCCACTGGAAGTAAACATAGAAGCTTTCTATTCAGTGACAGCAAGCAGATCTATAAACCTGTCAAGAATTGATATATAAAGTGTATTGGAAAATTGTACAAACTTATTGTAATACAAGCAATAACATTTATTTGCTGTAATGCCAATACCCCTTTAAGTCATATAGGTCACATGTGATGTCACTGCTTGTCATTTCATGTGTTATTTGATAGTAAGATGCTGGCGCTTCTTCAAGAAAAGTCTTCTTAAAACGCAGTTAAAAAACAACGTGTTTTGGCTCTGAACAAGAACCTTCTTCAGGTACAGAGCATTAAGACAACATGTTCTGTACCTGACTGCGGCTCTGGTTCATATCGAGTCAAAGCACATTCTTTGTACCCGGATTATAATAAGACTTTTCTTGAAGAAGCGCCATCAGTCGGAGTATTCTTGCACATCTCACTATTGTCTAGGAAGCGGACCGCTCCAGTTGACATCGGAACTGCCTGTCTGGACAGTGTGCTGCTTTTCACTTTTATATCTGCCGTCCACCAAGATATTCGAAAGATGATCCCCTCTCCATCTCATTTATTAGAATTGTCATACGCACTACATTTGAACCCATCCCGTCTCCTAAGAACACTGACGACCTACGAATCCTGATCCAGCATGGTCCAGTTCCAGTCCATACCTACTCATGTTTTCTTTGATAAATGTTTGAGCTTTGGGATATTCAAGGCGTTTTCTAGTTATTTCCAATCCATTTAGGGTAGTCAGGGTAGAATGGATTCATCAGCAATCCAGAGGACGGGGGGGTCCTGTACTTGTTAACGTTTGGAGTGGCAGGTCGAGCAAGTGTCCTGCCAATGTAATGACTAGTATGGCAAATTGCCAGGAACAGGGGTCTCCAAGTGACTGTCTATGAGAATGTCACATATACCAGAGCGTTGTACATGGAACACTCAGAGTATTGAATGAAGCGGCAGTCCAACCATTAATGAGAACGGGACCCCCTTCTGCAGATTACTGGGGGTCCCGTTCTCAATAACGTTGAGTATCCTAGCAGTTGGTCCCTCATTGATCAGCTTATGTAAACTTGGCACAACCCCTTAAAGGGCAAGGGTTACCAGGATCCATCTAGAATTCACTTTTATGCCATTTGTTCTAAATATTATAAACTCATCATATCCCAAATATCTGTCAATACATATCAGTTTGGTTTTTTTTTTAAATCAAAACTTTTTTTTCATTTTAGAATAAATTTTACAAACTGGGAAACGGATCAAAAAACATTGCTTGGGGTGTTCAATTAACGAAATTGTAACCCAATTGTAGTCTCAGCTCACCTCATTACAGGCTCCGCATCCCGATGTGCAATGTAGAACAGGGTGTACCAGTATGGAAGGAGAGCGTATCTCTGCAGTAAAGCCTCTCGTATAAGATCCATATTGGCTTCTCCATGTAACCAAGGTTCACGTCGAGGAGTGTCCAAGTGAGCGTGAGCCCGGAAAAACGGCTGATAGGCTCCCGCCTGATACCAGCGGAGAAGCAGCTCAGTTTCTGGGTTCTTAAAGAATCCTCCAACATCCGCTGCAAAGATCAAAGCAGAGAAATGTCTAAAAGGGGGTCACAGACAATGGGGACACATTCCACTGCTCTGACCCCACAGATTATATGGATACAGAAGATAAAGTGGTAGCCAGGTTGACATAGTAGGGAAAATGCAGATTTGGACGGAGTCATAGGGGTTGGCCTGCTCTGCAGCATTTACCAGCAACTAAAGGGTTAGTACAAACCTCCACAGAATGAGATGCCAGCTAGGCCCAAACTCAGGCACATGGGGATAGATATTTTCAAGTGCTCCCATTCAGCAGCGTTATCACCTGTCCATACGGCACCTGGATGACATAACAGCAGGGTTACATTGTACCAAATCTACATCCCACATGGAGAATTCCCACTACAAATCGCCCTAACTCTCACCGTAACGCTGTGATCCGGCAAAGAAGGCTCGAGTCAAGACAAAAGGTCTCTCCTTCCCTCCAGAGCGGTGAATCAGCCCCTCAGCGGTGGCGCGGTGCTATAAAACATACAATGAATCAGGTCACGGAGAGAACAATGGAGCATTAATAAGGAAAATCATTATAGTCTCCCCATACTCACCACGTACAGCCCATACAGATTGTGGACGTCCCGATGCTCCCAGCCGCCCCAATGAACTGCATCTTTGTGCATAGTCACTTCTGGCCCGTTGAATACAGAAGGTTCATTCATATCGTTCCAGACAAACAGGTTATCCATAGAGCCCTGAGAGGGAAGCGGGAACATCAGCAACAGAGCCACCGGACAGAAACACAAAGGATGAACGAGCGTTTTACCTCGTACTGGTCATAGGAGAACATACTGGACCACCAGGCTCGCATCTCTGGATTGGTGAAGTCAGGATAAGCAGCGGAGCCTGGAGGCAAGGAGGGTAATAAAGACATGAAAAAAACATCGTACATACATACTACACACTTTATTTTTGTTTTATTGAAATTTATACAAAAACAATTTATACAGGGAAATTTCAGTAATCAATTAACATGTCAAAAAAAAAAAAAAAAAAAAAAAAAAAACCCACACAAAACTGATCAATGTTTACATTGTTGGGGTATTCCCTAGTAGACCTCCAACCATAGAGCAAACCCATACCCAGAGTTTTTGCTCTTAGATGCTTATTGCACAGAGCAATGGATTATAGTTTTAGAATATATCTTGAAAGGGGCAGTCCAGAGATTCCTTATCCCTAGGTCACAGTTAGGGCATATTTCGGAAAAAAATAAATAAATAGTTTAATAGGTGTTATAAAGTTTTCATACATTAACAAAAATCAAAACCTCCTATCTTCTGGCGCTAATAACTTTTTTCAAACTTCGGTGCATGGAGCCATGTGTGGTGTAATTTTTGCGACTTTTGATGACAGTACAACCTTATAATCACCAAGTATTAAATTTTTAATATTTTTAAAAATGTCAAAAAGTGGCATTTTCGACTTCCGGCATTCCCCCCCCCCCCCTCGTTACGTGGTTAAACGCTGGGAAAACCCGTTATTATATTTGGTGGACCTTTTGGGTCGCAGCACTACCCAACATGTTTATGATTTACTATTTCTAACAGTTCTAGGGAATGGGGGCGATTTGAATATTTAGGTGTTAGCTGCAATATGGAACAAACGCCCACCTAACATGGAGAGGGCTCAGCCTATGAGCCCTCTCCATACACCCGCAGCTGACGTGTGACGTACAGATACGTCACACATCGGTAAGGGGTAAAAAGTCTTTTGGTCCCCCAGATGAACCTTTTGCTTCTTTTAAGCCTGTAGCCCACTAGTGAGTTTGGTCCTAAAAACTCTCGATGAATTATCGGGCCCAATCATAGTCACTGATCTGAACTCAGCATTGCCATTCAACGATTCCAGGTTCAGTCCAGGATCGGTAAATCCTGAACAGAGAACAAGCCAGACTCGCTTGTAGGCAACGAGCTTTAGTCAGTATCCTACATATCAGACTCCTATACCATCACGCGTAACGCTACAAGATTTTTCCCACATTTTTTTAAAACACAAAAATACAATATTTTATGGTTCAACAAAATATTAGACATTGCACATCTATAGTATGAGATACAGGTAACATTGTGGTAACTGCGGTGCACATAAAGTAGTAGCTCATACTCGCAGTAGTTCATGCAATGAGGAACACCAATACAATATTTAAAGATATGTCACTAAGCCGATCCAGAACATATGTGCCCCTAATATATTAAGGACATATTTTCTTTATATCTTTTAAGAGACTGAAAAAGCCTTTGCAAAACACATTAACAGATGTGACAGATCCATGGAAGAAGTTTATGTGCTCAGGAAACCCCTTTAATGTAACCTCATACCTGTAGTGTGCAGTCACAGATCCGACCTACCTGGCCAGCACCATCCCTCGTAGTCGCTGCCGTCTTTGGTTTTGATATAGAAATTACGAGACCGAATCTCGCTGTGGATCCGATATGCGCTGTCTACTTTTATGTGGGGGTCAACAATGGCCACCATCTGCATAAAAAAATAAATAAATAAAATTATACAGAAGAAAAACAAAAAAAAAAAAAAAAAAAGGGGTTAGTGCCTAATGTGTGAAACTCAAGTCTTGCAGCTCACAAGCCATAAGACTCTTTCTAGTTGTGGTGGTTTAAACAAAATATGGGAAAAGACCGGCTCACCTTCCTCCTCTTCTCTTTCAATCCGGTCAGCATATTTTTTGGAGTGGGGAATTTGTGAGGGTCCCAAGTAAAATATCTCTTCCCGTCGGCATGCTCGATATCTAACCAGATGACGTCATAGGGAAGATCATGTTCGTCGAAGCCGGCATCTACATTACGCACATCATCTTCATCGTTGTAGTTCCATCGGCACTGGTGGTATCCCAAGGAAAAGTATGGCGGCAGGGCCTGGGTACCTTTGGAAAGATAAATAATAGAGATAGAACTGGTTTAAGAGACCTTCAGCTCCCAACAGCAGAGATGCCCAAATCAGACATAAATCATAGATGTACTAATCAGTATCATACAAAATTAAATCAGAGAGGAAGGTAAAAACTTTCCACACAACTTTCCACACTTTGAAAGGGGTTGCCCCAAGTCTAAGTGTTCCCCGATATGCTCAGGATCCTTGTGTTCAGACTCAAAAACTGGGGTCCACTTTATGCTACATACATTCTCTATGGGAGTGGTGGAGATATAGGCCCACATTTATCAAAAACAGCACAGTGTAAAGTGCAGAGGGACTCAAATTGTGGTACATGTTCTTCACAAATCTAGCGCCCCCTGCACTGCTCCGACAGAGTGCACCAACTTTCTATCGGGCTGAGCATTATAAAATGTCGCAAAAAAACAACGTGCAAACTCCGCAGGGGCTTTAATAAATCTGAATCTTAGAGTGAAGCAAACTTAATTCCTTCCTTTTCCCTAGCCATTTTCAGGAAGGATGACGTCTAGGGGTTGTCTAGAGTATGAAAAACATGGCTGCTTTCTTTCAAATACAGCTCCTCTCCAGACCATGAGTATTGTGTGGTACATTTCTATACAGGGGAGCTGCAATAAAAGCACAAACCAGGGTCACATGTGGCACAGTTTTTGACATATACAAGACATGCTGACATCAATGCAATTTTATTATATTGTATTCTATGGTATTGCTCTGTACATAGACTTTATAAGGGCGATTTATCATAAGTCTCAGAGCAGAACTGTCCTAGTTGCCCATGGCAACCAATCAGAGCTCAGCTTTAATTTTCCTACAGCTGTTTATAAAAGGAAAGCTGAGCTCTGATTGGTTTCAGTTTTACCTCAGAACAGTACAGACTCTAAACAGTTTTACCTCAGATAATTGATGATAAATCTCCCCCTATGCATCTACATTGTCGGTGAATTGTAAGAGTTAACATTTAGCTTTTCACCAATAAATGAAATTCTAAAAAATGATATGGCAGTTTTTTTTTTTTCTTTTGAAAGAAAGCAGCTATGTTTTGCAGCCACCAGGAAACGCATGTTTAATCCACATTGATTGAAAGAAATCAACCACTACAAGATTAAAATAGCTTCCGAGATATGAGGGGTGGTCTCGCAGGACCTCAGCACGTGAGCATAACAGTATTTCGATATTACACAAGAATGATCTGAAATGACACATGAAATCATAGTAGGAATTTCCTGCACCCATTTTGCTGGTGAAATAATAACTATGTCAGACAGGGGAAGACAGATGTGGCAAAACTAGACAGACAGGACAAGGAGGGGGAGGAAATGGGGGGGAAATACAGAGGGGCTTCCTAATCATCTCTCTGATGTACTTAAGCAATGTTACGCACCCACAACTCTTTATAGTTTTAGATAAATCCTGAAAGGCAGGGGTAAATTGATATTCCAGGGAGCCCAGGCCACATTTGCTTTTCCCGGGTCTGGGGAGTCGTCTGCCACCAGCTCCTCCATCCTACGTATATTTTGTAGGATGCCGAGGGATCACCGTACTTGCTGCTGCGAGGAAGTGGCGAAAGACTTTTTTTGATGGAGGAGATGGTGCCCGGCAATACCGAAAGGAGAGCGACCTGTGAGCTGAACTGTACAGTCCTATCAAAAACCCTGCTGTAAGTGTCAAACAATTCGACAGAAGACCTGAACCACCGAACAGCTTCACCAGATGTGTAGGATGAATCCCACCTCCAGCAGATCTCAGAGACTCCTGGATAGATTCTGTGGAGTGTGAGGGGACACTTGTACCACCATGAGAGAATCTTATAGTTTTTCACCGGGAAACTCTTTTAGCTTAAGTTTTCCCCCAAATCCCTTCCCTTCCTTGGTTGAATATGTGTGAACAAAATATGTAATTGGCATAGACCGGCAGAAGAATCCCAGAGCCCAATTGATGACAAGGCATACATCTTGTCCTAAATTAGACTGATGCAAGAAGATATTAAGACATAAAGAAAGTACATGAGTACATGATGTAGTGTGAATCTAGTACCTGTGAGGCTGGCATACTGCTTAAATACATCGCTAGGTGAAGGCCCAAGTAGAATGAACACATCAATGATTCCACTCTCCGACATCCAATGCACATCTGTCTGTGGGGTCTCATCGCCACCCTGCAAGTACTGGAGCATCTTCCCAAGAAGGGTCTGGGTCAAGTTTAAAAGGCAAAGAGAGGGTTACAAGACAGTTTCACTCATGTTATAACACTCTCACACTTGACAACCTGATAAGTCTTAAGCCCCTTCTACACTGGCGTTTTTCACGCGCATTTGACGCGCAGAACTCGCATTGCACTCTGTCCCATTGTATTCAATGGGTCTTTCTCCATTAGCGTTGTTTTTAACGCGCGTGCTTGCGTTCGTTTACACACGCGTCAAAATCGCAGCATGCTCTATTTTTGCGGGTCACGCGCGTTTTTCACGCCCCATTCAAGTCTATGGAGATGCATCAAGAACGCATTGCACTCGCAATCATTGCAAGTGCAATGCGAGTGCAATGCCTTTTAAACGTAAGGGTTGCTAGGTGACCAGAATAACATTATTTCCCCTGCTCGCGATCGAGCATTTAATTAAAAAAACACAATGAAGAACAGTGAAGAATAGAATAAAAACATTGTACACAGTGAACACAGGATCATTTAAGAGAAAAACACAGTGCAGAACACAGTGCAGAATAGATTACAGATGTTCGGCACATCTGCTTACTTGTCGGGAGATGCGCGCGGAACAGTGCGCCCAAAATAGCATGTGAAGAACAATATATATGTGTGAAGAACACATTGCAGATGTATTTAAACATCTGCAATGTGTTCTTCACACACATATATATTGTTCTTCACATGCTATTTTGTTCGCGCCGTTCCGCGCGTATCTCCCGACAAGTAAGCAGATGTGCCGAACATCTGTAATCTATTCTGCACTGTGTTTTTATCTTAAATGATCCTGTGTTCACTGTGTACAATGATTTTATTCTATTCTTCACATCTGCTAAATTGTCGGGAGATAATATACGCGCGGAACAGTGAAGAATAGATCGCAGATGTTTGCAATTTATCAGAAGACATTATTTTCCAATTAAATAACACATTTTAATCCCAAACCATGGTCCCTTTGAAAAATGCTCGAGTCTCCCATTGAATCGCGCGTGAAAAATGCGCCGAAAACGCGAAAAAACGCTAACAACACGCGCGTGAAAAACGCAAAAACGCTAATTACTCCAAGTAAAAATGGAACAAAAATGCAGCCAAAAACGTCAGTTTTTCACGCATTGCACCCTGACGTGAAACGCAACGCTAGTGTGGAAGAGGCCTTACCTTGCCGGCTGTGTTGGAGCTGATGTCTACCCACGTTTCAGCTGCATTGAGCCAAAATATACCCAGAGTGTGCTGAACATTGTGTGCTATCATGAGGGGGACAGCGCCATACAAAGCCATGGTGTTATACAGCTCATACTGAAAGACGTCCAGGTTGTAGAGACGGTAAGGATCTGTGTTCCTACAAAACGGTAATTCAGAAATGTGATCAACATTGCAGATTTTACCATTATTTTGAAATAAACTATAATCCATTTCTGCTGGGACCCCATCAAACCCCTCAGTGCGGAGACCCCCACAGATCACAAAACCCCACTGATCAGTTGAAGAGGTGGGAAAACTCCTTCAACTCCTTTTAATTGGTAAAGCGCTAATACTTGAACTGCCTTCGATTTCTGGAAAAATTTTTATGTACAGAAACAGGGCGAAAAAAAATAAAATAAATAATACTATATCATATTATTAAAAAAAAAAGTGTGTAGAAAATCTCACTCTGTTGTTCGTAGTCTAAGGTTGTCCGCATGTTCTGGAATCCCATAGACGTGTTCAAATCCCGGTAAAGAGAAATCAAGACCCACTGAGGAAGGACCTATACGAAATACACAAGTCAACTATAGAGAGTCCGGCCAGAAGTCACTGCAGCCTTATCAATTCAATTACATGTATGAGAACAAATTAGCAAATTTCCATCATAGAGCAAATGTGGCAGAGACCATAAAAGGTCCATGTAGATGGGCATTATTAATGGATCCAGAAACCTAGGCGTCTCCTAAAAGCTCCTGGCTTAGTTTATGGGATAGTAATGATAAATTCATATCTTCTCTTCTTGTGACCCAAACCAGGAGTAGTCAGAACACACAGAACAGGTTCAAGTCTTTCCAGAGACGATACAAGACTATTCATCCTGTAGGAAATGTACAGTCCGGCTGCTGATCCGTCCGTAATGGATCAGGGGGCTATACAGAGGTAAAGTATAATTGAAAAGTCCTGTGTGTTGCACCACTCCTGATTTTCCATCAGTTATTTTGAGCCAATAACTGGAGATGTGATCTAGGTCCAACTCTGTTGAGACCTCTATTAAACACATCTTGCATTCTACTAGCAGAGGTAAACATATTGATTTCCAGCCATCATCCTTACCATTAGGCTTACTGTCCGTATGAGTTTTAAAAGTTTCTTCCCACATTCCCGGCTCATCCTCTTCTTCCTGGCAGAGAACACAATGAGGAAAAGTCATCATACTAACCAAGCGGAGCACTGGTCAAAGCAGTGGATCTGTCACTTTAAGATGATGCCCTTAAATTAAACCTACCATGAGGCATCTACTATCAGAAGTAGATCTATCGGTAGATTCCTCCTGCTGCCTCTGCCCAGATCTGTAATTTAATAATTCTTGAATCTAACCTAACTTGTTACAAAACTTTATTTTGATAATATGTAAACTGCAGAGGCTACTGGGGCGTGTAGTAGCCCTCCCAGACACTGGGAGCTAATGCTAGTCCACGCCCCAGTAGCCTCTGCAGTTAATTTACATATTTTCAAAATAAAGGTTTTTTTTTTTTTAACAAGTTAGTTTCCAGGATTATCACATTACAGATTAGGGTAGAGACAGGCAGGAGGAATCTTCCATCAGATCTACTTCTGATAGTAGATTCCTCATGGTAGGTTCTCTTTAAGAAGGAAAATTTCAATCTTTATGACCTATCAATGGGGGTACATGACCTCCAAACATCAGATGTTTCCAGTAGTCTTAGGTAATGGGTGGAGTTGACCCAGCTCAGGTACTAAAACTCATTTTACTTTAATGTGAGCCGGGCTGCAGTACCGTTGCATAACCAATAATCAGATCATGTAGTCAACTGCATGTAGCGCCCGCCACTGTGCAGTTCTGGTGCAGTGTCTGACCCACAATGATTGGATATTGATGACCTATGACAACGATAGGTCATCAATGCCAAAAATATGGAAAACCCCTTTAAAATCAGAAAGAAAGACCAGCATATTCACATTTGTATTTCTTTATAGAACAGAGTTATTTTCCGTATACATCCCACCCTTTCTCTCACCTTTTTGCTCACTTCTTCTTTCGCCGTTTCCTCCTCTCCTTGATTTTCATCATCATTTCCAGCGGGTTCATCCGTCTTCTCTGAGTCACTACAAGCCGAACAGAGACGAGGGGTGAGGAGTGACGCTTCCAGGAGGTGGGGGATATACAGAAACAGAGGCAAGGTAGAGAGGAGGGAAAGGATTAGAAGATGAGAGGGAATGTGATGATGATGTAGGGATGTGTATGACTATCTGAAGGTATCTACACTAGTATCACTACTGCTATACTACAGAAACATCTACAACAAGGTCTCTCTACTGACCACCAAGCACAAAGAGTATCTGAAACTTTATATTACCCACAACTATTAAGTGTTAATATGTTACACTTGCTACAGTCATTAAAGCTAAACTCCGTCACCAGATTTTACCCCAGTCAAGCAGAAGCCCCCCACCAGTAGGTCATGAAATGTCCTTTATACAATTCCTTTCTTTATGTGACATCTCACCCATTTACCTATATAAAAAATAAAAAAAAATTCCCCAGTGTCATGTGAAAAAGGACAGAGAAGAGTCAAATTTTGCCTGAGAATCAAGTTTAGAGGCTGCATATGTCTCCTTAGTTCCATAGCACCTAGAAATACCCTTTTGAAAACCTAAAAATCTTATCTTTCAGATGAAATCAGGCTTGTGGTTCTGTAATCTACAGAACCAAAGATACAAGCAAAGACATAGTCACAAACCGGACCTTTATCTACAGCTCACATTTCTAACTGTGTCTTTAACTGCCTGGATCATGTTCTGTAGCTCACAGAAGCAAATCAAAAAAGAAGAAATTCTTATCTTTAAATGTTTCTAAGTACTAAAGAACCAAAATAGAGGCATCTATGGCGATTCTGCCCCTTCCAGCCTAAAAAGTGACTCATCTCAGTCCAGAAAGTGACTCATCTCAGCATTCTGTACATTCTTTAGTGATGGTGACTACAGAAGCTAAGCTCCCTGACATTTGAATAAGAACTGAGATGCAACTGTCCATCTAGGAAAATACACTGAGGCTACATGGACATGACCATTTTTTCAACCCTATTGTTTTTCCATGGAAAAATATGGAAAATCATTTGACTTTATCCAAGTGAATTGTCATTTGTCCGCTAGTCTTTCAGTGGAGACTTCTCCACTTCTCCCTTCTCCATCAGACCGCATGTTATGCCTGGGATCCGACCCCTGTGAGCACACAGTCATGTGCATGTAGCCTGAAAGGAGCAGTCTCCTTCTGGCATCATATACTTTACTATAAACAGCCAATTGGTGCGAGGGATTGGGTTAAAATTCAGTTAAAGGGGTTGTGCAACTAATATTTATTCCCTATGCACAGAATATGGGCTAAATACATGATCTTCCAATGGGATGGAAGATCAATAGATTGCAATTCCCCATTATCTGCCTCTGACATCCAGTTTACGTCCGTGCCGGAGAAGTCTCAGAAATCAATGGAGCACAAGACAGCTGAACACCTGGGGTCCAGAGAAGATAAGGGGAAATTATAATCCCACATATTGCTCATTGTTTGGCCAAGACCACCCTCCCCCCGCAAATATACATTTATCCACTATTCTATATTATTAATGAAACAACCCCTTTAATAACCCATTTTAAGAATAGAATATGTCAGTCTTGGTGAAACCTTGGTGAAACCTTCTAACACAAGCTCCTCTACAAGATTTCTAGATGCTTGCTTCAGTGATCAAATTCTAGGTTTGGTGTTCAATTTATGTTAGTTAATCTTAAAGGGAACCTGTCATCAGCAAGTGGCCTAATAAACCACTACCAGAATGTTGTCAAGCAGCGTAATACATACTAGTTTTTGTTTCATTCATGGCCCAGTGTGGTGGCATTAGCCAGAAAATAAACTTTGAAGTGAGGTGTAAATTGGATGTATAAAGTCAAGGAGGCGGAGAGTCTAACAATGAAGTCAGGGTAGGGAGCTATAAACACCTCCTACTCTGTGATTGTCATTGTGCATTGGACTAATTACAGTGAAGAGGCTTTCTGAGGAAGAGAGAGCTTGACTTCAGTGTTAAAATCTCCGCCTCCTTGACTCTATACAACCAATATACAACTCGCGTCAAAGTTGATTTTCTGGACGATGCCACCACACTGGGACATGAAAGAAACATGATCTGGAGGGTGTTCAGTTTCTTCACAACATAGTGTTAGTAGTGTATTAGGTCAATTTCTGCTGACATGTTCCCTTTATAGGGGTTTTCCATAACAGATAGCTGATTAATAACTGATCATGGGAGTGTGTGGGGTATAATTGCCAGGACTCCTCCACCTCCCCCATGATCAGCAGAACCAGGGACCCCTTAGCTGTAATCTGATGCCAATTTTCAGCAAAAGCTGATTATATGAACAATCCAATACAAAATATAACAAGCGCAGGATGACAACCCCTTAAAGCCAAAGCTCAGGTACAAGTCAGTCATGTGTAGGAGTCAGAGTTTGCAAGCGGGATCAATGATTACCTAGAGAAAAGATTCTTCACTTTATGCCACATGTTACCGACAGCGCTACTAACTTTAGCCGAGAGACTGGGAGGTGATGGGGCAGGAGAGGAGAGGGCAGAAAGAAAAGCGGATGGGGCATAGAGCAAAAAAGAAAGAAAAACACATTTCAGTTTCAATTCCCAAGAATAAAAAATGTGAACCCACCAACCCATTATCTAAATTCATGAGATTTCTACTGAATGCCAGGCCCACAATTACAACCCGGTCCCTAGAAACCCCTAGCGGATCCCCCATATTACTTACGTATCTTTCCTTTCTCGTAACTGCTCGAAGTAAAGTAACCCCCGAGAGTTTACACTCAGGACCAGATCATGTCCTGCCAGGATATCCAAACGGAAAGGTGACCCCGTCACCAAAAGCTTGTGCTCATCGCTCCCCAAGGACAACTCCAGGGTATTGTCATCCTGCCCAGTTACCTGCAGGCTGGCCAAATAACCAGAGACTTTAGTAATATGACAAGAGAAAGGCAAAGGCACATCGTACATCATTGTGGGTGCACTTACTTTTCAGGGGTGGGTGTTCCAACAAGCACATCGGGGACCTCATAACGGGGTTTTAGAGGCTTGAGCTCATTGATCTTTATACGGGTCATGTTTCCATGGAGTCCAAAGACTTCGAGAAGAAGAGACACCTGGAAAGGAATGGATCCTTAGTTATACAACTCCGGAGATTTAATCGATTCTATCGTAATCTTGAAGGTGACTGTATTGTTAGAGGAGTATGACGCTTGGATCCCCTACGGTTTAAAGCAGTCCCTAAACTGTAGTGGTGTCCTGTCCAGGAGATGTGTGGAGCTCAGTCAATTACATCCATTAGACAGTATGGTGGTCAGCAGACTGAAGAAGCCACAGAGTCACACCATGTGGTCTCTTCTAAACACAGATTATCCCTTTGATCGATAAAAAGTGCTCCATATGCTCCATACACCCCAAACAGTACCTCAGCGATGGCTCACTGACCACACACCCCTGACCTCTACCAGGTCCACTTACCTGCGTCTTGTCATTTATGAGCTGGATTTCAAGTTTGTCCGCAGTCAGCTTCGCACTTCCGAGCAAAGCGCGATACGAAGAGGATCCTGGCTCCAGTTTACGCTGGCGTCTAGAGGAAAGTTACAAGTTACATCACTGCCGTTTGCATAATCCGTGAAGGTTCCATCACTGAGACCCCCACGATCAGCAATTAGGCCCTATCCTTTGGATTAAGGATCAGGATTGTAAAGTAAACACCACCATGGTGGGTGCGCCCGGCCCTGACGGGATCTGCTCTTCTGCTTCTTATGACCTTGTTTTGTCTGGAGCCCCTCAGGCTCATTTGCATGTAGTCCTTCATTCTTGTGGTAGATGCACTTTAAAAACAAGGGCATAAGAACCTAAAAGAGCAGATCCTGCCAGAAGGGTGCACACACCAGTATGCTAGTCCCTTTAAA
Source organism: Engystomops pustulosus (assembly GCA_019512145.1). Classification (NCBI taxonomy): domain Eukaryota; kingdom Metazoa; phylum Chordata; class Amphibia; order Anura; family Leptodactylidae; genus Engystomops; species Engystomops pustulosus. The sequence continues at coordinate 145,645,441 of CM033647.1, forward strand.
TGAGTGTACCAGGTTATTTAAAGGGACTAGCAGCTGGTGTGTGCCCCTTCTGGCAGGATCTGCTCTTTAGGTTTTATGCCCTGTATTTCAAAGTGCATCTACCACAAGAATGAAGGACTATAGCAAATGAGCTTGAGGGGCTCCAGACTCCATAGGTGTTAATGGAGCCTGGAGCCTCAAGCTCATTTGCATACATTTTTTTGGTGTTAATAGGCTCCATAGGTGTTAATGTAATGTTATTGGACTGGAGCCCCTCAGGGTGACTTGCATACAGTCCTTCATCCTGGTGGTAGTTGTCCTTTAAGGTGATCAGTAAAGGTCCTACTACTTGGAGAAAACGGGACCCCCATTCTCCACATTGCTAGGGGTCTTAGCAGTCAGACCCTCACCAATCAGCTTTTCCGATACATAGGGGCCAACATGAAAACTTGGTACAACCCCTTTAAACTTAAACATATCTATACTTTGCTGTGAATGGGATCATTCTACATACAGAGATAGTGTAAGGTCTGTATGAGGCCGCGCAATTCTGTGTCTAAATGTTCGGTGAAAGTATTTACAAGATCAATTTACAAAAAGTGAACTAATTGTTTTCCTGACCACAATAGAACATCCATGTAGTAGATGGCGCCTGTAACTGCTGTGTGGTTTGGGCCTGTGGTTTCCCTTAGTATATTGTCTTTCAGGCTGTGATTAAGTCATTTACACTATGTAGTTAAACAGGAAACGCTAATTCCTGAACACGGACACAGCAGTAAAGGGCTGAACGTAAAGCGCCGTCCTACAGGGTGTAGACACATGTATACTATTTATATATAGGCCACCTATGGGACAATATACTGACTTGCAGAATGAGCTCTGTTCACATGTCTTGAAGTTGCTCCTATCGACACTCAGGCCCGGAGTAAGACAGACCGAGAACACGAGAGAAAGTCCGAGGAGCCTGGAGGAGACAGGAGGAGAAAGACCCCATTACACAACAAAAAGAGAACCAGTTATTGGGAACATTACTTTAAGGGGGTTTCCATACGGTCACAGAACCTGCTTCGCCTAATGAAAGCAAAGGAAGTGCCTCCCCATGGCCCGAGGAGGCCACTCATTGCCCAAATCGGGTCCCCCCCCCCCTTATATAATTCCTATTGCAGTCTCATGTGAGATATAATTGTGCTGAGTCAGACTACACAGGGTTTAAGCAGAGTTTTTCAGCACAAAAAAAATTTACTGAAAAACTAAAAGTCAAGACTCAGCTTTCCGACAACCCCCTGCAGGTCTTATCTTCATCTTTGAAAGGGGGGGGGGGCAGTCTGAAAGGTGAGTTTTGACTTTATTTGTAGGAATTGGGCAGGCCGACCACAGGGGCAGGCCAACCGACTAGCTATATACTGGATGTGACCAATGCCTTTCCCACTCTAGGCTTATACTTGAGTCAATAAGTTTTCCCCACTTTTTAGTGGCAAAATTAGGTACCACGGCTTATATTCGGGTCGGCTTATACTGGAGTATACACAGTAGCCTCCTTTGTGCTTCAGTAGAAGAAGTATACAGGCGGAAGGAATAACTTTCTATCAACATATCACATTGCAATACTCCTAAGCCAAGCCGCTAAACATTTCCACCTCGAGGGCGAATGACAGGAACAGGAAGAATTTAATGATCTTTGTCAAAACCGTAATGGGAGTCTGTTAGTAGTTATAATCAAACAAAAAGGAAGACCGTTATGCATTGGCCATGAGGATCTATAGAACATTTGCCTTGTTAGTAGCAGCAGGACTATGGAAAAAAAGGCCTTATATTCCAGGATTGTAGCTGGACTTAAGGTACTCCTATGTAAGATCTCTACACTGAACACGGCAAGGCACGACTCTCCCTTTTGAGTAAGAGCTGTAGCAGGCTTCTGGTTAGATATTGCTGACAAGTGGAGGAGCTGGCGGGCAGTTTGAAAGTAGAGATTAAAGAACACAGCAGTGTGAGGACACTCACCCAGTGCTCCAAAGTCAGCTGCCAGGAAGCTACAGCACATAGCAAGCTGAGGATTATAAGGCAAATATTCAATATCATATTTTACTCAATTTAGAGCTTTCTGACAATGACAACAGCACGTAGCCCGAATGTCACATTCTGAACACTCAGCCTGGGACGGGACTCCAAGCATCATAGTTCTATCTAACGGAAAGAGTCCTTCCACCCCAGCAGGACAACCACACGGAACTAAACAAGATTTTCATTCAGTGTCACTCTCTCTCTGGGACTCCTTGCATCCTATATCACTATGATGCTTGGAGCCCCGCCCTCTGCACTGTGGTCAGTCTGTGATAAGCAGTAGCACTTATCAGCAGTCATAGATTTCAGCATTGATCAAAGGATCCGATTGTACTTGTTGCAAGAGCAAAGATTTCCACGATCCCTGTTCAGAGTTGGCAGCAGGTGGATAGCAGGAAGTTACATCCATGTGAACAGGTCCTTACTATTTACACAGGAGGAGGGGTTATTTTTTTATGCTCTAGTAAAAGGAAAGACTTGGGAATTACCATTTAATAGCATTAAAGGAAACCTACCCGTTCCGATGGTGGGTATTAGCTGCAAATGCCGTGCACCAGCTCAGGGTGGGCTGGTGCAGGCGCTTATTTTTGTTATGTTATTAAATAGATGTAAAGCGTTTAAACGCTTTATTAATTTTTATATAGGAAGTGGCTTCACCGCACCGTGGTCCACGCACCATGCACGCCACCACTTTGTGCGCCACGGTGCAGTGAAGCTACTTGTATATAAAGATTAATAAAGCGTTTACACGCTTTACATCTATTTAATAACATAAAAATAAGCGCCGGCAGCAGCCCACCCTGAGCTGGTGCACAGCATTTGCAGCTAATACCCACCATCGGAAGCGGTAGGTTTCCTTTAAGCAACTATTACTGTGTTCAGGTGACATGGGCGGGTATCCACCCTCCACAGGGGGTCTCTCCCAGGAAGGGCAGGTGATAATTATCCTCCACACTCCCACAGTCCTGACATACCTAGTTCTGGAAGAAAATTTCCCTGACAAAATGTATTTGCCCACCGCATCACCGCGTTAGAGGGGGACAAATCTAAACAGTACATCCAGCCCACCAGGGGATGCCCAGGCATAGCACGCTGCTGGCTCAGAGGGAGGCAAACCTACAAAGCACCACCAACCCACCAGGGGATACCCAGGCCTACTGCACTGCTGGCTCAGAGGGGACAAACATACAAAGCACCACCAGGGGATGCCCAGGCCCACCGCACTGCTTGCTCAGAGGGAAACAAACCTACAAAGTACCACTGGCCCACCAGGGGATGCCCAGGCCCACCACTGGCTCAGAGGGGGGGACAAACCTACAAAGCACCACCGGTCCACCAGGGGATGTCCAGGCCCACTGCACTGCTGTCTAAGAGGGGACAAACATACAAAGCACCGCCAAGGGATGCCAAGGCCCACTGCACTGCTTGCTCAGAGCAGGAAAAACCTACAAAGCACCGCTGGCTCAGAGAGGGACAAACCTACAAAGCACCACCAACCCACCAGGGGATACCCAGGCCTACTGCGCTGCTGGCTCAGAGGGGAAAAACATACAAAGCACCACCAGGGGATGCCCAGACCCACAGCACTGCTTGCTCAGAGGGGGAACAAACCTACAAAGTACCACTGGCCCACCAGGGGATGCCCAGGCCCACCACTGGCTCAGAGGGGGACAAACCTACAAAGTACCACCAGCCCACCAGGGGATGCACTGGCACACCACGCTGCTGGCTCAGAGGGGCAGAAACCTACAAAGCACAACCAGCCCACCAGGGGATACCCAGGCCTACTGCTCTGCTGGTTTAAAGGGGGAGAAACATACAAAGCTCCACTGGCCCACCAGGGGATGCCCAGGTCCACCGCACTGCTGGCTCAGAGGGGACAGAGTGTAACTGTATCATTGATCATTCTGATTAGTGATGGGATCACTTCCTTATTGATGATAAAGCAAATCTCTTCACTCTGTTACATAAGCACAAGGCTGAGGATGATGGGGGTAGTGATCACATTCACAGCAGCTAGGATCCAGCAGCAGGCTCAGCTCTCCACTTCTCTACTGACACAGGAAGAATGCTCCAGCAGCCTGACGCGAAACTACAACTCCCAGCATGCCGCAGTTATAGGCAGCCTACCATTATGACGGCTATAGGGAGTAAGGTCCATACATCGCCCCCATTGTATAATCCAGCAGCACCAGCCTATCTATTGGGCCCGCTCTCACCTCCGCACCGCCGCCATCTTGGATCCGTTCCGACCTCCGACCCCCCGGTAGCCGGCTCTCTGACAGAGGCCACGCCCAACACTTAACACGTCACCACAAGTTCTAACGCGTAGTCCAGGACACGTCAAAGCGTATGATTGGCCTATACAAGATCAGTTAGGAACGCCACGCCCATAGCAGTAGCTAGGCGTGACGTCACCGCCCGGCAGAGTCTACAGCGAATAGGGGAAAAGGAAGAGATCCTGTCACGTGACTGGAAGCCACTGGGCGGGAAAAAGGGGGAAGACAAAGAGGGGAGGGGCGTGTTCAGACAGTAAAGGCGGGGCTTACAGACCCGACCGCGTGTGATAGTGTCCTTTCTCACTAATGTCTACGTCATCACTGCATCAGACTGGTTGCTGACGTCACCGGCACAGTGATTACATGAAGTGTGACGTGTATTCTGTGACCAAAATCTGAATTCAGTTTTTAGTGGGGGGTCCACACTACAGTTCATATCAATTTGCGCTACTGTTAGCATGGAAAGCGCTTATTAGCTCATTTCAAGGGATTTTTAGTGAATAGTGAAATCAACCACAATGCTAAAAAAATAAACATCGTCTTTCCCCATTCCCACACTGTGACCCTACTAATTTGCATCAAAATTTGGCCAATAAGTGTCGGTGGTGACCACTGTCACCCACGGGATAGGGCCTTACTTGGTGATCAGTGGGAGTCTCAGTGCAGAGACCATCGCTTATTGCGAAAACGAGGGGTCCGACCCACCCCTCGCCGTCCCTCCGACTAATGGAGCTGATGGCCACGCAAGACCCTTCTGCTCCATTAATCTCTATAGAGCTACGGAAATTGCCAAGCACAGCGCTCACTGATCTCCGTCAGCTCCATAGAGATTAATGGAGCAGAACGGTTATCCACGGCCGTCTGCTCCATTACTCTCATGGAGCGAAGAGGGGCCCCTCGTTTTCGCGATTTGCGGGGTCTCTGCATTGAGATCTAGGATCTAACATCACCACGTCTCACTACACAGACATCTGATTTTCTTCATTGTCCCAAAATCTTGATCCCCTAACAGGGTTATCCTGCTACTAGTCTTCTAGTATTCTAAGTAATGTTCCCCAAATACTATGATACGGCTACACAAAAAGTCCTTTTGAAAATTGAAGTAACAGCAAATAATAAATACTTCGTGGAATAACATTTTTTTTTAAAGCCCCCCCCCCCCCCCCCGCAAAAAAACACACACACACACAGACACACACACTTTATGAACTACATCATATGTGATCTTACATGTAATACTACAGTACACATTTCCCCTCAACACCCTGACACTAAATAATAATTCTCCCACACTAAAGTCTCACCAATAAGTCATGCCCCCTACAAAGTAATGTTCCCTGCAGCCTGCAGTATATGATGTCCCCCCGAGCTGCACATATATAATGTCCCTCACAGCTCCCAGTATGTAATGTCCATCACAGCCCTCCCCGATATATAATGTCCCTCACAGCTCCCAGTATATAATGTCCATCACAGCCCTCCCCGATATATAATGCCCCTCACAGCTCCCAGTATATAATGTCCATCATAGCCCTCCCCAATATATAACGACCCTCACAGCTCCCAGTATATAATATCGATCATAGCCCTTCCCAATATTTAATGCCCCTCACAGCTAGCAGTATATAATGTCCATCATAGTTCTCACCGATATATAATGCCCCTCACAGCCTGCAGTATATAATGTCCATCATAGCCCTCCCCGATATATAATGCCCCTCACAGCTCCCAGTATGTAATGTCCATCATAGCCCTCCACAATATATAATGTACCTCACAGCTCCCAGTATATGATGTCCTTCATAGCCCTCCCCGATATATAATGCCCCTCACAGCGAGCAGTATATAATGTCCATCATAGCCCTCCCCGATATATAATGCCCCTCACAGCTCCCAGTTTATAATGTCCATCATAGCTCTCCCCGATATATAATGTACCTCACAGCTCCCAGTATATAATGTCCTTCAAAGCCCTCCCCGATATATAATGCCCCTCACAGCGAGCAGTATATAATGTCCATCATAGCTCTCCCCGATATATAATGCCCCTCACAGCTCCCAGTATATGATGTCCATCACAGCCCTCCCCGATATATATAGCCCCTCACAGCTCCCAGTATATAATGTCCTTCATAGCCCTCCACTATATATAATGCCCCCCAGTATGTCCCCAACAGTTTCACAGTATATCATGGCCCCCAGTAAATAATGTCCATCACAGACCCCCGGCTATATAATTCCCCCCACAGCCATCAATATATCAACCCCCCACTCAGTATGTAATGGCCCCCAGTATATATTGTCCCTCACAGTCCCCAGTATATGATAACCCCCACAGCCTCCCAGTATATAATGTCCCATGCGGCCCCCCAGTATATGCCCCCCCAAAGTCTCCCAGTAAATAAAGGCCGGAATATGCATAGAGATAGTTTGTCGGGACCAACTCACTCTTGGGCAACTGACCTAAAGCTACTTACAAACCGCGATTGTTTGTATATACGTCCGGAGGATTCCTGATGCTCATACTGCATCTCCTCCAGAGTAAACATTGAAAGGAGGCAGTGATTTTCCAGGTGCAGTGTGTCTCCATAGACTGACAGTGACATAACTAAGGAAACATCCAGTGTATGCTCAGTGGAGGCCAGAGATGAAGGCCATACACTAGGATCCGTCCCATACAGCCTCCACTGAACACATACTTTATTTTTACACAAATCAGGAGGATGAAAAAGCACATTCTGTGTTTCCTGTTGTAGGCAACGTATATTGAGAAGACAGATATTAAGAGTCCTCTGCTTGACAGTCTATATCTGTGGACAGATTCAGCACTTTCCTTACGTGAACTTAGCCTGGTGTGTACGGAGCGTCCTAGTTTTTCCTTCGATAAGCCCTATGCTTTTAGTCTCGGGGGAGATAACCATATATGGCTGCTTTCTGGTAGAACTCCCTTAAGAAGCTTTGTTATCTGAGTGCAGGTCTTCATCCCTAGATAATAAGATTAGGACATACATCTGTAGAATATGCTGTGGGAAGGCCAGAGTCATAGTGACATTTTGTGACAAATTAGAAAACTGAAATTGATCATGTGCTTTATAGGTGGACACTTCATATCAACGGATTGTAAGCTCTTGCGAGCAGGGTCCTCAGTCCTATGGTATCATTTAACCACGTTATTACACTACATATACAGAGAAACAGAAATTGCAGAGTATCTAAAAAATATTATTATAGGTCACTGAAAATATTAATAAAAATGTTCGTATTTGTAATTCTGTTTATTTTTTAATTAGATAGGTACTGCCTTCCATGATATAGAAGAGTTGTAAGCCCCCAGTATATACACTTGTATCCACAGGCCCCCATGTAATGATAAAAACCAATGTGTGCTCTCAAAATTAATGGATTTGTGTAGCACGGGCATATATGATGACGTTTCCAAATGTGATGTGACCATCCGATACAAAGAAAATCAATGACAATCTTTCCTGTCCTTCTTTCCCCATTCAGAACTAATACTATCACAGATTTTCTGATGGTAATTGACGCTTCTAAGTAACTGCAGAGAGATGTATTACCTTCCAAATATACTCAACCTTAAAGGGGTATTCCCACCAAGAAAGTTAGATCCTATCCACAGGTTAAAGCCTAACTTGCTGATTGGTGGGGGTATCAGTGATGAATCAGTGATGAGTGCATAGACATGCCCAATAGGCGTTGATATGGCGTGAAGGGGGAAATAACTGCAATATCTGGCGGTTCACTAGTAATTGTGATTATTACTTTTACAAGCTGTGATAAAGCTCCCTCATTGAATTTCTTTCTTTTCAAGACCAAGGTTTAATGAAAGAATATATTTAAGTGCGACTTACAGCATCACAAGAGATCACAAACATCAAGGCAGCAGTGATATGGTATACCTTATTCCTGGGAACGTCCCTGGTTATCATGGCGTTAAAAACATAGGGTAATATTAATGTTTAAATAATAAAGTTTGACACTATCAAATAAGCATCACATCTGTCTTGTATATATACTGTCTATATACTTTCGACAATGTGTAACTTTGTTCTGCTCAAGTCTGTGGGATAATCTTGTCTGGTTTATTTCCATTGTGCCAATAGAAACATACAGAAATACTACAGAATAAAGATATTTATTCATTGTAGACATCTCCAGGGGACAACTTACTTAAACAATGTAGTCAGCTGTCAATGTGTTTTGTCACACCTGGAACCTGCCAGACAATAGCCCAAGGCGCTCAATGTTGCGGTGTAAAACACTGTGTACAATGCCCATGTATTTGGCAGGGTCTCCTTCTCGAGTAAAGTCTCTGCTGAATATCCCTTTGGCTGCCTGAAACACAAACCTCTGGGGGAATGGCCCATTTTCCCGAACAAAGTCCCAGACGCTAAGAAGGAGCAGGCGGACCTCATATGGTGCAAGCAGGGAGAACATCTCGTGCATGTTTGCAAGTGCTGGAGGAAGCAGCTGTCCCTCGCCCATGGAGGACACCAATTCACAGGATGCCATGAGGTGCCAGGACGAGTCTGCGGACGTCAATTCCCGTGATGCTTCCCAATGTGATAACAGTGTAGCTAAAAGACCCCTGAGGAGAACGGAGCAGTAGCAAAGGGCAGGGCGACCCTGTGCTACTAGATGCAGGAGCTGGAAAAGTAATGGATTCCTACGGAAACAAGTGTAAATCAGCAAATCTCTCTGTACCGTGGTGCGGGCGTGTTCCTCAGGAGGCCAAGATAACTCGCTGTTTGTAACGTCAGGACAAGCACATTCAGTTATAGTTACTGCCAGTGTCTTAGCTGCCTCCGGATCTAGAGTCATCAGGTGGCCATCCTCGTCTCCTTTTTTGGCACAGCAGGAGCATAAGAGGGAAAGCAAGCTTTGGGTATTTTCTGTGCACTCCACCTGCCCACTTTGTCTATTTTTTTCTTCCGGTTTTAACCCCGAGCCAATGACTCCGGCATGAAAGACAGACCACACACTTCCCGAGAAGTCTACAGTTGAGCCGAGATAGCTATTGTTCTCCAGAAGAGAGGCAGAGGCTCCTTCTACTTTTTGGGGAGATTGGTTCGTACCCTGTCCTCCAAAAAGCCCTGCGTTTCCTGGATGCAGAGCTCCTTCGACTAGCTGGTGTAGCACTGCTTTCTTACCGGCATGAGACACTTTACACAACCTTGTGAGCAGCCGGGAAGAACTGCTTATTCCAGCGCTGCTGCGTAAATGCATGGAATGGAAGAGGAGGAAAGAAGATGAGCGGATGAGGAGGTGGAGTTGGGCAGGAGGTAGAGTTGAAGGCAATGGGCAGCAACACAGTAGCAGACAGGCCGCTTCGCACACTCCAGGATTGCTATGTAACAGCAACTGACCAAAATCGGATAAATACTCAGAAAGGGCTGCTCCTATTTCCCTACCCATGCCACCTTCTTCACTCTGGACAATCAGGGCAAGGTTTTGCAGGAGCTGAAGTGCTCTCTTATCTGTCAGGGCACCAGCGTGAACCTGAGCTACACAACGTGCCACTGCGGCTTGAGCTAAGCCTTGTATAGAGGAAGAGAGCACAGCATGAAGCTGGACTGCCAGACCCAACTCCTCAGAGCTGTGGGCCAGGGTGAGTAACAGGCAAAGTGCTTCTGGGGCACATGGGGGGCTACTATATATGCAGAGTAGACCCAAGAGTTGATGAAGCCACAAATGGCGTTTTCTTTCTAATCGGAGCATCTCTGCGCACAGTTCTGGCAAGTGCCCCCTCATTGCATCCAGGAAAGGCACTACTTTTGGGGGAGCATCCGATGCTGATCTACCTCCTGTCCTTCCATAGACTTGTTTTTGCAAACTGAGTAGCAGAAGCCTTACAATACGATCACAAGCTTCCCTTACAGAATCATGCACTGCAAGCCCCGGAGTTGTTATTACAGAGGCCGGCATTGCTGTATCCAGAAGAAAACGCAGCAGACGGGGGGCACCTGTGGATGTCTGACAAGCCAGGTGGATGCACAAATTTAGCATATTGTCAAGTTCCTCTCGTGGAAGTGTAGAACAATGTTGCTGCAGCTGAGCCAACGTGGAGGGCTTTAAGGAGTCGACCAGGTCTTGGCATACAGTACCCAACAAAGATGGTGAGAGAGCTGCAAGTTGTAAGAGATAAGGTAATGTCGCCCTCTGCTGCTTGTTACCAGGACGCAAGCTTTCATGAAACATCCGGAGAATCTCCTGACGAATACTATTTCCATGGCGTGAGCTCAAATGGCCCAGAATGCCGACCACCGACCCCAACTTTGGCACTCGCTTCTCTGGAGTTTCAGAGGTTGAGCTGTGAGAACAGAAATCTTTGAGACCACATGATAACACTCTACTAATGATAGTGCTTGGGAAGGAATTCCCGATGTGAGCGACCACCCAGTCAAAATGTGGGGAGTGTTGCACAGAGGTATCCAACAGAGCATCTACACAAGCGTCTGGGCAGGTGTCAATCATAGTAGACAGGCAAAGTGTGTAGATGTCCATAAGCACACGCGTTGCTCCACAAGACATCCATAGTTGTAGCAGCTCATTGAGACTTGTAGAGTGGGGCATGCCCTGTCTATTCGCATGTTTGCTGCTTAACTGTCCCATAAGCTCAATAGACCAGGCAGAGATCAGTGGAGCCCATGCCCGGGGATTCAGCTTTATGAACTCCTCTAACACCTTCTGTACTTCCTTTGTGACTTCATCCAGACCCGGAGTAGATGGGGGTGGTGGTGGTCCTCTTCGTTGAGAGGATGTGGTCTGAGGAAGGCAATCCTGTGAGTCCCTCTCGTTTAGGAAGGATGAGACGCTGTCATGAAAAACAGATCTGAGGTGTTCCAGTACAGCATGCCGGGCAGGAGGAAGGCAGCGTAACAGCAGCAATGAGCACCTGGCATGGTCACGTAGGCTTAGCTTCTGTCCGTGCTGGGGGTCTGAGCCACTTAGAAATGACTTGATCTGAAGGGAGAGCTCCTGTGGGCTGTATAAGAAAAAAAACAGGGTCAGAGACTTACTGTGATATTAAAACACAAACAGTTTAGCAGTAACTACCTTTTACCCCTGCATATATACTTAGCTACCAAATGTACAAGAGTAGTACAACAGTTAACCAGCAGGGGGTGCAGCGTGTCCTGCCCCCACCGATCAGCTACTAATGACCACTTCTATTGATAGGGCCATAAACGAAAGCTAAACTTTACAGGTATCCATATCTCTTTTAAATCTATTAAAGGGGTAGTTCCAAAAAGTCAAGAGGAGCATATAGCAGAACTGACTTTGTGGGGAAATTTATCATATGGTATGACTGCGGCTTAGAGCTCTTGATTTATCCAGCGAGTGGCACGGACGCCGGCCACAACTGCACCAGGTCAGATGTGGTTGTGTAAAGATCAGCAAACAAAAGCTTGCTAGATTTTTTAAAAAGAACACATGCAAGGGAGGGGAACGCCCTGTGGCCTACTCCATCGGCTGCTGCGAAGTTGCTATTGTAACTGCAAATTCTTGAACTGCGCAAGAATTTGCAACTATTTAACTGCTTCTATGCCAGAAAATTGTGTGTGCTATAGGCGAGTTAGCAGACAGTCAGCACACAGCATCTCACAGCACTAAAGGGATCATTAAGTGTCTGCTTAGAGAATCCCTGCTCACACTCTGAAATTTTACACTGACCATCACTAAGTGACAGAAGCTAAAACACCAATAAAACTGAGTAAAATTGTACAGTAAGGAGTAAAAAATAATCTCTATTGTGAAATTAAACTTTGAGAACTTTCTTTCATGGGCAAACCCCTTTAAATGGTTTGTTCCAAGTTTTTAAGTTATCCTGTGGAAAAGGGATAACAAGATGACTGCTTGGACCGCCAAACAGATATCTAGAGAAAGGGGCCCCAGTCTCACTGATGGAGAGTGACAGAAAAAGCTGATCACAGCACCCAATCATTTGGCGACCTAAATTTCAGTGGGCTCCCAGCAGTTGTACCCTTACAGATCATTTTGTTATCCCAACGTCAGTTAAAGAAAATCTAAAAGGGCAGACTGCTATACACTGATACCTTGTCTGAAGGTTAACTTCTGATGGATTGATGAGAACAGTCAGAAAAAATAATGTACTCTTAAAGGCGTTGTCCCAAGTTTGCATGTTGCAGGATAAGTAATAACAAGCTAATTACGTGAGGGTCCGACTGCTAGAACCATCACCATTCAAAAGGACAGACTACAGGGAATTGGGCTTCTGTTCTCACTAATCAATGGAGCAATAGGTTGAATATAGAATCGGAGTGTCAGAAAGTGACAGGCACAGCATTCAGGCATCTCCAGCACTTTCAAACGGGGATAGGAAGTACCCGAAGGCTGTGCTCAGCAATTTCCAACACTCACATATTATTAGTGAGAACAAGACTTGCATTCTCCGGAATGCTGGGGGTTGTTCCTCGTAAGAGGAATTATGGATAGGGAATAACAATCAAGCTCGTTACAACCCCTTTTTAGGTCTGTAATAAAATTGTCTGTCGGATATATATCTATATAGCTTTGAAATGAACAGCAGCATTACCTGAGCTGGGGAGTGACCCCCTGGGGCTGGGAAGAAATCATGAGGACACCAATCTCAGAAATACACTGCGTCCTGGTGAACCATCACCTGAAGAGACATAAGACACAGGAATGAAACGGTTTATTATTAAAAAAAAAAAAAAGTTTAGTCTTCATCTATCAGTGTTGGCAAACTATGTAGGGGGGGGGGGGGGGTTTGGTATTTTTAGGCAAGGGAGTGCCGAGCGATATGCACTGCAGCCAATTATAGCAAATGTCCCCACTTTACCAATTGTGCTGAATGTCTATATAAATCCTGAACACATTTACTATGACTTGGCTCTACCCCAAGTACTGGTAGCTGGATGGATTATTAAAGGGGTTGTCCAGAAATAATCACTGATGATCTATACGTATGGTCCTTATGCTGGGGGGTAAACACAGGACACAGCGGCTTTCAGCTATCCTGTGATATCCTATCAATGATAATTCCCTGACAACCCAAAAGCTCCATAGAAATTCTGGCACATAGTGTTACTCATCATAAGTTCTGTGAGTTTATGTGGGAATATTGTGGCTATGACCCCCATGTGTGAAGCAGTCACAGCACAAATAAGGAGTCACAATGCCCCCCCAATACTTCAGATATTGCAGGAAGTGTATTGGCGACTTCAGGCAGAATCACAGTAATGCCCCAACCCCAGCTAATCGACCCGACAAGATCATTATGCCCAGGTTAACACACAGGAGCGGCTACACAGCTGTTACACATGGGTGACGTCACATTAGGCGTATCTGTAAAGAACTACAAATCCCAGTATGCCCACACAGCTGTAGGCTACCAGTGAGGGGATTACACCTCCCGTCCCCTCACACCTGTCACACTTACCGCCGCTACTCTCGCTCTATTCGTGCGCCGGGGACAAGCTCGAATCAAAAGTTCCGGTCACAGCGGTGACGTACTTCCGGTGACCGGCCATCTTGGATAAGGGCAAGTAAATGCTTCCTGCCGCTGATACAATTTTCTGGCCGGAATGAATGACTGACAACACGACTGAGGCTGAGGGGAGAATATGGGAGGGGCTGTAGACGAAACTGGTGCTGCACATGGAGAACAACTCACATCATAATAATAATAATAATATCCATATGCCTTCTGTCCGCATAACCTTTTGCTTTCAACGTTTCCTCTAAAAATTAAAACTGGAATTATATTGGTCTCAATTTAACCCCTTCAGGACTAAGCCCTTATAAGGCCTTTTTAAATATCTGCCCTGTGTCATTATAAGAAGTTATAACCTCTGAACACTTTTACATATCCAGGGCAGGGGCGTATATCAAGTGGCAGCAGGAAGGGTTTAATCCAAAACCAGCGACGTTTCGGTGTTTATCACCTTTCTCAAGCAATGTGTGCATACAAGTGAACAATCTTATATACCCCCTAGTAGGAGGGTCTACATAATGACATCATAGAAAAATGTGCAAATACAAGTCTGATCATCAGATATACAGCAGTGATAACAGGGCAGGGGCGTAACTACACGGGTGACAATGTGAGGGGGCCCCAGCATCTGGGGTATTGGGTTATGTGTGTATAAAATGTATGTATACCTCCCAACGTTTATCAGAGAAAGAGGGCCTGAGCTACACTTTTTGCTCTGCCCCTTACTTCACCCTCACAAAGTATTATTTCACCCTATGGCTACATTTACACGACCGTTGGGGGGCATATATATGCTTGCGTATATACATGCCCCATAGGCTGGCAATGGGCACATGGAGAGGTACCATTCCGCATCCGGGGAAAAGATAGGACATGTACTCTTTTCCCGTATTACGGCGCCGTGCACCATGTATTTCTACGTAGAGGGGCATGGGCCAGCAGCGCTCATCCCGGGCACACGTTAATGTGAATGTAGCCTTAGTACCATCCATCTCCCCCTCACATTGTGTCCCCCCAGCTCCCTCTCACATTGTAGTTCCTCTTAGGCCGCGGTCACACGATCCGCTAGGCGTCCGTTCAAGCGACGCTAGCACACAGGGGGAGGTCCTCGGCCCGAACGCACATGCGTTAACAGGGAAACGCATGCGATTGATAAGCCGATTGCATGCGTTTCCCTGGAAACGCATGTGCGTTCAGGCTGAGGACCGCCCCCCTGTGCGCTAGCGTCGCGTTATGAACGGACGCCTAGCGGATCGTGTGACCGCGGCCTTATTGTGCCCCCAGAAGATTCCCCTCACATTGTGCCCTCTCCCAGCAGCTCCCACTTTTATTCCCCCCCGCCACTGGCGGCTCCCCCTGTTATAGTAACCCCCCAGAAGTAGGGGCTCACTCTCATATTGCCCCTCTTATTGTGCCCACAAGCAAGTTCCCCTATTATTTTGCCCCCTTTATTGTTTCCACCCCCAACAGTATAATAAAAAACACACTCACCTTTCCACGTTCCCCCGCAGCAACTCCTCTCTCCTTTGCTTCTGCTGTGTGTAGCGTTGAAGCCAGCAGGCAGAGACGACATCATCACGTGATGTCATCACCTGCAGACTCTACTACATACAGCAGAAGCAGACAGGAGCTTCTGGGAGGGAATGTGGAAAGGCGAGTGTGTTTTTTTATTTTAGGAGAGGAACAATGATAGTGCAGGGAGCTGTCCCAGCACATGTCTGCATATGGTATTGAATGTATATAAGGCGCACCATCAATAAATTCCTGCTAAAACGTCTAGGTTCATATATAAGGCGCACCAAAGTATAAGGCGCACCTGATTATACAGGTGAATGACCAGCAGGTGGCAGACCTGTGCACAGTTCAAAGCAGCTGTTGTCTGTAAGTACGGTTCATATATAAGGTGCACTGGACTATAAGGCGCACCTTTGATTTCTGAAAAAAATCAAAGAATTTTTAGTGCGCCTTATAGTCCGAAAAATACGGTATGTGTGTTTTTGCTGTATGTGTGATGTGTATGTGTTTTATATGTGTGTGCATATGTTTTGTGGGTGTATATGGTACTGTATGTATGTGTGCATATGCTATATGTATATGTGGTGTGTGTATACTGCAAGTAGGTGTATGCTGTATGTCTATATACTGTATATATAAATATATTAATGTGTGTTTATAGGAGTGTGTATTATGTATATTTCTTAAATGGGGCGGGGCCCCATTGAGAAATCTGCTATGGGGACCAGCCTCTCCTTGTTACTCCCCTAGTCCAGGGTATTTTGAGAAAGTTTTCTTGTCACACATTGTACTTCAAATTATATGTATAATATATATATATGTATATCTTTTGTGTTTAGTTATGAAAAAAAACAGAAATTTGGCAACAAATTCTAAAAGTTCTACATATAGCAGGGCTCTTGCGTTCTCCATGTTGTTAATTATGCGCACCTTCTGCGTGCTGTATAATCCACTCCCTCCCATTCCACATGTCCTGAGAGCTGGTGACTTTCCCGACTCTAAAGTCAAGGCTACAAATATTATTCAGGACATGGACCCCTTTAAATTCCCATTGCCCCAAATAAGAGAGCTCTGTGCTGGAGAACATGTGAGAAATATAATTTTATTAAAATATCAAATCTTAAAAACTTTCAAAGTCACAAATATCAAACATTAGCCAAGGTTTTTTTTTTTACATATTCACACATTTCACTTACAAAAACTACAGATTTCTAAAAAAAAAAAATAATAATAATTAGATGAACATTTCGGAAAATACTGGATAGATACTTATAAACATAAAAGGTGTCCCTCAATGGTTAAGATGTCACTGTAAGGCAAGTATGGATCCAATATAGATGTGGGACAGTCCATTCATAGAAGGTCGACCTATCTGTTCCTCTAGGGTGCATTCACAAGTGGCGTTAACGCACAGCAGGTGAGAAGAGTAGATTTGCCTTATTACATTGCCGTCAACATTGCCTTTAGAAAATGCACACGTTAATGCGATGTTCACGCATGCGTTTGTTAGTGCTATGCTGATGCACGTGTTAACATTGCGTTGATGCATGTGTTGTGGAAACGCAATGATGACAGAAGTGTTATTGGGCAAATCTCATCTATTTGTAAAGTGCTACGGAATTTGATTGCGCTATATAAATAAAAAAATATTATTATTCTCAGCTGCTGCGATGCGTTTGTAAACGTGTGCATGAAGGCCACGTGTGAACGCACCCTTAATGTTCTGGAGGACCATGCATTGGGTTACACCTGTCCTCCCAAAGCCACAAAACGTCCATTAATGAATTTAACCCCGTACTCTGGCAAACTCGGTTCGTAGCCACAGGGAGTCATGGTAGTAGCGGGAATCTCCCAGACTTAAAGCCGTCCTTTTATAGAAGTAAAAATACAGCACGGCCACTGCCAATAGAAAAAAACTGTGTTACAAGATGCAAAATCATCAGGCAGCTCCAGCTAACTTTGACTTAAAGGAAATCTACCACCAGGATGAAGAATTATAAACCAAGCACACTGGCATACTGGTGTGTGCCCCCCTGGCAGGATCTGCTGTTCTTTAAGCTTCTTATCCCCTGGTTTTTAAGAAAAATAGGCTTTTAAAATTATGCTACATTAGCAGCTATGGATCCTGGAGCTCCTTAGACTTGTTTGCATAATTTTAAAAGCCTTTTTATGTAAAAACCAAGAGATAAGAAGCTTAAAGATGAGCAGATCCTGCCAGAGGGGGCACACACCAGTATGTCAGTGTGCTTGGTTTACAATCCTTCATCCTGGTGGTAGATCTCCTTTAAAGGGATTTATCAGTAAAGTAATACTGAAGACCTATCCTAAGCTGCGTACAAGCTGCCAAAAGCAAAGACTACTTACCGACTCTCTGCAGGACAAATAACGCCTGCAGTCCATCTGACCACACAAAAGTGTTTTCACTTTTCCATCGTAGGTTCTAGGAAAGAAAAATTAAAAAAAAAACCATTACAGACCAGGTATGATAATACCCGCTGATCAGCAATGGGATCTGCAAATGGAAACTAAGCCTCTAGTGCTTCCTTTTGGAAGGCGGCTTTTTATAAGCCCATGTCTCATCTTTAAAAGGTGTTTTCCAAGAATTTGTGAAAATCCCTTGGGGGCCGGGGACCATGTGACGTCACTTGTGATGACAGAGGAAGTGACCTTCCTTTAGCTGAAGGAAATGGCCGAAGCGTATGCCATGCAGTAGCTGGAAGTACCAGCACGATGCAGGGTAAGTAGATTTTGGGGTTTTCTTGCCACTTCTCTCAAGGGTTTTGCCAACATTGCAAGAAAAGAAAATGCTTTCAGCGGTGAGATGACATCAACACTGGGCGGCAGTGCAATGAGTCTGGGGGAGGGAGAGGGAAGGGGACTAGAGCGTGTTCAGGAACAGACTGACGTCTAGATTTCAAATGCTTGCGCCCCCCGACTCCCAGGGATCCAAGTAAGCTAAACTTAGCGATTAAAAAGAAACTGTACTGTTTTTGACGCATGAAAAAAAGCACCCTTGGAATATTAATGGAATGGAATATGGGAACCTGTTCTTGGTGAAAAATGAGCATCCTGGTGACAGGTTCTCTTTAAAGGGAACCTACCACCCCGATTCTACCTATAAAGGTAGAACGGGTGGTAGGTGGATGAATGGGACGTGAGGATAGCCCTTTTTTGGGCTAATCCTCACGTCCCGGCTATCTTTTAGAAAACTTTAATGCATGTATATGTACATTTTTTTATGCGGCTACTGGGGCGTGGAGTAGCCGGACATGAGGCTACTAGTCGCGGCTACTCCACGCCCCAGTTGCCACGTTACTCCGCCTACCATTTAATCTTCGGCACGCAGCTCCTCGTAGCTGCGCGCCCTGGTCCAAGCCCCCCGGCATCTGCGGCCTTCTGCGCATGCGCAGAACGCCGGGGACTAGGAAGAGGAAGAAAAGATTAAATGGTAGGCGGAGTAACGTGGCCACTGGGGTGTGGAGTAGCCGCGACTAGTAGCCTCATGTCCGGCTACTCCACGCCCCAGTAGCCGCATAAAAATTTTTACATATGCCTGCATTAAAGTTTTCTAAAAGATAGCCGGGACGTGAGGATTAGCCCCCAAAAAAGGCTATCCTCACGTCCCATTCATCCACCTACCACCCGTTCTACCTTTATAGGTAGAATCGGGGTGGTAGGTTCCCTTTAAGCTGAATTCTTATCAGGAGTCCTGACCCACTGATAAGTAATGTAACAGATGATGATAATAGACTTACCATGAGCCATACGTGTAAGGACACGCTCAGGGCTAGGTGCAGAGCACAGAGTAGCACGGTCACTTGGAAGCGCTGGAAGAGTAAGCCCAGCAGCCCAGCTTGGAACACAAACGTGTTAAACAGCATAAGGAACAGGACAATGGCTGCAAATAAGATGCCGACATCCTGCAAACTGATACAGAAAGATGATTTATTGTGGCACAAAAGTTTACAAATTAAAGGGGTTCGTCACTATTTAACATAAATTGCCTAAAAGCCTTTACTCCCTTAATAATAATCCCACAGATCAAGAAAACAAGGGGTCTGTCGGACCCCTCGTTGCTCTGTCAGACTAATGGAGCAGACAGCCGTGCATGACCGTTCTGCTCCTTTTCATCTCTATGGAGCTGACGGAAATTGCCGTGCGCCGCGCTCACTGATCTCCGTCAGCTCCATAGAGATTAATGGGGCAGAACAGTCATGCGCTGCCGTCTGCTCCATTAGTCTGACAGAGCGACGAGGGGTCCGACAGATGTACATGGGACCCCATCGGACCCCTCGTTTTCATGATCTGTGGGGGTATCAGCACTGAGACCCCCACTGATCAGCACATTAGACCCTATCCTGTGGATAGGACCTAACTTTTTTCGCGGGAAAACCCCTTTAAGGTCCCCAAACATATCATGGGTATTAGCCAAACCCATCTAATCTGTATGGGGACTATTAACTTCTTTAGTCGTCGGAAGCTACACCGACTCTCCTAATTCACTACACAATCCACATATGGGGGGGCTTCTGGGACAGCCGATGTGTGGCTGACAGATCTAATGTCTTTAGAGCAGCTAAACTGATACTTACATGAAGAGCACCAGCTGGATAACTGGAGCGGACCGCAGGAGCTCCGAAAAGGAGTTCACAAACAAATCGTATATCAAGAGCAGGAACTGTAGAGTAAGGACCAGGCTGTAATTCCCAGGCTGCAGCATCCTGGCCCCACACTGACCTGCAGTCACAGGAACACAACAGCAAGAGAGAAGTGGATAGAAATAATATGACGCAAACTTGATGTCACTATTATCACAGACACATAATAAAAATAAAGGGGTTATCCATGAATAACTATTTACAGCCTAATCAATATCTGACAATGGGGTGTGTCATTAACAGAATTCTGTCATTAACAGAATGCACCACCCGAATGTACTTCCAGGGAACCTGTCATCAGATTTTACCCCATTAAACTAGGCGCCCCCCTCAGGTAGGGGATGAAATGTCCTTTATAAAATTCCCTAATTTATGTGAAATCTTATCTGTTTATTCATTAATAAAAATCTCCTTCAAAGCTATATAAAAAAAATCAACAGACAAGAGTCATATTTTGCCTGAGATGAGTCAAGTTTAGAGGCTGCTCTGCAGGGTGCTCTGCAATTCAGAAGCACTTATCTTCAGTTCTATGATATCTAGAAACTGGTGTCATATGAAAGGAAATCTGCCATATGGATGCAGTGCTTCTAAACCGAGTGCACTTCCATGCTAAGACGCGGCTCCTAAAACAGGATCCATTCTTCTTTTTGCTACTAATAGCTTAGTCTAATAGTCTTTTAGAATTATGCAAATGAGTCTCAGGGGCTCCTGACTACGTCACAGAAGCCCCTTCTGGCTTCTTCGTCTGATAACCATTAAACCAGCTCTCTGGCAGGGGATGGAGGAGTGACTAATTATCACATGACAGACAGCACTCCAAAATTACAAAATTCCAAAGGGTGAGGTTTATTGAAACAGTGGCGACGTTTCGGTGGGAACCACCTTCATCACACCGAAACGTCGCTCTGCACCCCCTCTATTGAGGTTTTTCCCCACTGCGCGGATTTTCTTTCTTTGTATCACATGACAGAGCTAGCAGGGGTTAATGTGACATAGATAGGAGCCTCTGAGGCTCATTTGCATAATTTTAGAAGACTACAGTATATTCCCCAAAAACTAAAATATTAGAAGCAGAAAGGAAGAGTGGATCTTGTTTCAGCAGGCCAGCATCCAAGTGCCAATTTCATTTAAAGATAAGAATCTCATCTTTCAGACGGCATCAGGCTTGTGGATCTGTGATCTACAAACCCAGAGGTACAGGTAGTCAAAGACATAGGCAGGAACCACATCTCCAACTAAGCATTTACCTGCTGGTATCTCCCGTTCTATAGATCACAGAACCACAAGCCTGATGCCGTCTGAAAGATGAAATCCTTATCTTTAATGACACCAGATGCATTGTTGTTGCTAAAATAGAGTCAAAGATAGGGGATTCTGAAATGACAATCCCCCAGAAGCCTCCAAACTCATCTCAGAAGAAAATATGACTCATTTCTGCTCATTTTCAATTGACTCTGGAGGAGTTCTTTTTAAATAGGGAAACGGGTAAGATTTTACATAAAAGTGAAATAACATTTCATACCTGACCTTAGGGGGCGCCTGGTTTAATGGGGTAAAATATGGTGGTAACACCATGCTCTGTATAGTGGCCTGAGAGTGTAACTACAATGCGTCTCCTATAGAAATGACTAATAGCTATGGGTGTAGTAACAGGTTGTGGCCTCTGTAGGGAGCAGGGCGCCACCTATAACTCTCTGAGGCTGTTTTGGGGTTACCCCGCTGGGACCCCACATCTATCATAGATAGACATAGAGAACATAGAAGGATGAAACTCAGGAATTGGCTGCGTGTGTGGGTGGAACTACAACTCCCAGCAAGTCTGCATGTTCCAATATAGGGTGGGGCATGCTGGGAGTTGTAGTTCCACGCCCGAAGCGTCTCGGCCTATAATATTCCAGGTAACTGAATGTGTAGCACATAATAGATGATGTAACCCGGACTCACCCGGGCCCGGTGTCCCGCTCTATCTATAGCGCCGCCGCCATGATCCCGGAGTGTTGCTTACCATAGTAACCGCTTATCCGCCAGCGCGTGACGCGCACTGCATACCACGTGCTTCCTTCCACCAATAGGAAACGTTCTTCTGATGATGGCAGCGGAAAGGCGGACATCTTTGTTAAAGGAAAGGCTGCCAGTACTGTCCTGTCAGGAGAGTATCGTGGACTTCACTGAAACCGTCTCTGTTCACATCTGAGAATTCAGAATAAATCAGGGTTTGGACATCACAAATGAGAATAATGTGCCTGGCAACTCACAGGACTGACAGTCTGACTCCATTAAACTTCTCATAAAGGAGTGACTCCTGAGCAGACTAGGTGATGGTTCACACATGGCAGTGAGTGGAGCAATGCTAATGTTTTCCAGCATGGAGGCGCCACTGTGCATCAGTCTGGATAGTGCTCAAGTCAAGCATGCATGATATTGATTAATAGTACCGATACATAAGGGATCGTTCACACCAAGCGTGAACGCTGCTGCAGTGCGTTTTTTAAACACATGCAGTGTGTTCTTGCTACATGTGTGAACGCATTAAAAATGCATGTGTTTTTGCATGTTTTCTATGCATTTGGCTGGTTTGAATCAATTTTTCTTAATTTCTTGGAAGTATAAGCGGCTGTGTTAACATTTTCCATTAGTTTAAAAACGCACCAAGAACATACTGGGGCACATTTACTTACTCGGTCCTATCGCGATCCCCGATCCGGAATGTCCGACGAAGATGAAGTCCGGCGCGATTCACCAACATCGTGCGCCCGATATCCTGCATGTGTCGCTTCCCCGCTGAGGTCCGCCAGAGTTCACCTTCTTCCCGGTGCTTGTAAGCTAATCGGAAATTGTCGGGAAACCCAATGAAAATGCGCTCCGAGGAGCCTTAGTAAATGAGCCCCGCTGTGTGCCCAAAACCTACAAGTTCCCGGATATGGCATGAATGACTCAACAACTAAAGACCTATTTTCATACATTAATTACTATTGGTTATGCTAATTTGTGGTAAAAATTTTTTCTTTCCCTGAACGGAGCCGGGGCCAGAAGCTGCGGGTGTCGGCTATATGTTATAGCCGACACCTGCCTCTAACAGGTCTCCGATCGCGGGTGTTAACCCCTAACACGCCGCGGTTGCGCTGACCGTGGCGTGTCAGGGGCATTTAACAGGGAATCGGACCCCCCAGCGGCCAGTGCCCGGGGCTGCGCGATCCTCCTTCCGGGAGCCGGGTCCGTGCCTTCTGGCAGGATCCGGCTGTAACACACTGAGCATAAGCAGCATCTGTATTACACTGTGTAATGTGAAGAAGAGCTTGAACGAGCGATCAGTGGATCGCTTGTTCAAGCTTACCTGTAAAAGTAAATAAAAAAAGTTAAAAACATTAAATAAAAACATTTTTTAATAAAAAGAATTAATTAAAGTTAAAGTCCCCTAAACACAAATATTCCCTATACACATGCAATAAAGTGAGAAAAACACAAAATCGCCAAAAAAACCCACATATTTGGTATCGTCGCGTCCGTAACAATCCATACAATAACTCAAAAACATTATTGGACCTGCTCGGTGAACGTCGTAAAAACAAAACCTGAAAAACACGCCAAAAATGTAAATTTTTCATAAAATCTCTGCACAAAAATGTTCTAAAAAGTGATCAAAAAAAAGTTATGTGCGCCAAAATGGTACCACTGAAAAGAACAACTCAACACGTAAAAAATAAGCCCTAAACTAACTCTGTCAACCAAAAAATATTAAAGTTATGTCTCCGAAAAGATGGTGATGCAAAAACAAATGAGATTTCCTCTATATTAGTTTTTATCCAGTAAAATTGTAAAAATAAATGAAAAACTATATAAATGAGGTATCACCGTAATCGTAGTGACCTATAGAATAAAGATAATATAGTATTTTTAGTGAACGATGTACGACCCCCAAAAAATACAAAAAGAAAGTAAACCAAAATTGACAATTTTCTTTTCACCCATACATTCAAGAGTTAATAAAATCTCATCAATAAGCTAATGACCCACTAAAATGAAATATTTGTAAAGTGCATCTCATGTCGCAAAAAATAAGCCTTAATGTCCAAAATTGCCAAAAAAATAAAGATTGTATAGCCATAAAAAAGTGACAATGCATAATCTGCTCTGAATGGCGCAGCTCCCCTTCGATGCCCTGGCGTGTGTGCCCATACAAGCAGGTTACCACCACATATGGGGTATTGTATACCGGTAGGGATTGGGGATCAAATTTTGTGGAGCGTTTTGGTATTTTACTGCACTGAAAATTGTAAATTTTTTGAAGAACACATTAATTTAGCCAAAAAATTATACTTTTAAAATTGCAAATCCGATTTTGTTTTAACCCCTGTTAAAACAATTAAAGGGTTAACAAACTTCATAAAGTTGTTTTACGTACGTTGAGGTGTGTGTAGTTTCTATAATGGGTAATTTATGGGGGTTTTAACTTTTATTTAGGCCTCTCAAAGTGAGTTTTAAAACGAGCAGGTCCCTCAATAGCAGGATTTTGTGTTTTTTGTGAAAATGTGAAAAATCACACCAACGTTCAAAGCCCCATAACATCCTACAAAAATAAGAGTATGCATAAAAAAACCACAGGGCAATAAAGAAGACATTCGGTGAATGTTAGTTATTAAGTATTTTTGCAGTTATGACTAGTTATGGAAAAAGTAGAACATTTTGAAGTTCGAAAATCAAGAATTTTTCCAATTTTCACCAAATATGATTTTCTCATAATAAATGCAAAACATACTACCAAAATTTTTACCCTAACATGAAGTCACAAGTGTCATGAGAAAAACATTTCAAATCACTTGGATATGTTTAAAGCGTTCCGAAGTTATAACCATTATAGTGACACAGGGCAGATTTGAAAAAATGGGCCGTGTCAGGAAGGTGAAAAGTGGCTTCAGCGTTAAGGGGTTAATGAAAAAAAAAAACCATGGCAAACTTTGTGAAACAAAAGTCAGAAAAAAAAGTGTAAAACCACTAAAAAGTCCCAAAAAAGAAAGGAATAAAATGAAAAAAGTTTGATAAATCCAAAGCAAAGCAAATAGCGGAGTGAGTCTTTACCAAATACAGGCAGTCCCCGGGTTAGGTACAAGATTGCTACTGTAGGTTTGTTCTTAAGTTGAATTTGTATGTAATTTGAAACTGTATATTTTATAATTGTAGCTCTAGCCAAATTTTTTTTGGCCTCTGTGACAACTGGATTTAAAAAATGTTAGATTGTCATAAGAACCAGGATTAATAATAAAGCTTAATTTCAGACCCAATGATAACTGTTATAGCTGTTTATTGTAGCCCTGGGCTAAAGTACAGTAAATTCCCAATTACCAGAGGTCCATTTGTAACTAGGGGCCGTCTATAAGTCGGGTGTTCTTAAGTAGGGGACCGCCTGTATATACAATAGTCAGGGGACCTATTTACCATTAGCCAAGGGCCCTAGTGTGTTGTGATGGCTTCTTTGCATAATGACAAGCCCACTTTGAGGTTGATTTATTGCACATACACACTGCCTTGAGGATTTGGATCAGTAGATTGGATCAGTAGATTGTTGCTGGTTCCCTGCAGAGTATTCTGAAGCCTCTCCTCACCACCATCAGTGTGATGTCACACATGGCGTTTTTAGGCCGTTTTTGGACCGTTTTTAGGTAGTGCATTTTCCAATCATAAAAAACGTGTCCGTTTTTAAAAAACACATGCATTTTTAATTGCGAAAACCGGACAAAACCGCCATTTGTGACATCACCCTCAGCCACATGCTCTACTTCCCACCTTTGGCTCCTTTTTTATGGAACGGAATGGACAGAGTCAAAGATGTGTAGTGTTAGCTGTGGAGGGTCCTACAAATCATGAAGTTGAATGTCCCATGTCAAAAACTCGCTGAAGCTCTATTAAGGGTCTATGTGAATGATAAAAATGCTGCATTGGGGGATGTATATGCAAATTTGCAGCCACATATACGTCCCCATAGACGGCAATGGCGGCCCGGCGGCGGTACACAGGGAAAAAGATAGAGCATGCTCCATCTTTCCCCGCGTGTGCGGCTGGGTCTGCGCTGTTTTCTATGAAGGGGTACCGCCTCCAACTCACTGCGGTATGCCCGCCGGGCTGTATAGAGCAAATGTAATATAAATCCAAAAGCCAGCACAGGATAGTGTCGTCCCCTCAGTAACACCACGTACCTCATACATGATGACAGTGAAGCTGCATGATACATATAATACCATCAATCATCTCTGTAACAAGTCTTTGTTTATTTCAGGAATGTACAGAAGTTTATGTCACTCTGATGTACTGGGAATGCAATTCTTAACTTGTATAAAAAAAGCAATGCTGCTACAGCCATAGATGTGGATATCTGCAGCCACTATAGCAGTGACGGCAAACCTTTTAGACACCAAGTGCCCAAACTACAACCAAATCCCACATATTTTTCTCAAAGTGCCAAAGCCACAATTTAAGCATCAACTTGTTACTCCCTGCGCTGTCACAGGTTTAAATTGCATAGGCACCTGAGGACACCAATACAGTAGAAAGAAGGAGAAGAAGTTTATCATTGTAGCTTCCTTCTAGGGTCCTGGTCTACCTGTGATTGCAAGAGGCCTTGAGTCCTGTCTGGCGAACCCTGCCCTGGGGTGATGGCAAGGGTGTCCATATAGAGGGCTCCGAGTGCCACCTATGGCACCTGTGCCATAGGTTCGCCACCACTGCACTATAGTGTCAATCGACTACTCTCCTTTGAACTGTTTAATGGTGAACGACAAATCCTATCCTGACCAGGAGTGGTGTGTGGTATTGCAGTTAAAGGGGTATTCCCAAAAAGACAAAATTCTTCCCACAAACTAAAGTTAGGCCCTATCCACGGAATAGGGCTTAACTTGCTGATCAGTGGGGGTCTCAGTGCTGAGACCCCCATAGATTGTGAAAACGTCAGAGTAATGGAGCATGACTTTTCTGCTCCATTAATCTCTATGGAGCTGATGGAAATTGCCAAGCGCTGTGCTCACCGATCTCCGTCAGCTTCATAGTGATTAATGGAGCAGAACAGTCCTGTGCAGTTATGATGGTCCGGTGGATTCAGAGGGATCATGAAGTGTCTACTTAGACAGTCCCCTCCCACATCCTGGAATCTTACACGGACCATCACTGATAGGAGTGATAGGAGCTAAATAAAATTGAGTAACATTGTAAAGTAAGGGGTTAAAATTTATTGTATAAATTAGGGGATTCAATTTTGAGAACTTTCTTTCATGGGCAAACCCCTTTAAGCTTCATTCATCTCTATACAGCCAAGATGCAATACCAGCACAAATCATGGTCAGGTGTGGCTCTGCTTTTGCAAGAAAGTGTTCATGTTTTACCCCTTTATGGTGGTGGGTGTCAGAACCCGGCTGATAAGGTATTGATCACAGCGGCAAAAACTCTTATTAGGTTTTACTAATAAATGAACATAATACGCCTGTATGAATATGAAGGTCAGATACATTGCATAACTCTGCCCTAATCTTTAGATTTGGAGATATACTGTATAAGTAGCAGTCTCAGCTCTAAGAACCATCATTCAGGCCGTCCCAAATCGCTTGCAAGATGGCGGCAGCAGCTTTGGCTCCTGGATCTGGACGGCTGAGAGTGGAGGAGCCGATGTAACTGGCCCGGCCGGCTCCAGCTGTCATGTGCCTCGTCTCCTCCGCAGCATCAGCGGCGCTCTGCATGAAAATGTCACCGAATCAGCTGAGTACATTACATGCCCGGCCAGTGCAAAGCAAGTCTTACCTTTACAGCCCGGCCAAGGATCTCCATGACGTTGGAGTTTGGGGTGCGCAGAGATTGCAGGATGGTATCAGCAGCAGAGAGGGCATCCAGCTAGAGAGAAATAGCAGTCATGTGATGGAAATGGATAAGATCATAAGTCACAGAAAGCGAAAAGGCAAGAAGAGTCAAATATACCTGGTGCCCTCCATTCCGCTTCATTGCCTCATTGCAGGAGGATTTGTATAAATGTTTGCTGACTTGTGCAGGGAACCTATCAGTAAGGCACTTCTAAAGTCTCAGATCAGGGCAGGGGAACAGGGGGTGTAAGTGTTTGTGGCAACTATTTAGGGAGAGGTGAATTAAGTAATGAAAGTATGCAAAGGGCACAGGGTATGATGACTATTTCTATAGTAAATGTAGAGTTGCACCGATACCAGAATTTGGATTTTGATACCAATATCTAGTGATGATCCATTTCTATACATCAGTGCATTAGGCTTGTAATGCAGTGCAACTCTATTGAAGCTCTTGGGTACTGAATATTCCCATAGACATGCTCAGGGAAAGGGGGTTGAATCCCATTGGACCAAGTTTACATAATGTGATGCTTAGTTATGTTGAGCAGTACGGGAACCACAACCCTCTAGCTAAGTCGTGGGGGAACCGCAGCAGGGAAAACTTGGAGGGGTTGGGGTTTCCCTAGAACCGTACAAACCTCAGCATAGTCAATCAGTACAATTTTCAAAATAGTGTTGAAGATTTGATGCATTGTGCATCTCAAAGTAAAAAGCTGTAATCATCCTTACCATGGTCCGGTCACCAGGCTCTGCTCCTCCGTATCTAAAGAGACCATATGAGCCAATGTTAACTAATAAATTGAGCAACAGATGCTTTATTCTGCTTTATTTTGCGTAGGAAACACACTGGGAAAGGTAATTTAGAGCTGTAGTGCTCCTCTTACCTCTTCATAGCCTCTACCCCGCCCTCCATTGACGCTGCCCATGCCTGGGGTCCAGATTGATGTTGCAAGGGTTGAGCGGCAGCCATCAAAAAAAGACTGTACAACTAGAGTGAACAATAAGAGGGATATTAGTACACTGTTGTCTGTAACCAACAACTAAAATATGAAAATTTTATAATGCTGCATCACTTTTTTCAAAAAGCTTAGTCTCATTTCAGCAAATTAATATTATTGTTTGTGTAATAAGTTATTAAATTTTGTAATATTCTCTCTGTATCGCTACATCAAGATTTTCTAGATCTCTGCTTGTTGTCATACTATAAGAAGCTTCATTGTTTACTTCCTGTGTGTTGAAATCTGACCCTGGTCATGTGCTATATCACAGGTGCACAGCTTGTTATATCCCTGGTCATGTGATGTCACAGAGATGCGCGGCTCGTTATATCCCTGTCATGTGATGTCACACAGGTGCACAGCTTGTTATATCCCTGGTCATGTGATGTCACAGAGGTGCGCGGCTCGTTATATCCCTGTCATGTGATGTCACACAGGTGCACGGCTCGTTGTATCGCTGGTCATGTGATATCACACAGGTGCATGGCTCATTGTATCGCTGGTCATGTGATGTCACAAAGGTGCACAGCTCGTTATTTCCCTGGTCATGTCACACAGGTGCCAACACCTGAAGCTTCCTGGACACAAGAACTTCCTATAGAATGACAGCAAGCAAAGATCTAGAGAACTGTGAGGAATTGATACAGAAATATCTGTATATTGGTAAATTGTCTAACTTTTTATTACACAACCAATATAATTAATTTGCTGAAACCAGACACCTTTAATTTGATGTAGACTGTAGTTTATAAATCAACAACTTTGACACATGAAATAATAGCTGTGCCTTGCAAACCACCAGGCATGGAGAATATGCCAATGCCAAGTAGTTAGGGCAGCACGGTGGCTTAGTGGTTAGCACTTTAGCCTTGCAGCGCTGGGGACCTGGGTTCAAGTCCCATCCAGGTCAGCATCTGCAAAGAGTTTGTATGTTCCCTCCGTGTTTGCTCCGGGTCCTCTGGTTTCCTCCCACACTGCAAAACATACTATTAGGTTGATTAGATTGTGAGCCACATTGGGGACAGGGACTGATTTGTCATAGCTCTGTGCAGCGCTGTGGTATCTATGTGAGCTATATAAATAGAGGAATTATTAAGTAGATGAACAGGGGCAAGAAAGGAGGTGCGGTTGCCAGCAGAGCGTAGAATTGTACGCCGCGTAGCCTAGCTGCCAGATACACCAGGAGGTCTGAGCTGATATAACTTGCAGTGCTGGAGGTGCTGGGTTTCATCATATGCTGGAGCACAAAGCGTTCAGGTATAATAAATCCCCCCTAGTGTGTACATATAACTATTCTCCCATTTACTGCTATGGGACTGGTGGTTATAGCTGAGTCAGTCTATTAGAAGCGCATAATGGATGAATGTTGTCAGTGGGAAGACCCCATTAAATTGTGTGGTACATTTTCATGTATCAAAAAAGGGGATGCCCTACCAAGGACACGTAACCACATGCATTGAAAAAGGAATAAGTGTTAGATCTCTTGGGTCCAAAAATCCATCTTTTACAGCAATGGATAGATTTCCTTACCGCGCCTGAAGTGCCCCCCATCTTCTCCAGCAGGACATGTGACAATGCTGCAAGAAACCTCGATGGATGGGAAGGAATCTGCCCGCTGCTTATCCAGTCCTGGATGGCTGCGGAAATCCTACACTTAGAACCAATACATAGCAGGAATCATGGCTCACAATGTTATAGGACGTACAGTCACTCACCATGGGCTGCTCGAGCGTGAGTGCTCCCACAATCACCGTCCCCAGCGGCCCGATCCAGATCATTCAACTCCTCCTCCAGGGATAAGAGAGAGCTGCACACGTAGCCCAGCACACGGCTATAGACCTGTACACTCACGACTAACACGAGGATAGAAATCTATGTTATAACTTGGGATTAATCTGACCAATAACAATGATATACGTATTATATGACTAAACAAAGAGAACACATCTGATACATATTCTGAACATACCATCAGGATTGGACTCCTTTGGCTGTGGGCTTTCGGGAGCACATGGAAAAGTTCGCGTCCGACCCGATACAGGATTTCGTGACACCCTAGGCCAAGCAGGAGCAGAAGTCTCCTTATCTACAAAGAAAATATTATAATGATAGAAAATATAGTAAAATGTGGCCATATGTAGTAACATAAGAAAGGAGAAAGGTGTTACCGAACAACTGCAGAATCTCTGATGAAGTCTTCATTAAGGTGATAGAGACGCCGCTCATCTCAAGGGCTGTCATGAAGGATCCAGTCATTGCACGCTCTATACGTAATCCACGACCCTCTTTATCACATTGAGATGAGTGTTAGTGTGAGAGTAATGAAGTCACTGAAGCAGGAGAATGGCTGAGGTTTTCTTTTACTAACCTAGAAAACGTACAGCTGAGCTGGCAACTACCTGCAGCTCCAGACAGGATAAACCACCCAGATTATTCACTATTAGAATGATGGAGTCACCTGGGAAAAGACACAAACACATTGTAAGAAAAGAAAATCCACCCTAACTTAGTGGAAGGATAGACGTAGCAGCCATAGAGATGTATATCAACATAATATCAATTTACTTGTAGTTTCTACAACACACATATATGTTTTATCAACAGTATATACTATAAATTATGATTGCAGGGTCCTACCGATATAATAATAATCTTTATTTATAAAGCAATCGTATTCTATAGAGCTTTACAAATCATGACCTCATCAGTATCTAAAATGGTGGGGATCAGCTGAATGCTTATTTTTATTGCATAATGTCATAGGAAGATCAGTGATGGTGCACTATTTAGACTACATTCACACCATGTTATATGGACAGTCTCAGCGTAAGTGCCTGGAAAGCTCCTGACATTTAAACTGAGCGTGTCCAGAGATGTATGCTGGCAGGTTGGGGCACCCGTTGTGCCTCAGTTTGCCAATATACATTGTATTCTGCAGAAAACAAGGGATGGAAAGAGGTAGCATGTGATGTCTTTTAATCCTGCTCTCTCCTGCTGAGTAACGTATATGTTCGTAAAGGACATACTATCAGGTATGGATGCAACTGTACGTTCTCCATCCCCGGCCTCCTCTGAGCGTACCAGTGAAGTAACTATCCATAAGAACAGTGACATCACTGAGGAAACACCCTGCACATCGGCTGCGGCCAATCACTGGCCGCTGTTGATGTTCACTCCTCTTCCCGCTTTCAGTAGGGAGGAGGATTCCGAGGACATGTCGGGGTGTGAAAAACCCAAAGCCCATATGTATTTATTGATTGTGCCAACACAGCACTTAAGCTGTAACTAACTGCTCACTTCTCTTCCAAAGCTTTCAACCAAATCGGCTCCCAATACCATTGAAAGAAGGAGGGAAAATTTGGATTATCATTGTAGATTCCATTCAGGGCCCTCGGAACAAGAAGAATTGTGGGGCCCGGAGCAGGAGCCTAACTGTGCTAACCTGATGGCCTGGCTGCCTGGTACTGCAGGAGGATGACTTGAGTCTTGTTTGGCGATCTCTGTGCTGTGGTGATGGCCCGGGGTCCAGTGAGAGAGGGGGAAACCTGTAAATGAGTGGTTGTACTTACCAGATTGTACCTCTACTCTTGACTTGCTGGTTGGATCAGTCATGTGATCAATCATGATTTTCACAACCTCATCACAAGACATCATCTGTTGCAGAGGAAATATCAGTCTTAGTCAATTCTCTCTACTGTTTTTAAGTTTACACCATTTCCAAGCTCTCTGTCTGCTGTCTACTTCTGAGAGCCATCAGTTTATAAGCAAGAGTGTTTCTATTCACAGACAGCAAACTATGAGCCGGTATAGATAACCTGATGCAGAGTTCTCTCCTCTCACAAAACACATTAAAGTTACAAATATGTCAGTGTCATACCTTGTATCTTTGTACCCCGGCTTCTCCATGTATACCTGAGCAAACACAAACAATTATAATAAAATTGGTTAAAAAACTGCACAGGTCTGAAAAGTTATTACTAAAATAAACCTATATAAAGTATGTGTATATACTTATACCTCTCATCCGTTAATCAAGGCAGATTTACTGGTTGTACCTCATTTTTAGCAAACTTTCACTAGAAAGACTAAAGGAAACCTACCACCACGGATCTACCTATAAAGGTAGATCGGGTGGTAGGTGCATCTATAGGACGTGAGGATAGCCCTTTTAAGGGCTAATCCTCACATCCCTGCAATCTTTTTATAACTTTTATTTCCCTAATATGCAGATTTTCTAAAGAGGCTACTGGGGCATGGAGTAGCCGGAGCTGAGGTAACACAGTGCGGCTACTCTGCACCCCAGCAGTCTCTTTGATCCTCCTACCAGATATCTTCAGTACGCAGCTATGAGGAGCTGCGCGCCCTTGTCTGTGAAGCCTGCTGTCTGAGCAGTAGCTCCGGCTTCGGAGCAGTGACCGCGGAGCCCCAGCTCTGGCTACTCCACGCCCCAGTAGCTTCTTTAGAAAATCTGCATATTAGGGAAATAAAAGTTATAAAAAGATTGCAGGGAGATGAGGATTAGCCCTTAAAAGGGATATCCTCACATCCTATAGATGCACCTACCACCCGATCTACCTTTATAGGTAGATCCATGGAGGTAGGTTTCCTTTAAAGAGTTGGGAACACATAGGGTAAGTACAATCCCCTATTAGGGACACCTATACTATAATTACCCCGGTAAATACTTTCCTTTTGCCTGGAGGAGCTGTGATTCACCTGATCCACCAGTAGCCGCTTTTTGGATTTCCTATGATGTTGTGGACCTCCAGCAGATCAGAGGGCTATGCACTCAATATTGTACGGCCACACTCTAAAACCACTGTTAAGAGGGGGTGTCGAGGATATGTGCAGACCCCCCCCAACCAGTGACAAAAATGTGCATTCAGTAATGAGCACTAAACCATTTTAGGGGATTGTACGTACCCTGGTAAACTTTGTTATATGAAAGTTATATAAGTCTAGCTAATTTATATGACACACAAAGTCAAAAAAGTATCTAAACCCTCCCCTCCCCACCAAAAAATTTGCACAACGTGTAGGCAAGTTATTTGGCCCATTGAATATCTTCCTCTGTGTTTTTAGACTTCTTACCTAATCCCAGTTCTATCTCATCAGAGCCAAGTGTGAAGGTGGGTCCAGAGCCTGGCACACTGCACGGCGAGAGGCTGACTCCCAAAGTACCTACAAAATATAACAGGAGTGTGTGTACATCAGAAAGAAGCTTTAACCATGCACGCCTAGCATTACTAAGATCACAGAACTAATAGGTGGCTAAATAATTTAGCAACATAAAGTAAACAGCGATTAGTAATAAAATATGTGCATCTCTTGAGGCAGTGCCAAGGCCTAGTGGTGTAAGGGGGTTTAAAAACACCTTTTTACAGTATAATGTGATTAATATCTGCAAAGAGTTTTTATGTTCTCTTAGTGTTTGTGTGGGTTTCCCCCGGGTCCTCCAGTTTCCTCCCACACTCCAAAACATACTGGTAGGATGATTAGATTGTGAGCCCCATTGGAGACATGGACTGATTTGGCAAATCTCTGTGTGCGCTATATAAAAAGGAATTATTATTATTAATTATTATTATTAAGATCTTGCACGTAGGGCCAGGAGCTTTAGGTTACACCTATGTATGTATGAGCTGGCAGATCTAGGAGCAAAAATGTACTAGTCACAGGTAAACTAAACCCTCATGTCCAAATCTAGTTGCAAACAAATGTAACAGCATATCTAATAGGCCAGGATGGTGTTGGTATTCCTTTTAATTATATGGTAGATACTTAATACAAATGGTCTCATACCAATTCCTGCAGCAACAGTTTTCACAAAGGAAGCAATTTCTTGCAAACCCTTTCCCTCCTCCGCTAGAGCTCCGGCAATCTACAATGAATACAATTTAATAAATGTAAGAAGTCTGGGGGACACTTTCTAAAAATCATTGAAGTCGCCTTCCGCAATCTAGGGTTAGAGATTGAACTTAATGCCTTTGTCTTACTATTATTCTTTGTGTAGATTACAGTGTACTCATTGTTCTGGGGATAACTTGTACAATGTATTACATGGAAACCTATGAATTACTACATAGATTCTGCCAGAGAGTTTTAAATGAGCGGCAACAATTGATCAACAGGCAGATTTGAGACACGGGAAGGACAAGTCCTTTATACATGAGAATGCAGACCAGACTAAATATTATATGCATAGAATATATCCTGATCCTTTCTGCACTCAGTATTTCTAGCATATTCCTCTTATTGTGTGGGATCAGTTCATGCATCTGTTAGACAATGCTGCATCCAGGTCTGTACAATGTATAGTTCCCATTCCAACAGCTGTTTGGTGTTGGTACTGATTTGATGGCCTCAGTGTTGAGCCCCTTTAGTTGTACCCATAAAAACTTACTCATCAGATGGAGGTCAAATGAGTATCCAATTGCCCTTCATTGGATTGATATACGTTAGCATATCTTTCTTCTGTATCACTGATGATAATCCATCCAGATATCACACACACGTATAGAGTATACCATCAATATTAGAAAATTACTACACCTTATGGATCAGGATGATGCCACACAAGCCACGGCGTCCAGCCTTGCGCAGAGAGAAGAAGGCGCAATCATCTGCAATCACCACCATCTCCACCTCCAGCCCTTCCCTCCTCGCACGCTCAAGAGCCAAACCAAAATTCAGGCGATCACCAGTGTAATTCTTCACCAGTAATAGAACCCCAGCTGGAGGAAAGAGCAGAAGCAAAAATGAAATTCTTAGTTTTTGCCTTTGTGTAAATGAATACGTGTGTAACAAACAAATGACAAGCACAGATATTAATTACAGAATACATTAAATTTTTACTATAAAAACTCAATCAATCTGCTCTACTCCTCCTGCTCTATAACATGCTACCTGCAGATAGGACACCATGTACAATCTGCTCAGCAAAATGCTGCCTGCAGGTAGGACACCATGTACAATCTGCTCAGCTCCTCCGGCTCTATAACATACTGTTTGTAGGTAGGACACTATGTACAATCTGCTCAGCTCCTCCTGCTCTATAACATGTTGCCTGCAGATAGGATAAAAAGTTTAATCTTAACAGCTTTTCTTGCTCTATAACATTGCGCCTGAAAGTGCAGTCTCAATCCAGGCCGATCGCATATGCTTTTCTATGGAAACGCATAAGTGATAGGACTAAGGCCCCCCAGGTTCTTGTGTTGCGTTTACAAACGCAACGCAAGCACCAAGTGTGACTCCACCCCGAGTATTGTACTGCATTTTTGGTGATGTATGGTGATCAGCTAATGAATGTAGATTGGATTCCTCTGATTTCAGCAGTTCTTACTGTGAAGTGAAAATGGTATAAAAATTGCATGTTTGTGACTGTTGTTTTAGATAATTTTTTAATTGTAAAAAACAGAATGTTCAAAAATCCCTCTGGGATCAGGGACATAATAAAAATAGAAAAACACATATAAAGAAGACTGATAAGAACTGTACCTGCTCCTGCCTGTGCTACAGTCCTGATGGCTGCTACGATGCTTCCAACAGGAGGGGATGTGAAGACTGGACCGGCAATGACCCCTGTGAGCATGCCCTGACCAACATACCCTGCGAATGGGCATAGGGAAGGGTGAGTAATCATATAAATTCTATGCAAAACACACAAGAACAGAGCGGGATCAGTGGATTTAAGTTAATATAATGAAGAGTGACAGGTGGGAGAACACAATGTTACCTGCATGAGCGGGTTCATGCCCTGAGCCCCCTCCAGACAATAGCGCTACCTGTCCCTTCACGCGATCCAGATCCTCACGTAATACAACGCGGTGTCCCTGAAGTACTCGCAGTCCAGGAGAACAAGACGTCAGGCCATGGAGGACGTCATCAACACAGCCAGGGACAGAGTTTAGCAACTTTTTACTGACCTGGGGAAGAACAGGACATCATAGGAGCCAAAGAGTCCACATATCACAGGGAGGAAGACATGTAGTCATTTACCTCCATATTACAGTGCTCTGGAGGCAGCAGTGATGTGTCCTGTGCAAGAAACACAACATATAAAACTAATTATACAAAGAGGAGGATATATAGAGAGCGGAGGACGCGGGGACAGGGCGCAAAGTGAGCCGAGGACGCGGGGGCAGGGCGCAGAGTGAGCGGAGGACGCGGGGGCAGGGCGCAGAGTGAGCGGAGGACGCGGGGGCAGGCCGCAGAGTGAGCGGAGGACGCGGGGGCAGGGCGCACAGTGACTGGAGAATGTTGATTCAGATTGAACAGTGACCGGAGAATGTTGATTCAGATTGAACAGTGACCGGAGAATGTTGATTCAGATTGAACAGTGACAGGATAAAAGACGGTATGCAAATGAGCCTGAGGGGCTCCTGGTTCAATAACATTACATTAACACTTATGTAGTCTGGAGCCCCTCAGGGTCACTTGCATACAGTCCTTCATCCTGGTGGTAGATGTCCTTTAAGGTGATCAGTAAAGGTCCTACTACTTGGAGAAAACGGGACCCCCATTCTCCACATTGCTAGGGGTCTTAGCAGTCAGTCCCTCACCAATCAGCTTTTCTGATACATAGGGGCCAACATGAAAACTTGGTACAACCCCTTTAAACTTAAACATATCTATACATTGCTGTGAATGGGATCATTCTACATACGGAGATAGTGTAAGGTCTGTATGAGGCCGCGCAATTCTGTGTCTAAATGTTCGGTGAAAGTATTTACAAGATCAATTTACAAAAAGTGAACTAATTGTTTTCCTGACCACACTAGAACATCCGTGTAGTAGATGGCGCCTGTAACTGCTGTGTGGTTTGGGCCTGTGGTTATCCTATAGTAATTAGTAGAGTTGCACCCATACCAGAATTTGGGATTTTGATACAATAGCTAGTAGATCAATTCTATCCATCAGTTGCATTAGGTGGGTAATGCAGTTGCAACTCTATTGAGACTCTTGGGTACGATATTCCGCATAGACACTCAGGTAGTGGGTGTGAATCCCATGCCGCGACCAAGTACAACATAAGACTAGCTTAGTTATGTTGAGCCAGACGGAACCACAACCTCTAGTCTAGCTAAGTCGTTGGGGGAACCGCAAGTCAGGGCAAAACTTGGAGGGGTTGGGGTCTTTCTAAAACGTTACAAACCTCAGCATAGTCAATCAGTACAATTTTACCACCCAACAGTGTGCTTGAAGACATCGATCTGATACTGGCAAGCTCTGTGTCATTCACAACCGCGAAACAAACAAAAAGCATGTAAAGTTATCCTTACCATGTCCCACACCCCCACCCCCAATACCCCCCCGGCACACCCTCGAGTCACCACTCGCTCTCCGTACAAGAGACCATATGGACGCCCCAATGCGTAACCGTAATACATCTGATGCAACAGATGCTTAATTTTCTGCTTATTTTGCGTAGGAAACACACTGGAAAGGTAATTTAGAGCTGTTTCTTGTAGTGCTCTCTTTACCTCTTCTAGCCCTACTACCCCGCCCTCAATTGACGCTGCCCATGCCTCTGGGGTCCAGATGTGTTGCAGGGAGAACGGCAGCCATCAAAAAAAGACGGTACAACACGCAAGTGAACAAGTGAAGAGGGATATTAGTACACTGTTGTCTGTAACCCAACAACTAAATATGAAAATTTTATAATGCTGCATCATTTTTTCAAAAAGCTTAGTCTCATTTCAGCAATATTATTATGTTTGTGTAATAAGTTATTAATTTTGTAATATTCTCTCGTTATCGCTACCATCAAGATTGTTCTACAATCTCTGCTTGTTTTCATACTATAAGAAGCTTCATTGTTCTCGACATCCTGTGTGTTGAAATCTGACCCTGATCATGTCTATATACACGGTGCACAGCTTGTTTATCCCTGAGTGTGCATGCAGCACAGAGATGCGCGGCTCGTTATCACCTGTCATGTGATGTCACCACAGGTGCCACCAGCTGTGAAAAGATCCAGTCCCGGTCATGTGATGCAAGAGCGTGCAGCGGCTCGTTATAGCCTTCTGTGATGTCACACAGGTGCACTGGCTCTCGTTGTGTACGCTGGTCATGTGAATCACACAGGTGCATGGCTCATTGTATCGCTGGTCATGTGAATGTCACAAAGTGCACAGCTCGTTATTTCCCTGTCATGTCACACAGTGCCAAACACCTGAGCTTCCTGACACAGAAACTTCCTATAGAAATGACAGCAAGCAAGATCTAGAGAACTGATGAGGAATTGATACAGAAGAAATATCGGTTATTGTAAATTTCTAACTTTTATTACACAAACAATAATAATTGAGTGAAACAGACAACACCTTTAATTTGATGTAGACTGTAGTTTATTAATCAACAACTTTGACACATGAAAAATAGCTATGCCTTGCAAACACCAGGCATGGAGAATATGCAATGCCAAGTAGTTAGGGCAGCACGGTGGTAGTGGTTAGCACTTTAGCCTTGCAGCGCTGGGGACCGGGTTCAAGTCCCATCCAGGTCAGCATCTGCAAAGAGTTGTATGTTCCCTCCGGGTGTTTGCTCCGGGTCCTCTGGTTTCCTCCACACTGCAAACATACTAGTAGTTGATTAGATGTGAGCCACATTGGGGACAGGGACATTGTCATAGCTCTGTGCAGCGCTGTGGTATCTATGTGAGCTATATAAATAGAGGAATTATAAGTAATGAACGGGGCAAGAAAGAGGTGCGGTTTGCCAGCAGAGCGTAGAATTGTACGCGCGAGCCTAGCTGCCAGATACACCAGGAGGTCTGAGCTGATATAACTTGCAGTGCTGGAGGTGCTGGGTTTCATCATATCTGGAGCACAAAGCGTTCAGGTATAATAAATCCCCCTAGTTGTACATATAACTATTCTCCCATTTACCTGCTATGGAACTGGTGGTTATGCTGAGTCAGTCTATTAGAAGCGCATAATGGATAAATGTTGTCAGTGGGAAGACCCCACTTAAATTGTGTGGTACATTTCATGTATCAAAAAAGGGGATGCCCCTACCAAGACACGTAACCACATGCATTGACAAAGGAATAAGTGATTAGATCCTTTGGTCCAAAAAATCCATCTTTACACAATGGGATAGATTTCCGTGACCAGCGCCTGAAGTGCCCCCCATCTTCTCCAGGAGGACATGTACAATGCTGCAAGAAACCGTGATGGAGGGAAGGAATCTGCCCGCTGCTTAGCCAGTCCTGGATGGCTGCGAAATCCTACACTTAGAACCAATACGTGCAGAATCATGTCTCACAATGTTATAGGACGTACAGTCACTCACCATGGCTGCTCGAGCATGAGGACTCCCACAATCACCGTCCCCAGCGGCCGATCCAGATCATTCACTCCTCCTCCAGGATAGAGAGAGCTGCACACGTAGCCCAGCACACACGGCATAGAACGACACTCACGACTAAACACGAGAGGAAAGAAATCTATGGTTTAAAACTTGGATAATCGTGACCAATAACAAGATATACGTATTATATGACTAAACAAAGAGAACACATCTTATACAATTTGACCATACCATCAGATTGGACTCTTTGGCTGTGGGCTTTCGGGAGCACATGGCAAAAGTTCGCGTCCGAACCCGATACAAGATTTCGTGACACCCTAGGCCAAGCAGGAGCCGAAGTCTCCTTATCTACAAAGAAAATATTATATTGATAGAAAATAGTAAAATGTGGCCATATGTAGTACATAAGAAAGGAATGTGTTACACCGAACACTGCAGAATCTCTGATGAAGTCTTCATTAAGTGAGAGAGACGCCGCTCATCTCTCAAGGGTGTCATTGAGGATCCAGTCTTGCCGCTCTAATCGTAATCCACGACCCTCTTATCACATTGAGATGAGAGTTAGTGTGAGAGTAATGAGGTCACTGAAGCAGGAGAATGGCTCAGGTTTTTCTTTTACTAACTAGAAAACGTACAGCTGAGCTGGCAACTACCTGCAGCTCCAGACAGGATAAACCACCCAGATTATTCACTCTTAGGATGATGGAGTCACCTGGGAAAAGACACAACACATTGTAAGAAGAAATCCACCCTAATTAGTGGAAGGATAGACGTAGCAGCCATAGAGATGTTATCAACATAAATATCAATTTACTTGTAGTTCTAACAACCACATATATGTTTTATCAACAGTATATGCTATAAATTATGATTGCGGGGTCCTACCGATAATAATAAACTTTATTTTAAAGCAATCGTATTCTATAGAGCTTTACAAAGCATGACCTCATCAGTATCTAAAATGGTGGGGATCAGCTGAATGCTTATTTATTGCATGATTTATAGGAAGATCAATGATGGTGCACTATTTAACTACATTCACACCATGTTATATGGACAGTCTCAGCGTAAGTGCCTGAAGCTCCTGACATTTAAATGAGCGTGTCCAGTGATGTATGCTGGCAGGTTGGGCACCGTTGTGCCTCAGTTTGCAATATACATGTATTCTGCAGAAACAAGGGATGGAAAGAGGTAGCATGTGATGTCTTTAATCACTGCTCTCTCCTGCTGAGTAAGTTATGTCGTAAAGGACATACTATCAGGTATGGATGCAACTGTA
Source organism: Engystomops pustulosus (assembly GCA_019512145.1). Taxonomy (NCBI): domain Eukaryota; kingdom Metazoa; phylum Chordata; class Amphibia; order Anura; family Leptodactylidae; genus Engystomops; species Engystomops pustulosus. Next base: position 145,686,857 of record CM033647.1, read on the forward strand.
CGTTCTCCATCCACGGGCCTCCTCTGAGCGTACCAGTGAAGTAACTATCCATAAAAACATGACATCACTGAGGAAACCCCTGCACATCGGCTGCGGCCAATCACTGGCCGCTGTGATGTTCACTCCTCTTCCCGCTTTCAGTAGGAGGGAGGATTCCTGGACATTTCGGGGTGTGAAAAACCCAAAGCCCATATGATTATTGATTGTGCCAACACAGCACTTAAGCTGTAACTAACTGCTCACTTCTCTTCCAAAGCTTTCAACAAATCGGCCCATACCATTGAAGAAGGAGGGAAAATTTGGATTATCATTGTAGATTCCATTCAGGCCCTCGGAACAAGAAGATTGTGGGGCCCCGGAGCAGGAGCCTACTTGGCTAACCTGAAAGCCTGGCTGCCTGGGACTGCAGGAGGATGACTGAGTCTGTTGGCGATCTCTGGCTGTTTGTGATGGCCCGGGGTCCGTGAGAGAGGGGAAACCTGTAAATGAGTGGTTGTACTTACCAGCATTTACCTCTACTATGTGACTTGCTGGTTTGGATCAGTCAGGTGATTCAATCACTATTTTCACACCTCATCACAAGACATCATCTGTTGCAGAGAAGGAAAAAGTCTTAGTCAATTCTCTCTACTGTTTAAGTTTACCACCATTTCCAAGCTCTCTGTCTGTCTGTCTATTCTGAGAGCCATCAGTTTATATGCAAGAGTGTTTCTATTCACAGACACAAACTATGCGTCCGCGTATAGATAACCTGATGCAGAGTTCTCTCCTCTCACAAAACACATTAAAGTTACAAATATGTTAGGTCATACCTTGTATCTTTGTACCCCGGCTTCTCCATGTAACCTGAAGCCCAACACAAACAATTATAAATAAAATTGGTTAAAAACTGCACAGGTCTGAAAATTATTACTAAAATGAACCTTATAAAGTATGGTATATACTTATACCTCTCATCCGTAATCAGGCAGATTTACTGGTTGTACCTCATTTTTAGCAAACTTTCACTAGAAAGACTAAAGGAAACCTACCACCACGGATCTACCTAAAAGGTAGATCGGGTGTGGTGCATTATAGGACGTGAGGATAGCCCTTTAAGGGCTATCCTCACATCCCTGCAATCTTTTATAATTTTATTCCCTAATGATGCAGATTTTCTAAGAGGCTACTGGGGCATGGAGTAGCGGAGCTGACTGGTAACACAGTGCGGCTACTCTGCACCCCAGCAGTCTCTTTGTCCTCCTACCAGATATCTTCGGTACGCAGCTATGAGGAGACTGCGCGCCCTTGTCTGTGAAGCCTGCAGTCTGCGCAGTACTCCGGCTTCGGAGCAGTGACCGCGCAGCCCCAGCTCCGGCTATTCCAGCCAGTAGCGTCTTTAGAAAATCTGCATATTAGGGAAAAAAAGTTAAACAAGATTGCAGGGACATGAGAATTAGCCCTTAAAAGGGATATCCTGCAAATCCTATAGATGCATCTACCACCTGATCTACCTTTATAGGTAGATCCATGGAGGTAGGTTTCTTTAAAGAGTGGGAACACAAGGGTAAGTACAATCCCCTATTAGGACAACCTACTATATAATTACCCCGGTAAATACTTCCTTTTGCCTGGAGGAGCTGTGATTCACCTGATCCACCAGTAGCCGCTTTTTGGATTCCTATGATGTGGTGGACCTCCAGAGATCAGAGGCTATGCACTCAAATTGTACGGCCACACTCTAAAAACCACTGTTAAGAGGGGGTGTCGAGGATATGTGCAGACCCCCCCCAACCAGTGACAAAAATGTGCATTCAGTAATGAGCCAACAAACCATTTTAGGGATTGTACGTACCCTGTTAACTTTGGTTATATGAAGTTATAAAGTCTAGCTTAATTTATATACACACAAAGTCCAAAAAGTATCTAACCCTCCCCTCCCACCAAAAAATTTGCACAACGGTAGGCAAGTTATTGGCCCATTGAATATCTTCCTCTGTTGTTTTAGACTTCTACCTAATCCCAGTTCTATATCATCAGAGCCAAGTGTGAAGGTGGGTCCAGAGCCTGGCACACTGCAGGGAGGAGGCGACTCCCAAAGTACCTACAAAATAAACCGTAGTAGTGTGTACATCAGAACTTTAACCATGCATGCCTAGCATTACTATGATCACAGAACTAATAGGTGGCTAAATTAGACAGCTTAAAGTAAACAGGCATTAGTAATAAAATGTTGCATCTTTGAGGCAGGCCTACCAAAACATTGTGGTCTTAGGGGTATAAAAAACACCTTTTTACTGTTAAGTGATTAATATCTGCAAAGAGTTTTTATGTTCTCTTAGTGTTTGTGTGGGTTTCCCCCGGGTCCTCAGTTCCTCACACTCCAAAACATACTGGTAGGAGATTAGATTGTGAGCCCCATTGGAGACATGGATGATTGGCAAATCTCTGTGTGCGCTATATAAAAGAATATTATTATATTTTTTTTTTTTTTAATTAATTATTTATTATTAGATCTTGCACGTAGGGCCAGGAGCTTTAGGTTACACCTATGTAGTATGAGCTGGAGATCTAGAGCTAAAATGTACTAGTCACAGGTAAACTAAACCCTCATGTCAAATCTAGTTGCAAACAAATGTAACAGCTATCTAATAGGCCAGGGTAGTGTTGGTATTCCTTTTAATGATATGGTAGATACATTAAACAAATGGTCTCATACCAATTCTGCAGCACAGTTTTCACAAAGGAAGCAATTCTTGCAAACCCTTTCCCTCCTCCGCTAGAGCTCCGGCAATCTACAATGAATACAATTTAATAAATGTAAGAGTCTGGGGACACTTTCTAAAAATCATTGAAGTCGCCTTCCGCAATCTAGGGTTAGAGATTGAACTTAATGCCTTTGTCTTACTATTATTCTTTGTAGATTACATGTACTCATTGTTCTGGGGATAACTTACAATGTATTACATGGAAACCTATGAATTACTACATAGATTCTGCCAGAGAGTTAAAGAGCGTGCAGGATGATCAACAGGCAATTTGAGACACGAAGGACAAGTCCTTTATACATGAGAATGCAGACCAGAATAAGGCGCGGTCACACGATCCCTAGGCGTCCGGTCATAACGCGACGCTAGCGCACAGGGGGGGTCCTCGGCGGACCGCACATGCGTTACAGGGAAACGATGCGATTGATAAGCCGATCGCATGCGTTCCCTGTTAACGCATGTGCGTTCGGGCCGAGGACCGCCCCCTGTGCGCTAGCGTCGCGTTATGAACGAGACATCTAGCGGATCGTGTGACGCGGCCTAAATATATAGCATAGATATATCCGATCTTTTGCACTCAGTATTTCTAGCATATTCTCTTATTGTGTGGGATCAGTTCATGCATCTGTTAGACAATGCTGCGTCCAGGTCTGTACAATGTTAAGTTCCCATTCAACAGCTGTTGGTGTTGGTACTGATTGATGGCCTCAGTGTTGAGCCCCTTTAGTTGTACCTATAAAAACTTACTCATCAGATGGAGGTCAAATGAGTGTCCAATGCCCTTCATTGGATTGATATACGTTAGCATATCTCTGCTTTACCGCATAGAACTGTATCATGAGCTAATCCATCCAGAGATCACACACACGTATAGAGTATACCATCAATATTAGGAAAATTACTACACCTATGGATCAGGATGATGCCACACAAGCCACGGCGTCCAGCCTTGCGCGAGAGAGAAGAAGGCGCAATCATCTGCAATCACCACATCTCCACCTCCAGCCCTTCCCTCCTCGCACGTCAAGAGCCAAACCAAAATTCAGGCGATCACCAGTGTAATTCTTCACCAGTAATAGAACCCCAGCTGGAGGAAAGAGCAGAAGCAAAATGAAATTCTTAGTTTTTGCCTTGTGTAATGAATACGTGTGTAACAAACAAATGACAAGCACAGATATTAATTACAGAATAAATAAATTTTTACTATAAAAACTCAATCAATCGCTCTACTCTCCTGCTCTAAACATGCTACCTGCAGATAGGACACCATGTACAATCTGCTCAGCAAAATGCTGCCTGCAGGTAGGAAAGATGTACAATCTGCTCAGCTCCTCCGCTCTATAACATGCTGCTGCAGATAGGACACTATGTACAATCGTCAGCTCCTCCTGCTCTATAACATGTTGCCTAGCAGATGGATAAAAAGTTTAATCTTAACAGTTTTCTTGCTCTATAACATTGCGCCTGAAAGTGCAGTCTCAATCAGGCCGATCGCATATGCTCTTCTATAGAAACGTATAAGTGATAGGACTAAGGCCCCCCCGGGTTCATTTGATGCGTTTCAAATGCAATGCAGCACCAAGTGTGACTCCACCCAGAGTATTGTACTGTATTTTTGGTGATGTATGGTGATCAGTAATGAATGTAGATGGATTCCTCTGATTTCAGCAGTTCTTACTGTGAAGTGAAAATGGTATAAAAATTGCATGTTTGTTACTGTTGTTTTAGATAATTTAATGTAAAAAACAGAATGTTCAAAATCCCTCTGGGATCAGGGAATAATTAAAATAGAAGAACACATATAAAGAAGACTGATAAGAACTGTACATGCTCCTGCCTGTGCTACAGTCCTGATGGCTGTACGATGCTTCCAACAGGAGGGGATGTGAAGACTGGACCGGCAATGACCCCTGTGAGCATGCCCTGACCAACATACCCTGCGAATGAGCATAGGGGAGGTGAGTAATCACATAAAATTCTATGCAAAACACACAAAAAACAGAGAGGATCAGTGGATTTAAGTAATATAATGAAGAGTGACAGGTGGGAGAACACAATGTTACTGCATGAGCGGGTTCATGCCCTGAGCCCCTCCAGGACAATAGCGCTACCTGTCCCTTCACGCGATCCAGATCCTCACGGAATACAACGCGGTGTCCCTGAAGTACTCGCAGTCCAGGAGAACAAGACGTCAGGCCATGGAGGACGTCATCAACACAGCCAGGGACAGAGTTTCAACTTTTACTGACCTGGGGAAGAACAGGCATCATAGAGAAAAGAGTCCAATATCACAAGGAGGAAGACATGCGTCACTTACCTCCATATACAGTGCTCTGGAGGCAGCAGTGAGTGTCTGTGCAAGAAACACAACGTATAAAACAATATAGAGAAGAGGATGTATAGTGAGCGGAGGGACGCGGGGGGGGTCGGGCGCCACAGTGAGCGGAGGAGCGGGGGCAGGGTGGCACAGGAGCGGAGGACGCGGGGGGAAGGGCGCACAGTGAGCGGAGGACGCGGGGGGAGGGAGGCCGCACATGAGCGGAGGACGCGGGGACGGGCGCACAGTGAGGGAGGACGCGGGGGGGGGGCGGGGCGACACGTGAGCGGGGACGCGGGGGTGGGGGCGCACAGTGAGCGGAGGAAGCGGGGGTGGGGCGCGCAGTGAGAGTGAGGAGGGGGCGTGGGGCGCGTGAGCGGGAGCGAGGGGGTGCGCAGTGAGCGGGGGAACGAGGCGGGGCGCGCAGTGAGCGGAGGACGCGAGGGCAGGGCGCACAGTGAGCGGGGGACGCGAGGGCCAGGCGCACAGTGAGTGGAGGAAGCGAGGGCAGGGCGCACAGTGAGCGGAGGACGCGGGGGCAGGGCGCACAGTGAGCGGAGAATGTTGGTGCAGAATGAACAGAGACCGGAGACTATTGGTGCAGAATGAACGGTGACCGGAGACTATTGGTGCAGAATGAACGGTGACCGGAGACTATTGGTGCAGAATGAACAGTGAGGACCGGAAATCTGGTGCAGAATGAACAGTGACCGGAAATCTTGGTGCAATGATACAGTGACTGGAGAATCTTGGTGCAAAGAATGAACATTGACCGTAGATCTGTCAGAGTGAAGACTGGTGCAGAATAACAGTGGACCGGAGAATGCTTGGTGCAGATGAACCATTGACCGGAGAATGCTGGGCAGAATGAACAGTGACCGAGTAATGTGGTGCTAGAATGAACAGTGACCGGGAATGTGGTGCAAGAATGAACAGTGACCGGAGAAGTTGGTGAAGAATGACAGATTGAACAGTGACTGGAGAATGTTGATGCAGAATGAACAGTGACTGGAGATGGTCACACAGGACGCAGCAATAATTGACAAGACACAGTGCAGACACAATGAAAGCAATAAAAGAGAAAAACTTACAGGCCAGTGATATTATGTGCACACACCTAGCACCAGGGACATCTATTAGTGAGGGGAGAACTTTACACTTAGGTCGAAGTATAAAGAGGTGGTCACATGACTATGCGGGTGCCAAGAGTTGTGCATTCTGGGTAATTTATAAACCTGAGAACAAACAGGCTATTTATTATGCACAGGAAACATGTATTATGGAACTAATAACATAGATAATGTGAGGTGTGTGATCTCTATACTGCTATGAGACTGCAACATGGTAGGAAAGATAAGGAAGGGCTATGGGTTGCTTGAAATATCCATCAACTCTCAATATTTCTGATACATGGAATAATTATTATTACAGTTCATGTAATAATATCACACATCGCACACATAACCACCATTAACCGATTACGATTAAAGGCAAATTTATCTTTGGAAATATAATTTCTATAGATTTTTAACATTATGATATTTATATGATCTGAGGTTCAGCTTCTGCGCTACAATAATAATCATTCCCCGCAGACCAGCGCTAGGCAGCTGCTCAGCAACAAATCAAACTATCTTTTTTTTTTTTTTTTGTGCACCTTTAACACAGGGTGTGCAACAGACTTGTGTCGGACTTTGCATGATAAATGAGGAGCACGGAATTCCTTTTCTTGTGACACATTTGACAAAAATACTGACCAAAATAATTTTTAGGTCGTTCCTTCACACAACGGCCTGAGGCTGGTGCCACACGTGCCATTTTGTCTGCGCTTGTAAACGCAAACAAAGCCGCACCCACCGGGGCAGCCCGATCGCATCGGCGTTTCTGTGGTACCGGGAACGAGCCGCCAGTGTTTTGCATTAAATTAACGCAAAACACTGGCAGCTCGTTCCCGATCGCAGGCGTTTCCATAGGCCGTTTGTCCGCAAACGCAGACAAAGCGGCACGTGTGGCACCAGCCTAAGGCCTTGTTCACACGTTGTGTTTTGTTTGCGTTTAACCCCTGCATTTTCAAACAGCTGAAGAGATTTGCCTAATTACATTGTTGTCAACATTGCGCTTACAAAATGCATGTTAATGCATGCGTTAACAATTGAACACTTTGTTAACACATGTGTTAACATCGCCTTAATGTGTGTTTTGTAAACGCAATGTTGACATCAATGTAATTAAGCAAATCTCCTATTCAGCTGTTTAAAAAAACGCAAAGTGTGAACGCGACCTAATAGTAACATAAAGCATGCATTCTTCCAGGGCAATAACTATAGCCATAGCGGCTGCTCCGGGGCCCGTGTTAATGGGTGAATCTTCAAATATCATGTAATGCGGCACAACTTAGTTACAGAGGCCCGCCGGAGAGGAGAGGGGAGTTTTACTCATTTTATGCAACCGCGAATCCCCACGCACATGCGTGCGTGGAGAAGGGAGCGAGGTCTGTCCCAGTAATGACCAGGAACATCATGGGCCCACCTTGTACACCCGCTGTCACCTGAGGAGGCTCATGATGGTAAGTATGCAGCTGTGTGTAGCTGCATGTGTATATGCTGTATGGTATGTATATGCAGTATGTGTTCATATAGTGTTTATAGTGTATGTATGTGTATATGGGGTGTCCATGTGTGTATATACTGTACATGTGTATAAATGTACGCATGTGTATGATAGTCCCGCCACCCCCTGTGCCTGTGCCACTTTTTATTTCTATGCCAGCTGCTACATGTGAAAAGTGTGCCACCGCACACTGACATTTGCGATTATTTCAGGGCTTCTAACCCCTATGAGTTTTTATATAATGTATGTATGTATGAGTGCATAATTACATATGTATGTACATAAATGTGTGAGTAAGAGTTATTACATGTGTGTTTTAATATGTGTATGACTGTAGAACTCGATGTGTGTATATTTCAGTGTATAAATGTGCGATTTTACAAGGAGGGGGCCATGTACAAATCTGCTATGGGGCCCAGTCTCTCCTAGTTACGTCCCTGCCGCCTACTTATTACCAGCTATGTGCAGACTGGGCGCTCACATCCCTGCAGTGTCCCAGCTCAGTGGCCGCTCTATCCCTCATCCGTCTACGCTCTATTATTCTACAGCGGCGCTCTGTCTCATCTGTCCCTGCTCTATGGCAGAAGCTGGTAAACAACTGCGCTTCTCTATGACAAAACTACAACTCCCAGCAGGCCGCGCTTTGAGGAGACGCTGGCATTCTAACATTATATTCTCTATGGTTCGTAGGGCAGGCACTCTAGCCCGCTATCCTCCTCTCTATGGTTCGTAGAGGAGCCGCTCTAGCCCGCTATCCTCCTTTCTATGGTTCGTAAAGGAGCCGCTCTAACCCGCTATCCTCCTCTCTATGGGTAGCAGAGGAGCCGCTCTAACCCGCTATCCTCCTCTCTATGGGTAGCAGAGGAGCCGCTCTAGCCACACTTGGCCGCTCTCTCTGGTGTCTGGTCCTGTTTCCTGTTCCGGTCATAGGCGGCCTGTTGCTGTCTGTTTTCGCGCCTGTCGCTTAGTAAATCGCAGCGACAGGAGCTCATCCCCGGCGACAACATGTCCTACAACTACGTGGTGACCGCGCAGAAGCCCACAGCGGTGAACGCCTGTGTGACAGGTCAGTGCCCGGAAGGAGCCGGGGATCGGACATATCGCTGCGCATTAACCCCTTGTGATCCTCCTGCTGTCTAACCCGGGGCTGTCATGTGTCACTATGATTATATATGTGATGTATGGAGCTGTGCAGACACCAATATGTTATGGACACTGAGGTCTGAAATAAAATTCTCCAGGTTAAGCCCAATGACAACACAACAGAAGCATCAAGTGAGGGAGAATTGTGGCAGCAGATACTATAGAAATGTCTGCCCTGAATATCACTTCCATACATCAGCATGGACACAAATCTTCCCCAGTGTGATAAGAAATCATACCAGGACATATGAGATTTATCAGTGGGTCAGCTGCCACAAGCATGGCTGCAGCCTAGCCCTAAAATATGTTCTTTCTCTACAAGTAAGATGTGGTCTCCCTTCTTTCTCCTGTAGTGAGCAGTGTATCTGATATCTGTCTGAAGACGACAAAGCTGAGAAGGCTAAGGAGGCTAATGATTAACTCTTTCCATAGCTAGATAATATCTTTGGTGATTAAACTATTCAGGGAGTGTCTGTAAACGGTGAAGTCATTAGACGCTTTATCCGGTTCATTAATCTGTCAGTGGATACAGGACAGAAAGGTGATTTACACAATCGCTTAAATAAGGAATCAAGAGAGGAGAAATGAGGACACCAGAACAGAATTCTTTGAGGACAAATATGATCGATTTGGACCCTAAACCAATTGAAGGTCTAGGGTCCAAAATCAGCCTGTATATTTCCTTTGCATGGCCTCAATAAACACAACCCAAAGATAAACACATAGATGTGAGTATGATGAGGCACAACGGACCCTTCTTCTGTGGACAATACATTAAATGCTGCTGGACATATTATTAGAGCAGTGGCTGCATTATTCCCCCCAGGGCTTATATTCAAGTCAGTAACTTTTTCTATTTTTTTTGTGTGCTAAAATTAGGTGCCTTTGCCTTTATACTCCAGTACATACAGTATGAAATTTTTTTTCCTCTTAGTGAAAAGGCCAAAGACTAGGTTGTGTGTTGGGCTATAGGAAAAGGGGTATTATAGTGGCCCCTTTCGGAAAAAACAGGAGGAGCTACAGAAAAGGGGGAGGCCGCAGGTAAGGAGGCATTTTAGATCAGGGTCTGCTGAAAATGGCATATTATATGGGTTGGGGTTAGATATGGGGAGATATGGGGTATTTGTGGGGCGACTCATGTTTTCTTCCAAGGGACCCTGATAAGGGGGTTTCCCGACCTGGTCCCTGGAAATAAAAAAATTAGCTTGAAACTGGTCCCCAGATACAAAAATGTTTGGGACCACTGCTTTATGGTACATCTACCATGAGATTCACTGATGTAGACTGCTCGTTATGTCTGCCAGGGAATGGAGTTGTTTTTCTTATGTCTGAAACATCTAGATTCTTCTAAGAAAGACTTAATAAAAATGTGGGAATGAGCCAGAGGCGCTCCTGTCTATGAGATTGTTGGAGATACCTGAGCACTGTGTTCAGCAATCACATTGAATGGGGCATCAATTAGTGGGAAGAGGATAGTGGCGTGGCATGGGTAACAAGTTAGTGCAGGTAAGTAAATTGTGGTGACAGGTGACCTTTAACCTCTGCTTTGTTTTTTTGTGTGACTAAGAATTTATTTCCATCGGCTTGATAGTCGGCCCTGTATTGGAAACTGTAGCGAATGAGAGGCTGATACAAGTTTATTCCTCTTAATCCTGACAAATACTGTGAGAATACAGTCAGCCCCCTTTTTTGTGATCTAGTAAATGCAACGAGTGAGCTGCTCCTTATGAGATCATCTGAATAATAGCAGTGATGTCACTGTTCTTTCTTTTGTGACTGCAGAGAGCTGTCATTGGTGTCGCCAAAATATTGTTGTCACTGGGGTCAGAGGCTGCATGGACATTTGTCCAGAAGAGTAATAATACTCCTCTTACCATTATTGATTAGCGTTTTAAGCCGAGGAGGAGTATGAAAACTCATGGCTGTTACACAAGAAAATGATTACTGCCTCTGTTTTTGTAAAAATTTAAGGTAATTACAGTAATTTCAACCCCTATGCCTAACGGCAAGACCCCCTCCTCCACCCAGACCAGACTGTGGCCGCTGATAAAAGGGGCTCCTCTAGCCATGGGAGGAGGAGGATGCTTGTTGGATCCTGTGACCCATAGTACTTCCAGTTATTGCCACCCCTGCCCCACTGCTTATTCCACAATTCCTGGAAGACATCTTTAAAGGAAATCTACCATCAAAATCCATCATGGTAAATCAAGGACACTACTCGTAGATCCAGGCACCGTGTGGTAATCTTATATTTGTTATCATTGTCTTGTCTTCTTCTAAAATCAATTGTAGACATTATACTAATGAGCCAGAAGGGTCTAAGGGGATGTTTCCATAGCCCCTCATGCTGTAGCTTGGTTATATGTGAAAATCCCAGCTATAGGTAAAGTAGTGGATGTACAGTGTGTTTAAGTGGAGCCAGTGTCTGAGCGCTAGAGGATTCTCTGGTGGTCCCAGGCTGTACCCAATAGTGGACTAATAGTGGAGGCTTTCAGGGGCTTGTGGGCAACTTTATATGGTGGGCTCGAGAATCCAAGTCCAACACTGAACACAGCTTCTTGCCACTGAGGATAAGATAGGTCAAAACTTTAATGTCTTTGTTGACTTCTCTTCTTTCAGGACACTTTACATCTGAAGATGACTTGAATCTTCTAATAGCTAAGAACACACGTTTGGAGATCTATGTGGTGACCCCCGAGGGGCTGCGCCCTGTGAAGGAGGTGGGGATGTATGGGAAGATTGCGGTGATGGAGCTCTTCAGACCCAAGGTGACTGCTATGTTCTCTGTTGTGTCCTTCTAGTTGTAGACAATGGATGTATTTGTTTGTAACCAAGAAGCAATTCTTTCATTTTTTTGCTCCTGTCCAGGGTGAGAGTAAAGATCTGCTCTTTGTCCTGACGGCTAAATACAACGCCTGCATCCTGGAGTATAAGCAGACGGGAGACAGCATTGATATCATAACCCGGGCACACGGCAATGTACAGGTACCGACCACACCAGCAAATCATCCGTTTTTAATTCATTATTTAGTTATTGCTAAATTTCTACAAAATTTTTATCTCCCACGTTCCCAGGATCGCATCGGCCGTCCATCTGAAACGGGGATCATCGGGATTATCGATCCAGACTGCCGTATGATTGGATTGCGTCTATATGATGGGCTGTTCAAAGTGATCCCCCTGGAGAGAGACAATAAAGAGTTAAAAGCGTTCAACATCCGACTAGAAGAGCTGCACGTCATCGATGTCAAGTTCTTGTACAGCTGTCAGGCCCCCACCATCTGCTTTGTGTACCAGGATCCTCAGGGGCGGCATGTAAAGACTTATGAGGTCTCCCTCAGGGAAAAAGAGTTCAGTAAAGGTCCATGGAAGCAGGAAAACGTGGAGGCCGAGGCATCTATGGTGATCGCAGGTACCTAGAGATATATGTAATGTTATAGATTGGCCATGTCAGTATATTGCTGGGTCTCATTCCTAAAAGCAGCAGATTCTGTTTGTCCTCTGTCATGAAGTTGAGCCTTTGTTGATCAGACATGGATGGTCCGTGGTCTCCTCACTGGTTTTAGTTACCGCTGCATACTGGGAACACCCCCACAAAACTTACATTGGGTCAAAACTTATATGTGTTCATAGACTATACTGGCAGGCCGAGGCCTCCCTAGCCTCAATCAGCTTAGTATACATTGTATCCAACTGGAAGGAAACTCTGGATGGAATAGATTAGATGACTGCACTTTTTCATGTTGCTGGGAGGAGCACTATGCATTCACTGTAGGCCTTTACTTGCTATGGTGGACAGATGCCACTGTATGGCCTCCATCCCCGCCCTCCACTGAGCATATTCTGTGGTGTTCCTTATACATATAAGGAGAAACCCTAAACATCGGCAGAAGTAAATCAAAATTCCAAAATTTGTTCATACTCCCGCTTAAAGTGGGGAGCAGAATCAGAGAATGTTTCCCACCGTATACCACGCAATACACTGCCGCCTTACATTGTAAAAAAGAATGAAGGGAATAATCCTGACATATGCTTATACCTGAGCTATGTGTATATTGAGCTAAACATTTTTAAGACTCCATCCAACCAGTGATGATACAGATCTCTATGTGTCGTCATAATCTGTGCCCTGACTTTTCTCTTCCTTAGTTCCAGAGCCATTTGGAGGAGCCATTATTATAGGCCAGGAGTCTATAACTTACCACAATGGTGAAAAATACTTGGCAATAGCCCCTCCAATTATTAAGGTGAGTGGTCTGTAGATTACTGGAAATGTGTACAGATAAACTTGGTCTATTTCTTATCATGAAAATGGGGATTGCCAAACCCTTCTTTCCTCTGCAGGTGGATATCCATGTATAGATTTCTCCATTGACTTCAATGTAACTTTGAAGAATAGCTGGGCCTTCCTGGTCAGCTGTTCTCAAATCTCAAGTAGTGGTGAAAGGAGAGTGATTCACAGTCACCTCGCCACCTGAATCTCCCATCAAAATCCATCATGGTAAACCATGGACACTTACTCATAGATCCAGGCACCGTGACTGTGGCAATCATCTTCTATTTGGTTTTTATTGGCTGCCTTCCTTCTAATATCAACTTAGAAATTACGCTAATGAGCTTGAATGGCTACTGGAGGCGTAACCAGAGCCCCTACTTACTTACAGGCTGTTAGGAGGAAGTGCTCCTTGCACAGTGTAACAGCCTGTAAAGCTACACACGTAGGGGTTCTAGTAACACCACCACAGCCCTTCTGACTTGTTTGTGTAATATTAAAAGTTGATTTCAGATGGAAGTAGACGAGGATAGCAAATATTATACCTGGATCTATAAATGTCCCTGGTGTATCATGCTTGAGATTGATGGTAGAGTTCAGCCCCTAGACAGGAAGGGGGGAATGCATCGTCTTATATATTGATGTCCTTGATGGACGTAATTCTTTTATATATTTATTGTGAATAGTGTAATAATAGGATAGCCATATTTCCTTTTACCTGCAGCAAAGTACTATTGTATGTCATAACCGCGTGGATGTAAACGGCTCCCGCTATCTTCTTGGAGACATGGAAGGTCGCTTGTTTATGTTGCTGCTTGAGAAGGAAGAACAGATGGATGGAAGCGTCACCCTGAAGGACCTCCGAGTGGAGCTGCTGGGGGAGGTAGGGGGCCCTTTATTTGTAGTATATATCTAATAATGTACATTTAAGAAATTATACATCTAACAAATGGCAATGTTAACGGAGTTGTCTCAAGTTTTGTCATAATAGAAGTGCCAGATCAGTGGGGAACTCACTACAAGAGATCCCACCGGTTATGAGAACTTGGTCTGGAAATCCCCATCCCTTAAGGCACATTCAGAACAAATAATTGCATTTTCCTCTAGTCAGAACATATTTGCTTTATCTGTACTCTTTATCTGTACTTTTTCTGGGGTCATCTTCTTTGGGTAGTGTCCACCTTGTACAGGTCATAGAATCTACCTGTGGACAAGTCCTGTCTCATACAGGAACCTTCCCATATTTTTTTATTATCTCTTGTAGACCTCCATTGCAGAATGTCTCACCTACCTGGACAACGGAGTAGTGTTTGTCGGCTCTCGACTTGGTGATTCCCAATTGGTGAAGGTAAGTTTATTGTTCGCACAAAGAAAATGTATAGTCAAATCCATGGGGTACATTTTTACCAAGGGCCGTGCGATAGTTTTTTGTCGGGCTTTGCACGTTCTTTTAGGTGCAAACTGCTTGCACAGGTATTTAAGAAGTGTCGGCGCCACATCTGTGTTGTATGTGACTGTTTTGTGGCGTTCTGATGCTCTGTTGAACCGTGCGACACATCTATCATGCAAAGTCCAACAAATGTGTTGCTCGCCCTAAGTTTAAGGTGCACCAAAAAAAAAAGTGGCACTGTCGGAGCAGTGCAGGGGGCGCCAGATTGATGAAGAATGGGCGCCATAAATCCTGAATCTGGCGCCCCCTGCACACTACACAGGCAAACTGCACATAATACACTTTGCACTGTTTTTACTAAATGTGCACCATTGTGTTTTATTCCCTTCGTTCCAGTTTAATAAAAAAAAAATGGGCATTAAGAGGGGGTGCCAAGGGTATTCTATTCTACTTTGTGTGTTTGTGTGTGTCTTTCTTTTTTGGTTTTTATTCTAAAATGGATGCCTCTCTGTTGAGTGCAGTGTAAAACTTACTCCATGCCCAAAGAACACACTTTTGGTCTCTGGTGCATTGAGGCTGTGGATACATTTGGCATTTTTATTCCTGCATAAACGGCAAGAAATTGGCTAGAATGCAGTAACGCTCTAACAATCTTTCTTTCTGCAACTATTACACTTGGGCACAATCTATCAATTATTTATCACTTTATCGAAAAGACTTCATAGATATTTCTGTGCAGTACCTCAGAAATCCCACAAGGGGGCAGCCTTGCTCTCTAGTTTTCTCCTGGCCAGGGCTGCCATGAATTGCTAGAGGTCTCCTGCCTGTCCCAGCTCTGTTTATGGAGCAGTGAAGGTTACGTAACCGCTGGAAAACCTACAGGACCCGTTTTGGCAGTCAGCAGGACTTGGACTCGCTGACTAAAGGTGACCAGTTTAAGTTAAGTCTAGAAAATCCCTTAATGGAAGCAATACTTCAGACCAGGCTTTAAAATCCTAATCTCTTTGGCAGCTGCCGGGCAAATTTCTTCAATTCTCTTTGGAGCTGCGCTCTGGTTCTTGGAAGCCGCCATGACTTCACAGTTTGGAGACCCAGCATTGTTCATTGTGAGAAACCACATGGCGCTGGTCACGTGCCAGGGACCTTTGTGCTTAGAAGTCGCTGATGGCCCTTTGCTCTTGTTTTGTAATGACATCTATAGATTTCTTAGTATAAATATCACGCTGGCTCCTAGAATCGTGTATGCGTCTCCCAAAATCTACAGGCGTCTTACTAAAGATGGGGTTTTGTTGTAAAAGCAAGAAGTAATGGCACATGTCCTTGTATGGCACTGCCAGGATGCAGCAGATACTGCAATGAGAATTCCCATCCTCCCCTGTAGTGTGAGGCAATGAGAAGACACTTAGCTTTAGAATATTCCCACCTGCAGATCTGACAGTCTCTAAAAGGGGTTATCCAGAGTATAAAAGTTATTCACTATTAACAGGATAGGGGATAACTAGTTGATCAGTTCTGAAAGCTAGGCCCCCCAACAATCTAAAGAGTGGGGGTCCCGTTCTCACTAATGGCTGAAGCAGCAGGATGAGCATGCACCCCCCACTCCATTCACATTGCTCAGGTATCGCCAACAACTCCCATAGACGCAGAACGTATGGGGGATGTATATATGGCCAGCGTATATATGTCCCCCATACACTTCAGTGGCCTTGTGGTGCCGTACGGGAGTGGTACGGTGCAGCACACGTGTGGCACCGTGCCGTTCCGTAGAAAGATAGGACATGTCCTATCTTTCTACAGAATACGGCGCCGTGTGCTGTGTATTTCTATGGAGAGGGGTGGGGGTGAGCAGCGCTCTCCATCTACTTCCTCTCCTCTGCGCCAATGTATGCCCGCCGTACTACACACACATGCTGGAAGCTCTACAGGAGGTGCAGCACCAATAAGCCAGGGAAATGCAGGGTGAGTCTAGTTTGTTCAGACCCCTAGTCTGAATTTGGGAGCATAGAACTGATATACTCAGAACCTTACCAAGCGTTACTTGGTATTACATCTGAAACCCAATCACTTGAATGGGTCTGAGCTGCATACAGACAATGTGACTTCTGGACATCATATTACTTGCCTGTTACATATTCACACTATGCTTTTATTCTATGTCGCCTTCTGCTGCTGTTAATATCGATAACCTTTAGGATGGGGAATATAGAAGGACCTTATATTCTCATGATTGACAAAAAATATTTTCAGTGTTTAAATTAAAGGAAATCTACTATTGAAATCTATCCTGATAGCCCAGTGTCTTACTAGAGGACCTCCATGCTGTAGCTTCACAAGCTGTAACACTGTAACTGTGTGCGGCTGCAGAGAGATTACATCAGGCAGAGGGTGAGCTTAAGGGCTGAGGGAGGGGGAGACCGTGTAACAACCTGTAAAGCTACAACATGGAGGGGCTCTGGTAACAAACCCAGGAGCCCTTTAGGCTCATTAGCTTAAGTCACGGTGCCTGGATCTATGAGTAAATGTCCCTGGTTTATCATGATGGATCTTTTAGATGACAGAATTATGTAATTACCATCTTTAGCCCTCAATGTAGGTTGTAACACTGGGACCCCATATTCACGTTACACATTACACACCCCTTTACACGGTCCTATTATGTACAATGTATGTGGGAACTGACATCTCTTGTTATATTAACCTCTCATAACACCTTATATCTTACATCTTTGTGTCTTTATAGCTTACTGCGGACAGCAACGAGCAGGGCTCCTATGTCGTGGCAATGGAGACTTTCACTAACCTGGGCCCCATTGTGGACATGTGCGTCGTGGACCTCGAGAGGCAGGGACAGGGGCAGGTGAGGTTAATGCGCTTTTATTTCTCACCTCTTTCTTTATCATTTCTGTACAATTTTTCATGTTCTGGTTCTCTTTCTGCAGCTTGTTACCTGCTCCGGAGCATTTAAGGAAGGATCACTACGAATTATTAGGAATGGCATCGGTATCCATGAACATGCTAGCATTGACCTACCAGGGATCAAAGGTAATCAGGAACGTGGAGCTGGTTTGTGGTGACAACTTGTGGTCAGAGATTTTACTGACCTCAACAAATTTACTTGGAATTTTGGGGAATTTTTTTTCCCCCGTGCAAGCAAGATGAAAAATAGATTCAATTCTTGGCCAGCAGAGGGCGCCACCATGGAAATGTTGTGGTGTAAAATGCTTTGCTGTAAATGTATGTGGTCTCCCCTCTCTGCTGTCATTCACACTGTCCTTATCCTGCACCTTCCCCTACATTGCGCTATAAGTTAGAGGAATGATTTGTGGCAATTACAGGTTGATTTTGGTTAAATCAGATTCTATCAACACCCAACATCAGGGTAACAGTCAGTTCGATGGGGGTTTAACTGCTTGTCCCTCACTGACCACTAGAACAGGGGTTCAGTTCTCAGTTATTGAAGCATAAGGTTGAGCGTGTGCTCTCCCACTCCTTCTAATAGTATGGGAAGAATTGCTGAGCCGGTATCTTTAGCACTCACATATAAGGTGAATTCTATTGCCAGTGATACCTGTGCGCTGTGCTCTGCAATTTCTGAACCTCCCATAGTATTGAATGAATCTGCAGGACACTTAATTGACCTGCCTCTTCATTCAATAAGTGAGAACCGTACCCTCGATCTCTGCATTTGTTGGGGTCCCAGCAGTCAGATTATTCCCTATATTCTGTGGATAGGGGATCAAACTTAGTACAACCCCCATTAAAGTTCAACTCTATTCACTGTGCTTGTGCCCTGAAGCTGCAGGGAAGATCTGTACAGGTGTTGTGAATAGTAAGGAACTATTTGGGACACTTGGACATCCGTCCATGAAGACCTTTGGTTGGGTTAGTGCCCCTTAGCCTTGCTGGGTTCCCTTCATACTTTATCCTCTGCAGGGTGCAGACTATGTACACAGCAGACATGGCTCCTGTATACAGTGACACATTCCTATTTAGGGCTTGTTGATGATCCTTTCCCCTGTTGTATAATGACCTCTCTGCTCTCCCGCAGGTTTGTGGCCGCTCCGAGTCGCTGCCAGTCGGGAGACGGATGACACGTTGGTTTTGTCTTTTGTGGGGCAGACCAGGTGCGGTATGAGATGGTTTTGTCACCTGTAATATCAACTTTACTTCTCCATTATAACTCCTAGTTGTCTTCTAGAGTTTTGACTTTGTCGGGGGAAGAGGTGGAGGAGACTGACCTCGCAGGCTTTGTGGATGATCAGCAGACCTTCTTCTGTGGGAATGTGGCTCATCAGCAGCTCATACAGGTAACAAGAACACCTTAACACTAGTGATTAACCCCTTCCTGCACTGTAACATGATAATGCTACAGGCCAGTTGTAGCTTATACACAGCCCCATATGCAGTTGTATGTAAGCTGTGAGTGACAGCTGTCATGTTACCACTGTGGTTTTGATTAGGGGTTTAACCCCTAGATTTAGTAGTTTTGTGTTTTTCGGCAATCTATTATGTCTACTTTATGACTTTCAGATCACATCGGCCTCGGTGCGGCTAGTATCTCAGGACCCACAAAGCTTGGTTAGTGAATGGAAGGAACCGCAAGGTCGTAAAGTCAGTGTGTGTTCCTGCAACAGCCGACAAATCCTGCTAGCAGTGGGCAGGGTCCTCTACTACCTGGAAATCCACCCAGGGGAGCTGAAACAGATGAGGTAAGCGAGACTGACAGCTAATCATCTCTCAAGTATGAAGAAAATGTCATGACTATATGTAGAGGAACTTCCCCGGGCACACTAGACATAACCACCCCTGCTGGTGCACCTGTCTTCTACACCTGTCAGCCATGTTGCTCTCTAGATCTCTTGAAATCTCCAAGAAAAAAAGAAAATGTGTCCACCATCAGACATTACCTAACCTTCAGAGCACCTAAAAATGTGTGTGCATGAAGACCTAAACCAGAACAAAAAAAAAAGGTAGGGAAGCGGAATGCTTGGAAAGGGCTTAAAAAGTGCCCTACAGAACGCTGGTGTTATTTGTGGGGTGATTTTGTTTTTGGTAATCCCCGGAGCTGTCAAAGCAGATTCTGCGAATTACAGACTGTGTGGTAATTCATGGACTGGTCACAGTGTGGAGGACAGAGTCCCTTATTCACAGCTAATCATCAGTGCCAAACTGTAATTTGGGGGAAAAAGGGGCTCCTTTCATCATATCACTTTGATCCACAACACTGATCGGTCTGCAAAACAAGACACTGCACAGTCTTTGAGTCTGAGACCAAACATGGTCGACTTTTAAGCCCTTAAGGTGGTTGTCTGGAAGTTGAAAAACATGGCATTCCAAAGAAAAGTTTCCCTCCTGACCACGGTTGGTGCATGGTATTACGCAAAGCTCTATTCATCTATAATACAGCTCAGCTGTATATATACACATATACACTTATCAAATATACCTGATCCTACTTGCATCCAAATTCAACTTAATGGACATCTACCACCAGGGTGAAGGATTGTAAACCAAGCACACTGATGTACTGGTATGTGCCCTCCTGGCAGAATCTGCTCTTCCTTTAGCTGCTTATGCACTGTTTTTTTTTTTTTTTTTAAAGGTTTTTTAAAATCTATGCAAACGAGCCTCTGGGCACTTTAGGTTTTAATTTTGACGACCACTCCCATCAATCGGCTAATTACAGGGGTTTCTACACCAAGTACCACCCTGAAGTAAAGCATCATACACTGTGTAGTGGCCAGGCTCTGTTACTACAGCTCCCATAGACACAAATAGTTGTAAAATCCCTCTAATCTCTTGATGGCTTGGATCCGTTCATAAACCCCCCCCCCCCCCCCCCTTTTTTTTTTTTTTTTTTTTTTTTTTCAACAGTTGCACTGAAATGGAGCATGAAGTTGCCTGTCTAGATGTCACTCCATTGGGCGGCAGTGAGCCATGTTGCTCTCTAGATCTCTTGAAATCTCCAAGAAAAAAAAATTTGTCCACCATCAGACATTACCTAACCTTCAGAGCACCTAAAAATGTGTGTGCATGAAGACCCTAAACAGAAACAAAAAAAAAGGTAGGGAAGCAGAATGCTTGGAAGGGGCTTAAAAAGTGCCCTACAGAACGCTGGTGTTATTTGTGGGGTGATTTTGTTTTTGGTAGTCCCCGGAGCTGTCAAACCAGATTCCATGAATTACACACTAATCATCAGTGCCAAACTGTAATTTGGGGGAAAAAGGGACTCCTTTCATCACACTAGATCCACAACACTGGTCGGTCTGCAAAACAAGACACTGCACAGTCTTTGAGTCGGAGACCATGGCTTCCAAAGAAAAGTTTCCCTCCTGACCATGGTTGGTGCACGGTATTACGCAAAGCTCTATTCATCTATATACAGCTCAGCTGTCATACACTTATCAAATATACCTGATCCTACTTGCATCCAAATTCAACTTAATGGACATGGATGAAGGATTGTAAACCAAGCACACTAACATACTTTTGTCACTGGGCACTATAGGTGTTAATGGAGCTTGGGGCCCCTCATACTCATTTGCATAATTTTTAAAGCAAAAAAAACAATGACATAAGAGGCTTAAAGAAGAGCGGACCTGTCAGAGGGCCACACACCAGTATGTCGTGGGCTTATTTTCAAGCCTTCATCCTGTGTTTTATTCTTTAGAACAACTTCACAATGTTTGTCATAACGGAGAACTAGCTTTTTGTTGTAATTTATTTTGATAACCCCCCCCCCCCCCCCAATCAATCGGCTAATTGCAGGGTGTTCTACACCAAGTACCACCCTGAAGTAAAGCATCATGCACTGTGTAGTGGCCATGCTCTGTTACTACAGCTCTCTCCCATAGACACACATAGTAGTAAAATCCCTCTAATCTCTTGATGCCGTGGATCCGTTCATAAAATCCCTTCTTCTTTCAACAGTTGCACTGAAATGGAGCATGAAGTTGCCTGTCTAGATGTCACTCCATTGGGCGGCAGTGATGCTATGTCCACGCTGTGCGCAATCGGCCTGTGGACCGATATCTCAGCGCGCATCCTTAGTTTACCAGGATTTCAATTATTACATAAGGAGATGCTGGGCGGAGGTAAGTCAGATGGGATTTTGTGCCGGTGGGTGACATTGTAGCTTGGTTACTAAGATGTCATTTGTTTTATTTCCTCTCTTAAGAGATCATCCCCAGGTCCATCCTCATGACGTCCTTTGAGAACAGTCACTACCTGCTGTGTGCGCTAGGGGATGGCGCTCTCTTCTATTTTAGCCTCAATACAGAAACCGGTAAGTGTTGGCCCCACTATACAGGCTCTTCCACTTGTCAGTATGTAAAGCAATTATCTGCATTCCTGTTCCTCTCAATTCTCAGGTCTTTTGAGTGACAGGAAGAAGGTGACCCTGGGGACACAGCCCACTGTATTGAGGACTTTCCGATCTCTGTCCACAACAAATGTATTTGCCTGTTCTGACCGACCCACCGTCATCTACAGCAGTAACCACAAACTGGTCTTCTCAAATGTTAACCTAAAGGAGGTCAACTACATGTGTCCCCTGAATTCTGAAGGGTATCCGGATAGGTGCGTTGTGCTATTAGTTTGCCTTTTACACGTGGTAATGATAAGAATATACTTAAAGGACATCCACCAGTAGGATGAAGAACTGTATGCAAATGAGCCTGGGGGGCTCCAGGCTCCATAGGTGTTAATGGAGCCTGGATCCCTTTAGGGTCATTTGTATACGGTCTTTCATCCTGGTGATAGATGTCCTTTAACCCCTTAACGCTCTGCGCCGTAGCTCTACGGCGCAGAGCTGTAAGGAGTGTATGAAGAGGGCTCACGGGCTGAGTCCTCTTCATACAAAGGTGGGGGTTTTTGCATTTTGCAGAAAACCCCCACCGCTAATAACCGCGGTCGGTGCTTGCCGCCGCCGGCGTTTAAAAAACGGCGATCGGGTTGCCATGGTAGCCTCGGGTCTTCTTTTGACACGAGGCTACATGGCTTCTGCAGATTCGTTACAATGAGCCAGTGGCTCATTGTAATGAATGTGCTGCAAAAATGCCATATATTGCAATACAGAAGTATTGCAGTATATGGTAGCACCGATCTGACCATCTAGGGTTAATGTGCCCTAGATGGTCTAAAAAATAGTGAAAAAAAAAAAGTTTAAAAAATAAAAAAAATGTATAAAATATTTAAATTTCAAATCACCCCCCTTTCCCTAGAACAGATATAAAACATAATAAACAGTAAAAATCACAGACACATTAGGTATCGCCGCGTCCCAAAATGCCCGATCTATCAAAATCTAAAAACGGTTACGGGCGGCAGTGACCTCCGAGGCGGGAAATGGCGCCCAAATGTCCGAAATGCGACTTTTACACCTTTTACATAAAAAAATTATCAAAATGTCGCCTCATTTTGCAAAAAATGACCCCTCACACAGCTCCTTGCACCAAAGTATGAAAAAGTTATTAGCGTCAGAAGATGGCAAAATTTTTTTTTTCTTTTTTGTACACATTCGTTTAATTTTTGAAAATGTATTAAAACACAATAAAACCTGTATAAATTTGGTATCACCGCGATCGCACCAAACCAAAGAATAAAGTAGGCGTGTTATTTGGAGCGAAGAGTGAAAGTCGTAAAAACTGAGCCCACAAGAACGTGACGCACGTGCGTTTTTTAAAAAAATTTTCCACATTTGGAATTTTTTTCAGCTTCGCAGTACACGGCATGTTAAAATAAATAACAGAAAGTAAAATTTGTTACGAACAAAATAACCTCACACAGTCTGTACACGTAAAATTAAAAAGTTATGGATTTTTGAAGTTGGAGAGCGAGAAATGAGCCGAAAAACCCTGCGTCCTTAAGGGGTTAAAGGGAACCTGTGACCAGATTTTGCCCCATTAAACTACCACCCCCGTCAGGTAGGGTATAAAATGTAATTTTTGTAAAATTCATTCTTTTCTGGGAAATCTTTCCCGCTGACCAATTTAAAAAAACAAAATCTCATTTACACTCAAGTAAAAATGAAAAAGCAGAGAAGAGTTATATGTGAATGAGAAGAATCAAGTTTAAAGGCTGCAGGGGACAGGTCATTTCAGGCACCCCTGTCTTCTGTTGTTCTATAGCACCTAGAAACATGCTGCTGGTGTCATATTAAAGATTAGAATCTCATCTTGTGGTTCTGTGATGGACAGAACCCTAGTTAGAGGGAGTTAAATAGATAGGAGGGAACTGGAATTGTATCATGTGGTTTTGTGATCTACAGAACCGGAGGTATAGGGAGTTAAATACATATAAACCCAGTTGCCTCCTATGTATCTTCGGTTCTTTAGATTACACAACCATAAGCCTGATCTGAAAGATGAGATTCTTGTCTCTTCTTTAACACCAAAAGTATATAGATCCTATAGAACCGAAGAGAAGTGCGACTGACTCCATGAAACCATGTCTTGACTCATCTCAGACAAATATGACTCTTCTCGCCTCACTGTCATGACTTTATGTTACTGTATTCCACTTCTCTGGTGTCTTCTGTTGCAGACATTTTCCTAATGGTTTGTTGTACTTCAGGTCTATGGATTCATGCAGGCCATCCATGGCCAAACCTGTATTTGTCTCCTCACTTAAGTACACACAACTAACTGTGATGCAATGTACATTTATGTGTAAGTTTAATGTTTTAAAAAATTCAATAAAAATAAGCAAAAAACAGGTGAGCTTTCACATAAGGGAAGGAATTCTAGAAAATACATTTGATATGCTACTTGAAAGGGCTAGTAGCATAATTGGGTAAAATCTGGTGACAGTCACTTTAAATAGTATGATGCCAAGTGTATAGCAATGTGCACATCCACACAAGTAGTGGTCGCACATGCTCAGTATTACTCCCCAGAGTGCTATGGGCCGGTGAATGGCAGCAAAGCAAGTTAGATTACTTAGCTGCTAGATGGGAAAGGAGACTGATCAGCACTGACTGATGACAATGATTTATGAAGATAACCCATTTTACCACTTTTCTCATTTACAGTTTGGCTTTAGCGAATAACAGCACCCTCACCATTGGAACGATTGATGAAATACAAAAGCTTCATATCCGAACGGTTCCTCTCTACGAGTCTCCCAGGTGGGTTCGTAATGAGGGTTTAGGATAAAGTTACCTGGTGATACTGACACAAGTGTAGACTTGGCCCAACTCCTTCCTCAACAAGACTGATGAGCAATAATAAGGACCATAATACTTACAGGTTTGCATTGCATTGCTTATTGCAGGAAGATCTGCTATCAGGAGGTATCTCAGTGTTTCGGGGTGCTGTCCAGCCGAACGGAGGTGCAAGATGCCAGTGGAGGAAGCTCTCCGCTCCGACCTAGTGCCAGCACCCAGGTCAGTACATCACATTACAAAGGATAAGCCTATGCTGAGGACACCGGGACATGTAGAAAGTTCATTACCTGTACAGGTTTATCACCACAGATTATTTGGACTATATTATATAATTGTATATGCAAAGTGTATTATAGTTCCATTGTACAATTACCTTTTTTTTTACTATTTGTACCGCTTTTCAACACCCTGTGTATTCTTCAAGGCCCTCTCTTCCAGCGTGAGCAGTAGTAAGCTGTTTTCAGGAAGCACGTCCCCCCACGAAACCTCATTTGGAGAAGAAATTGAGGTGCACAACCTTCTCATCATAGATCAACACACGTTTGAAGGTAGTCTATGACCCCCAATCTAATGGGGTTGTCCAATTGCAGCAAATAATTCATATGGTTTGTATGGTAAAAAAAAAGTTATTGAATTTTCCAATATACTACTGTATCAATTCCTCACGGTTTTCTAGATCTGTGCTTGCTGTCATTTTACAGGAAGCTTCATTGTTTACTTCCTGTGTATAAAAACTGTTCCCTGGTTATGTGATGTCACACAGGCGCACGGCTCGTTGTATCCCTGTTCTTGTGATGTCACACAGGCGCATGGCTCGTTATATTCCTGGTCCACATGACCAGGGATATAACGAGCGTGCACCTGTGATATATAACGAGCCGGTCCACGGTTATGTGATGTCACACAGGCGCACGGCTCGTTGTATCCCTGGTCATGTGATGTCCCACAGGTACACAGATCGTTATATTCCCTGGTCATGTGATGATAATAATAATAATTCTTTATTTATTTAGCACCTAGAGATTACGCAGCGTGCACAGCTCGTTATATTCCCTGGTCATGTGATGTCCCAAATGTGCACAGCTCGTTGTATTCCCTGGTCATGTGATGTTACACGGGTGCACAGCTCGTTATCTTCCCTGTCATGTGATGTCACATGGGTGCACGACTCGTTATCTTCCCTGTCATGTGATGTCACACGGGTGCATAGCTCACATGACCAGGTATATAACGAGCCGTGCAGCTGTGGAACCAGTCTTTATCCATTTGAAGTAAACAATGAAGCTTCCTAAAGAATGACAGCAAGCAGATCTAAAAAAAACGTGAAGAATTGATACCGAAAGTATATTAGAAAATTGTACAACTTTTATTTACACAAACCATATTATTTGCTGAACATGGACAACCCCTATAATAAAAGTCTTATCTGTGTTTATTTTCCAGGCTTATTCTTGTTTTGTTCTCTTGTTTCTTCTCAGTCCTGCACACTCACCAGTTCTTGCAGAACGAGTACACCCTCAGTTTGGTGTCGTGTAAGCTGGGAAAGGATCCAAGCACTTATTTCATTGTGGGAACCGCCATGGTGTACCCAGACGAGGCCGAACCCAAGCAAGGAAGGATTGTCGTTTTCCAATATTCTGATGGTGAGAAATGGCAAATCCTCCTATTCATCCTCTAAGGATCTCTTCACCTTGAATCGCAATGGGAAAAAAGGTTGCAGATTCGCCAGTGGATTTGCAGTAAAATGAAAAATTTGCAGATATAGTTGTGACTTTTCTGCTATATTCTACTGAATTTTTTTTGCAAGTCATAACCCTTAAGGGTGGTCACTAAGGGGTTAATAGCACGGCCGTCTAACCATGGTTTTTCCTGGTGTTGCAGCGTGTAAATGAACTTTGCTTAGTTGCAATATCACGTACTACCCATAGTCAGGAGAGGTTTTGGGAAGAAAGTGACCTTGTTAACGACCCCTGTACAATTTTTGCAGTAATGTACATGTATCTAAAAATGGCACAGAAAATGCAACTCATCCTGCAAAAAACAAACTCTTATACACAAAATAATTTTTTTTGGACGGAAGAAATGCTAAAAGCCCCAATCTTGGGAATGTACGGCGCTAAAATAATAGATCCAAGGAAGTGAAAGCGGAGCAGCACTTGCCCGTTAAAACGGCTCTTTATTTCGATAACAGCATAGGTGCGGGAGGACGCCGGGCACGGCAAGGACATGGTTTGAAAAAGCGCTTCACAGTGCGAAATGGACCGTAACCTTACCGTACCTGCCGTCCTCCCGCACCTATGCTGTTATAGAAATAGAGTCGTTTTAACGGGCGAGTGCTGCTACTCTTTCTCTTCCTTGGATATATTGCTCCTCTTACTTTTTGGTGGGCACCCTTGGAGCGCCTGACCCATTGTTACCGCAACAGACGTTGCATATCTGTTCATATTTAGGATGTCGGATGAAAATTGGTGGGCAGTGCCGGTCTATTTATTCTCTCACCACACGATTTGGCTAAACTAATAGACCTGTGCTGGCCTCTACAGGGAAGCTGCAGACTGTTGCGGAGAAGGAGGTGAAGGGAGCCGTGTACTCCATGGTGGAGTTTAATGGGAAGCTACTGGCCAGCATCAACAGCACGGTGAGATACACAGGACTGTGATTGGATGTCTTACCGAACTTTTCTACAGTTTAGCCAACAATTTCTTAATACACAGGTCCGGCTATACGAATGGACAGCGGAGAAGGAGCTGCGCACAGAATGCAACCATTACAACAATATCATGGCGTTGTATCTGAAAACCAAGGGAGATTTCATCCTGGTGGGAGATCTGATGCGCTCAGTCCTGCTGCTGGCATACAAACCAATGGAAGGAAACTTTGAAGAGGTAAGATAAAAAGGATCCTTGGAAGTATGTAACGGTAAAATAAGCGGGCAGACATCTGTCCGGTGCATCGTGTCTCGGTGTATGATATAAGCTCCCCCATGCCAGATACATTCGTAGAATTGCACTATTACCTGCAACCATTCGGGGATGAATGCAATGTCAGACTGGGTTTCCTTAGGCCCAACAGAGAAAATCAATTTGGGGGCCCACTCTTCATTATCCCCAAGGAACTATACTCTAGCAGCCTCCAAATTGTGGTGTTTTCTGATGGACCTCTGGGGTTCAGTATTGTGTTGAGCCAGGGCCCACCGGAGGATCCTCTGGTACTCTGGTGGGCCAGTCCCACACTGAATGAATGGTCTCAGGCTATAGTGAGTGCGTAGGTGTGGGGTGCCAGCTCTGCCGCTGGCTGCTCCCTCTGTTACGCCCACTGGGTGTGGAAGAGTTTTAAAGGGGGAAATAATTGAAATTTATGGAGGGTTGCAACGAATTGTGATTCTTTCAGGGCGTATATGCCAAAAAAACTGTATGCCTACAGGCCCCAATAAATGTCCCCCATTGTGTTGTTGGATTCAAGTTTACAGTGACACTTGCAGCTTCTGTGCTCTGTACTTTTCACTTCCCTACTGAGCCTTTACCATAGAGACCTTACATTCAAACTCTCCATCTTTCTCATCATGGCCGTACAAGTCAGTTGTTGTTGTGCTATTGATGGAGGCATTCTAGAGCTACATAAGGCTTACACAAACAGGTATAAGATCGCCAGAGATTAGAATGGATTGGAAGTTCACACCCGCATGCAGTAGGTTCCTTAGGCCTTCCATTGTTAATAGCAGGAAAATTAGCGCAGCAACCCACGTCTTGTTACTGCTATAAACTATGGAAGGTAAACTTTCAGACATTGAAGTCTAGGAAGGGACAGAAAAGGTGAACAGACCTATGTGAAGGCTGTAGAAATTCCTGAGCTGGCAGGCATAGAGGTCTATGAGAATGGGAACAATACAGATGCCACACAGGAGTGCGGTCCGTATTTGCAAATCAGTAACATTATCATGTGACGTTCAAGAACTGGTGACATTTATCATTTATTTATTTTTTCGATTTGCAAATACAGATTAAATACAGATGATTCATGGATAGAGATGAGCCGACCCGATGCTCTTGTTCCTCCGTCTGACCTGGACATACTGCTGGATTGGCGGCCAAATAGCTGATCTGGCAACGTGACACCCCTAGCAACTAGCCATGCCTATGATTGGCCAGGGCGGATAGCTGTGACTAGTTACTAGGGATGTCAGCCGCCAATATGTCCGGGTCAGATTTTGCGGGTGTAAGGCTTGAGGAAAAAGATGACACATGGACCACAACAACTGACCACTGATATTCGATGTGCAGGTAGTCTTAGGCCTCATTCACACAGCCATTTGTGCAATATGGGCCACCAACAGGAGAGTTAACGGCCGTGTTGCATGGGCAAGGTGAGTGGTTCTCACCATGCTCTTAGCCATAGGGTCTGTGCATCTGAGCCACAATACAGGTTTGAATAAAACATTCAAACATTTTATAGGTGTGGCCCCTTGACTTGCTCATGGAGTGGTGATACACTGCTTATGCACCCTGCCTCAAGACACTGTGGCCATGCCAAATGGACCTCTATGGGGGCCGTGATTTGACCACAATTTAAGCGGCTAGCTCACGTCCCCCAATTACGGTTGTGTTCATGAGCTGTGATGTCCATTCTGGATGGCCCTGTATGTATCCATCCATAAGTTGTACTTGTAATAAATGGTTGATATTTTTCCATACAGATTGCCCGGGATTTTAACCCCAATTGGATGAGCGCAGTGGAGATACTAGATGACGACAACTTCTTGGGAGCGGAAAACGCATTTAACTTATTTGTATGCCAAAAAGACAGGTAATGGTAGCATGGTGCAAATAGTAGCCTACAGTTTTATAAATATTGTATGGTTAGTGTGAAAATTGGATAATCAGATTATTGCTGTAAGTTATAGATGAGATTTCTCTGTTTCCATTCCCAGCGCTGCTACAACAGATGAGGAAAGACAACACTTACAAGAAGTCGGACTCTTCCACTTAGGGGAGTTTGTGAATGCTTTCTGCCACGGATCGCTGGTCATGCAGAATCTGGGGGAGACGTCTCCTCCTACACAAGGCTCGGTGCTCTTTGGCACTGTGAATGGGATGATTGGTAGGTACAGAAGCTGCTGAGGACGTCTTCAGTCATCCCGTAGCATCCACTTAAGCGTGTCTCCTTTGTATTGCAGGTCTGGTGACGTCCGTATCTGAGAGCTGGTACAATCTCCTGCTAGATGTGCAGAACCGGCTAAACAAAGTCATCAAGAGCGTAGGAAAGATTGAGCACTCCTTATATCCTTTTTACTTTTATCAGTCATGTAACGCTGACCCACTAGCTGATCTCGTGACGAAGAATTGACGTGTATGGGGATATCCAAATTAGAGATTTTTAGCACTTCGATACAAACTTTTGCAACTTAATAATGTAATTTCAGCAAATAAAATGTATGTTGGGAATACAGTATCGAAGGAGCTTCCAGGGCACCAATAATTATTTATGCCAATGACTTATATTTGAGATTAGGGTTCTTACACCAGGACTCTGATCAGTTGTCCAGGCACCAGAGGGAAGAACTGGATACAGATTACACTGTATATTGGTGGTGGCAGGATGCTGCAGTTTAGTTATTCAATTAAAGGTGTCGTCCAGCCACACTGTGTATTCTCCTATCCAGAGGGTAAAATGCTAATTGATGGGGGTTCCATTGGTGTGATTCTTATGGATTACGAGAATGGGAGTCCATTGTACCCCAAATGAATGGAGCAGGTCGTTAGACATGTGCGATGCCACCCTATTCCATGTCTATAGCACTGATGTATGTAGCCAAGTATTGAGTGCATCAGAGATGAATAGAGCAGCTGTGTTCATTTGCAGGATGTAATGGACCCCCGTTCTCATGATCCCACCGCTGGGATACCCATGGTTCGTTAAGTTATCCTCTATCACATGGCACTTGATATCGATGAACAACCTCCTTTAAATGCACGCTCGGCTGCAATACCATGATGCCTGCAATTTATGGATCCTTCTGTTTCCCACTCCATTAAATATTTAAGTTATGACTTCTGGAGGCCGCTGGAACAGTAATCCTGACCTAAATTGTCCCCCTGTAATATGTCCTCGCTATTGCCAAGGGGATGGTGACCAATTCTTATCCTTAACACAATAGGTGAGAATCTTATAGAGCCGCCCAATTCTTTTTTTAGGGTTTGTCTTAACTTTCTGCAGTAGCTTTTCCTTAATTTTCTTTGTCACCTGGAGGTCATTCCATACGGAGAGGAAGACCGAAGCTGCAACCGGGTTCATTGATGGAGATCTTATCGAGAGCTTTTTGGACATAAGTCGGTCAAAGATGCAGGAGGTGGTAGCAAATCTACAGGTAAGGACAGGTCTCTTCTGCTTTGTTGGTCACATAGTTCTTCCATATCGAGGTCTCCTAAACGTGACCTGTTGTTTTTCCAGATTGATGATGGCAGCGGCATGAAGAGAGAGACCACCGT
The DNA here is from genome assembly GCA_019512145.1 of Engystomops pustulosus. Taxonomy (NCBI): domain Eukaryota; kingdom Metazoa; phylum Chordata; class Amphibia; order Anura; family Leptodactylidae; genus Engystomops; species Engystomops pustulosus. The sequence goes on from CM033647.1 coordinate 145,717,987, forward strand.
GGATGATCTGATCAAGATTGTGGAAGAGCTGACCAGGATTCACTGATTTCTGCCCCTCGCGATCTTGTTTACCCCTTAGGCTCCCCAGTATTGCGGGAGCAGACCCCCCTATGGGCCTGAAGGACAGCCAGATAAGCTTGTATGCCTCCAGCCAGCGTCTCGGGAGGGATATCCTCTCTCTGCTGCCCTAGCGGCTCTTGCATCTTTGCTTCCGGACGTGATCAGCGCAGTGAAGGCCTCCTGCCAGCAAAAGGAAAGATAAAAACCGGGAGTGGTTGTACAGGTTGCCCCCTGCCTCGCTCCCTCGCTCCATTCATATTGCTGTTCTTCTATATTGTATGTATTTTTTTTCATATATATTACATTGTGAAACGTAGGCTAACCCCCCTCCCCCCTATGGACTTTCTGCATAGCCAGACTGAGCTGTGACATCATAACCTGTGCAGGAAATGGGGCATGTGACGTCATCTGCAGCAGCTGTGGGGTGTTTCACGTGCTAGTTTTTGCCTAATGGTGCAGTGTCCCTCCCTTCCAGTCTTCTCTTTAAAAAAAAAATAAAAAAGTGTAAAAGAGGGAGGTAACTTTCCAAAATTTTAGGAAATAAATCAGACTGGAACTAAGAATTTGATGACGGCGTTATTTTGTTGGATGTGTATGAGGAAAATGTGTTCCTATGAACTGATACCTTATTCAAACGAGGGGAGAAGAGTCACTTTTCGACTTGGGCGAGTCACATTGAGCTGCTTCACGGGGATAATCTCTTCAGCGGCTCTGTAGGGTCTAGAACTGTGCTTCTGGTGTTATTACAAAAAGGAGAATTTCAGCTTTCAAATGAAACCAGAATGCCGGCAGCTAAAGACAAAGCTTGACGAAGTATCTCTTTAACTGTCTGTACTTTCAATGCAGTGTGTAAATGACTGCTCTTAAAGGCGGTGGCCACCCTGACTGGCCAAAAGTCCGCAGGACGTCATAAGGAGTCCTGAAAGTGTCTGCTGCTGGTTCACATGGCCTTCAGCTCTTACTGGCAGAAGGGGAAAGTTTAATACTGGTGACTCTAAAAGTACCCTGGTAAACGTTCTTTTATATGGTCAACCCCTTTAAGAGAGAGGTGTTCAAACATAAACCAAACCTTTCCTGCATGAGACACATTTTTTAGTAAATCTTCCTAAATGTTCCTGTTCCTCCAAGAATAATTCCTTAATCTAAACTGCAGAGGCAGCATTTCTCCCCTGTATTCTCACCATGAGATGTGTAATATGGAGGTAAGTGGAAGGAATTGCCGGTGACCTATGGCAAAGCCTGATACATGTTTACCGCAGGCTTCATCATGGGTGAGTAACTCCCATAGTAAAACGTTAATCTGTAGGGGAACATTCCTCTGCCGCAGTATGGGAGTAATTTATTATTATGCGTTGTTCCCTGCTATATAACAAATCTATAGTGGAAAATGCGGATGGAAACTTACATGGAGACTGACCGGAAGTTAGGATAGAACTGGCACGGTTCAGTATGGTCCGATAAACTTGGTCTGTGTGTTGACTGGATCTATTGGTGCAAACTCAGGCTTGAAGATGCACTTCCCATGACATGTTAAAGGGACCAAAGACAGGACTTGAAGGTTTCCCACATGGTGTATAAACTACGCTGTCCGAAAAATCCACAGCATGACACCCTACCTGCGTAGTGTATGGGAATTACACTTCAATCAGGGGCATAGTCTAGGATGAATTGTTGTGCAATGTCCTCATGTCAGCCTCTGTAGTAGCTAGAACTAGTGTTATTTTAAAGATTTTCTTTTTTAATGTGTGCTGACTGTGCCATGATTGTATGCCATAGAGCTCTATGGGGAGTGGCCGTTATCTGTCAACAGACTTTGCGGCCAGGTCACTATTCCTATAACGGTTGTGTGAATTGGGCCTTAAAGGGATATTCTGGTCCCATAACAATCGTGTGCATGAGGTCTTAAAGGGAAATTCTGGCCCTCTGTCGGAATTCTTGTATGGCTGCTCTATACATTCCCTATGCGATAGCTGAAATTGCAGGATACAGGGCTGGCACATCTCCTGCCTTCCCATAAAAGAGAATGGAGCGATCACTCTTGCAAGACCAGCTGTTCCTTGGTTAAAGACTCAACCAATTAATCATAAATACCTCTTTAAAACAGCCATTATATGTTCTTAATCAAAGATGGACACGAGTTATAATGCAAAAGAACAGTGATGCATTCCCAAATGTGAAATAGCTTTTAGCGTTGACTTTTATTTTTCAGTGGAGCTGATCTGCAATACCCCAAGCAACCTATAGACAAGAGTGGCGCTGTTCTTGAAAGAAAATAGACCTATTCTAATAAATATATATGTATACACATGCCCAGACTTACCTTTTGTTCCAGGCATTCACTTCCAGCGCTGTGCTATGATCCCCTGCCAGGATCAGTTTAAATGTTGTGTCTCAGTTGCACCCATCAAAACGGAAGTCAGTCACTGGTCTCAGCAATATATGGCGTGAGGCCGGTGATTGGATGTAGTGGTGATTTGTGTATATGGACATGTTCATGCTTTATATATACAGTATTATAATACATTTTTGAAATCTGCCATGAATCCGCCCATGGAGCTTCAGACTAAGCTGATCCTTCCTGTTCTGTAGAGATCACTTTCTTCTTATCACAAGCAGGATTTCCACAGAAAGTCTATGTAGAAATAATATGAAGGAACTCTGCACAATAGGAGATGTTTACCACATATGTCCTCTCCCTCCCTGCACAATGACCTCTGTATAGGTCACAGAGCATGCCCACAACAGGCAACCAATAGAGCTCAATGAGTGCAGATAACAGGTTCTTTTGGTCTGTGTGACCGCCAAGCATCAATATGTTTTAGCCTGGAACCCCCTTTAATATTACCTGGACTAATATAAAGCATTAAATATGAAAAAAAAATCTATTTTACTTTAACCACTACTAAAAAGATCTCGGAATCCTCTGCTGCTGAAATTCCAGGTATGTCAATAGGTGCCAAGTTATATCCGATTCATAAGAGCTGTCAAAAAATAGAAACGAAGGACTGAGAAGGTCCAGAACACTTCAGGGGAACAATCCATCATTATCAGCACTATTAAAGGGGTGTTCTTGTATGCACAGGCTATGATAGACCCCAGGATGACCCCTAGCATGGACATAGATGGAGACCCATTCTGGGCACTATTGGGACGAGGAAAGGTACCTCACAGTTTTGGAGGTACCTTCAACACCCTCTACTAAGCAGACATCTCTCCCGATAGCTCTCCTCCCATCGTGCTCAGATTTGTGTGTCGTGTGTCTATAACACGGGAGGGCTCGCTATTTTGTGAAGGTGCTTGTAAGCTTCGGTGGCTGCAGGTTCACTGCTTGGTGGTTACAGTCACACAGGGGTACGCAGCATGGGGGTTACAGTCACACAGGGGTACACAGCATGGGGGTTACAGTCACACAGGGGTACACAGCATGGGGGTTACAGTCACAACCACCGGGTACACTAGTGGTTACAATCACAAAAAGTTGCACAGCTCTGTGGTTACAGGTACAAATAGTTACACTGCTTGGTGGTTACAGTTAGAAATGAGGAAATTACTTGGTGGTTACAGTTAGAAATGGGGACACTACTTGGTGGTTATAATCACAAATGGGAACACAGCTTGGTGGTTACAATCAAAAATGCCTCCTTATCTTGCAGATTAGTTACAAATCTCACAGCTCTACCTGTTCTCCTCCTATATACCATGGCCCCTCTCTTATAAGTAACTTACGCAGAGCTACACTTCCCACTCTTCCATTTCACTCCACCTTCTTGACAGTACTTACCTTCTCCTTGGTGGTATCACTGGAGGCAGGGGCGTAACTACAGGGGCAGCAGCCATTGCAGTTGCTACGGGGCCTTCAGTGGCAAGGGGCGCCTGCCACACAAACGTGTGTGTGTGTGTGTGTATATATATATATATAGACCACACCGGGTGCCAATCCTTTCAGCTAAGAACAGGAAACTAAGGCTACAATTTGCACAAGCTCATCGAAATTGGACAGTAGAAGATTGGAAAAACGTTGCCTGGTCTGATGAGTCTCGATTTCTGCTGCGACATTCGGATGTAGGTCAGAATTTGGCGTCAACAACATGAAAGCATGGACTCATCCTCCTTGTATCAACGGTTCAGCCTGGTGGTGGTGGTGTCATGTGGGGGGAATATTTCTTGGCACTCTTTGGGCCCCTGGTACCAATTGAGCATCGTTTGCAACACCACAGCCTACCTGAGTATTGTTGCTGACCATGTCCATCCCATTTATGACCACATGTACCCAACATCTGATGGACTTCATTTCAGCAGGAAATGTGCCATGTCATAAGCTGGAATCATCTCAGACTGGTTTCTTGAACATGACAATGAGGTCACTGTACTCAAATGGCCTCCACAGTCACCAGATCTCAATCCAATAGAGCATCTTGGGATGTGGTGGAATGGGAGATTCGCATCATGATGTCAGCCGACAAATCTGCGGCAACTGTGTGATGCCATCATGTCAATATGGACAACAATCTCTGAGGAATGCTTCCAGCACCTTGTTGTATCTTGCCACGAAGAATTGAGGCAGTTCTGAAGGCAAAAGGGGTCCAACCCGTTACTAGCATGGTGTACCTAATAAATGGCCGGTGGTGTGTATGTGTTGTATATAATATATAATTATATATATAATATATATATATGTGTGTGTGCAAATATATATATTTTATAGATGAGGGGGTATGCAGAAAACTATAGGGCCCCACCTATCCTAGTTACACTCCTGACTGGGGGTCACTGTCAGGCCGGACCACCTTTAGAGATTTCTTTGTCAATATTGTCATTACTAAATCTCTCTGACTTGATTTCGGAGAAGCTTCTAGCTACCAGTTTTTTGCATCAAACTGTACAGGAGGAGCAGGTGCTCCATATCTCCCCTCTGCCCTTTTAGAGTCTATTCTGTAATCTGGTGTTTGCATTCATTTTGGGGATTGTTAAGAAAGGGGGTGGGGCGGTTGGAGGGTTGAAATAGAAAGTTTGTGCTCCGTAGACTGGATGTTGGGGACATATGGTGTGTGGCAATACAGTATGGGGGAACGTGGGCTATACAGAGGGGGGCTACAAAAAGGGGTTGTTTATAGGATATGGAGGCCACAAGAGGAAAATGTATACACTTAAGGGTCCCAATCACGGGGGGCTCTATATAGCATAAAGGCCACAATTGACTGGGTTGGTTTACAGCATGGGGGAATCAAAGGGGGCCTTTATAGGGAATGGAGGCAATAAGGGGCTTTATATCCTATGCGGACCAAAGTGTCCTATATTAAGATTAGTGACATAGGGGTGTTTATACAGTATTGGGGGACAGATTTGGAACCTTAAACACCATCAAGGCCACAAGGTGGGCTAAATACAGTATGGGGTCACAATGGAGGGTTGGTCTTGTTTACAGGTTGGGGTTGTAGTATAAGATGGGGGCACAATGGTATTGGGCATTATTATATGTGGTCTATTAAGAGGAGGGAAATAATCATTTTGCGGGCAGCATGGAGGTGCATTATCACAATGTGAGACTTGTATTTTAGGAGAAGAGGGGGACTATTCCTGTATTTTGGGGCACAGTCTTGGGTGTAGTAGTAGTAAGTGTGACATTGTTAGGGGCCCAAGATTGAAGTGATGAAGGAAAAGTGAAGAACATGAGATGTCCCTCTGCCCAGACTTGTGGTTGGGGGCAGCTGTCATGGTGGTCTGAGGCTGATGGAGAAGATAAGGAATGACAATGACAACAATCTGAATGTAACCGGTGCAGATTCTTTATCGAATTCTGAGAATTAGTGATAATTCGGGACATATTCATGGCAGATTGTTCCACTGATCATTTTTCAGGTCCCTAGAAATGTCCCTGTCAGATTTTTTGGGATCTTCTGAGGTACTAAACTTTCCGCAGTGGTGGGGACATATTTTTTGGACCACTTTCTGTCCTTTGGTGTATGGTAGGAGGAGAACCCCTTTAAGGTGCCGGTCCAGATGCTCGCCCTCGTCCTCCTCCCGTCTCCTCCCCGTCCTCTCCCTCCTCCTTCTCCTCCTCCCGGCCTCTCCCGGTCCCCTCCTCCCGCCTGTCTCCGGGCAGGACACGGAAGATGGCGGCGGATGATCGGTCCCGGTCGGACTCGGCTAAGGAGAAGCGTCGGGAGCAGCTGAGCCGGTGGTTGGGCTCTGACACAGAGCGATGTCTCCCGCCCGGTTCAGTCCGCCGCCCGCCCCGGGTGCGCTTCGCCCAAGGAGCCGTGTTCATGGCCGCTTGTTCGGCTGGAGACCAGGAGGAGGTCCGGCAACTGCTGGCGGCCGGAGCCCAGATCAATGGCACCAACGTGGACGGACTGACAGCTCTGCACCAGGTATGGGCAGTGCATGCTGGGAGTTGTAGTGCCTGCATACACTCTGCATTGACAGCGACTACTACTCCTAAAACTCCTAAACTCCTTAAAAGGGAGCTCCACTTATCCCTGCTACAGACTGCAGACTTCAAAAAACTTTTCCTAACTTGTTGAAAAGATATTTGAAACTCGGTTGTCATCCATAGAATCCATAGAAATAAGTGGGAATGAGCAATGTATGGTGCTCAAGCACTACAACTCCCACTATTAGGCTGGCAGGGCATGCTGAGGGTTGTAGTTTCATAGGAGATCAAGTTGACTTAAAGTGTCACGGTATTGCTAGGAGTTGTAGTTAGTAGATCCAGTACGTGAAGTTTTACAGGTGTCCGGACATGCTGGGAGTTGTAGTTGCATAGGTGAAGCGTTGATTGGTTAAATATCTGGGCATGCTTGGAGGTGTAGTTACATAGCAGAAGAAGTGTGGAAGATTGTTGAGGTGTCAGGGGAAGCTGGGAGTTGTAGTTACATAGCAGGTAAAGCCTTGATTGTTCAAGTGTCGGGCATGCTGGGAGTTGTAGTTTCATAGGTTAAGTGTGTAACAAAGATCAGGTGTTAGGGCATGCTGGGAGTTGTAGTTACATAGCACATAGAACCTTGATGTTTGTTCAAGTGCCTGGGCCTGCTGGGGGTTGTAGTTTCATTAGTTAAGTGTTGAACATATTTCAGGTGTCGGGGCATGCTAGGAGTTGTAGTTACATAGCGGGAAAAGCTTTGATTATTCTAGTGTCAGGGCATGCTGGGAGTTGTAGTATCATAGGTTAAGTGTGTAACCTAGATCAGGTGAAAGGGCATGCTGGGAGTTGTAGTTAAGTAGCAGATGAAGCCTTGATGATTGTTCAAGTGCCAGGGCCTGCTGGGAGTTGTAGTTTCTTAGCTTAAGTGTTGAACATATTTCATTTGTCAGTGCATACTGGGAGTTGTAGTTTCCTTGGTTGCGTATGGGACATAGTTTAGGTATCAGGTCATGAGTTTCCTATTTCTATCCCATCCATGTTTATTGAGGAGCTACTACTGAATTTGTGTGAATAATTTGAGTGTCTTGGATGGAGAGTTCCCCTATAAGAATACCTCTGTCAAAAATGTTCTTTTAAGGATTCAATGCCCTAATGTTTCCCTAATTATGGGGTTAAGACATCCTTATATTATATTTTAGGGGGGACAACATGTTGTGGTCTATGTTCTGCTTGATAGAAGTGAATTTCCAGTGAAATGGCTGACCCTGCCGGTTTATAGATGTCCTAAGATGTCGTCTTTTTACCCCCGTAGCGGCTTCCCAGGCCCCCAGACGTCCGAGCGTATATCCATATTGAGTAGTGTTCAGCGCGTGTAACCATCCGCATCACAGCCCACACCCCAATCTGAATTCCTCCTTTAATTATTCCTCTTGTAATGGGGTTGTCACCATTTAGTAGTAAAGTGTGAAGAACAGACCACACACCAGATGTCTACACGTCATGGCCCTCCAGATGCTGGGAGACTACAACGCTCAGCATGCTGGGAGTTGTAGTCTCTCCATATGACAAGCTCATGCTGTGGTACACATTCCTCATAATACTGACATTTTCTTGTATTTGCCTCCACCGTTTTTCATGGCCATCGCATCCTGTAAAAATGAAATCTCAAGGGAAAGTGTATTAATTATATCTGTTCCTGGGAAAGCTGAGTGACAACCATTGTGGCCACTGTTATTTCTTCTAAAAGAAACCTTTGACATCACCAAGCAGGAACGTCCGGTGATAGATAATTCCTTATGGCGTTTGTAATGCTAGCCATTGTAACTATCACCCAGCTTTCCCAGGAACGGATAAGTCTTTTATAAACTTGCTTTTACCATTTTTGAATATTTTAAGGGACTATAAGTTGATTTTGCTCCCGACTCATGTTGCTCAGCCAAAGGGTCAAAATGCACGACAGTAAAAAAAATGAGAATGTAGTTGCATTGCTACTTGTACGTCACCATTTCACTATACTCGCCATACTTCCGTGAATGTATTTCTAGCGATTTCCATGTCGCTGTTGGTTGCGACAATGCAATATTTGGCCACGTGACCTACTTTCAAGTCTGTTGTACAAAACTTGCTCTGCTGTTGTTTCCTGTTATCAGCCATCCGCCATGATCATTAAGTCTTAGTATGTTGCATCTACCAATGATTATCACAATGTCCATTTTGATCTTATTATACCTTAGGCCTGTATTGACGAAAATATGGACATGGTTCAGTTTCTGGTGGAAAATGGAGCCGCGGTGAACCAGCAGGACAATGAGGGGTGGACCCCGCTCCATGCAGCAGCATCTTGTGGCTTTGTGAGCATAGCACAGTAAGTCTGGGGAGACACGACACACAAATATATTTAATTTTTTGGTTGTCACCCAACTTTCCTAGAAACAAGTAATGTTAGCCATGACAGTGTCACCCAGCTTTCTCAGACCACTGAATGGAAAATCTTTATAGCTTTTAAGTTATTCAGCATCTGCTTCTTAAACTAGACATATTTTTCCATTCAGGAGTTTGGGGAAGTTGAGTGCTAGTCCCTATGTAAGCTGTAATAGCGGCTATTTCACAGAAGGTGTAAACTTTTTCTTCACGTGCCAGAAAAGATTAGAATGTCAGTAATGACGTGATTGTTTTTTTTAACTATTACAGGTATGTGGTTAGAACAGGTTTTACTAGGGGTGCATCGCTAACACCTCCACATGCCTGTCACTTAGCTTTACACACCTACACCCCCCCCCCCTGTCACAGGGGTTAAATTGGTTCTCAGACACAGTATACATACAATAACTCTTTTTTTTTTTTGCAAAATTATGTGTCATTCATGTAATAGCTTTCTGTCAGTGAATGGAAACCTTCTTGTTCACATCCTAAGGTCGAAACATATTTTTCCGACACAGGAGCTTTGTTCATTACAGTGTTTCAGAGCTGTATGACAGGTTTTCAGCCCACAGAGATAAACAAGACTATATCGACTCGCTGACAGCAAGCAGGGATCTTAAAATTGTAGTTTTTTTGTGTTTAACCCATTTAAATGGATTTTGATAAATGACAGCTGGCAGGGCTTTGTGTGACACGTCTTTTTTAAAATCTAAACTCCCCTTTAACGCAGTTGATTCATTTATTCGGCAGGTACTTGATCTCAAAGGGTGCGAATGTCGCTATTGTAAACAGTGAAGGAGAGCTTCCGCTGGATGTGTCTCATGAGAGCGCCATGGAGAAGCTGCTGAAGAGCGAGATCAAGAAGCAAGGTAAGTGCACTTCAAAATACAAAAAATCTACTAGGCCTCAATTTAAACCTTTCCATGATAACCAGTCAGAGCTCAACTTAAATTTTTCGCTTTGGTTACTATGGGCAACATCATGTTAAAATGGCTGCCTAAGAGAGAAACTGGGCCTGTTATCCAAAGCAACCAATCACAACATTGCTTATATTTCTAAAACTGCAGTGAGAAAATGAAAGCTGAGTTCTGATTGGCTTGTCAGTCTCACTGTTGGTCTGTTGTTTGTGTAGGCCTCTGTTCAATGTATACAAAGGCCCACGTAACCTATAAAATTACATAGGAACACCACACGCTGCCTGGGAAACCTTTTGGTTGGCACTTAGATTTACATTGTACTAGGAATTGGAAACTGGGCCTGTAGTACAGATTGGTGCCCATTCAAGAAGAGAAATTACACATATGACAGAAGTAGTAGAACCAAGTATATGATCAATAGGTGCAAATCCACCCCCTACAAATATCCTTGAAGTATCCTCATGGGACTCCATACTCATTTGCCCCTTTAAGGACTTGTTCACATAAGTTTTTTTCTTCTATTCCATAGTGTTTTACTTAAAGGGTCTTTCTTTATCCTTTTAAATGAGCTTTTCCTCTCATAAGTCATCAGGTGGAGGTCTGACACTTGGCACTTCCACCAAATAAGTCTCCATTCCCTGTGTAGTGGCTATCCCAGAGTACTGCAGCACAGCATGTATTCGCTTGAATTAAGAACCAAGCTGCAGTATCCCATCATGGCCTCTACACAAGGCATGGAGCCTTCTGCTGCAAGCAGCTGTTTAATGGGGGTTCTGGATGTTGGATACTCTCTAATCTGATACCTTATTCTGTGGTTTTTTATTTATTTTGCTTTAATTTTTTGCTAATGTTGACATTGACCCCTCTTGTACACATAATTTCTGCTCTATTTTTTTTTTTTTTTTTTTTTTTTTTACAGCTGTTGATTTAGATGCAGCTCGCAAAGAGGAGGAGGAGCTTATGTTACGAGATGCTCGGCGCTGGCTAAATAATGGAAAATGCGATGATGTTCGTCATCCTACCACTGGGGCCACTCCTTTACATGTAGCAGCTGCCAAGGGCTATACTGAAGTCATAAGGTGCGCTGACAGTCACACAATGTGTTAGTGGCCATGTATGTATAAGCTCTTAGTCTCTGCGACACTTCCTTTTGGACAAGACTCAGTCAATAAATGGCCTTGTGGCATAGCAGGGTAGGTTGGATTTCCATCTTATTATGTTAATGGACCGTGTAGAGCCCTTTTAAAGTGTAGCTTATAGAATTTCCTCTGTCATTGCGTGTTTCCTGATAATCTGGTTGCCCCCTCCTATATTCCATCCATGCAAGGGACAATTTATTTCTCCTCTCCTTTATAGAGGAATAAATCTGTGCACAGGACACCCCTCCTATCTCCAGCGGCCCCCATAACTCCCCACGTTTTGTGGCCTCTATATAGCACATGTTTACCTTAGAAGAACAGGGATATATTGTAAAATATATAGTATGTCTCATTCTTCTGTGTTGTTTCTCTTGTTTTCATTATATCCTATGTCTCCCTCCTTTCTCATTTTCCATATCTGTCCCAGGCTGCTCCTGCAATTGGGGTTTGACGTGGATGCCCGAGACTTAGATGGTTGGACTCCTCTGCACGCGGCCGCTCACTGGGGCCAACAGGATTCATGCCGTCTCCTGTGTGAGGCACTCTGTGACATGGAAGCAATCAACAAAGTGGTGAGGGGGTCAGCGGTCTCCTCACACTATACACCGACTGCTTCTGCCCCCCATGGCTGATCTTGTACCTCTATGCAGTGTATATCATGTGCGTCTGGTGTCCTCTTGGCTGTTTAGATGGTGTATTGCCCTTTGCCCTGTGTGATCTCAGTGGCTTTCTAACGCATCTGTGCTTGGTTCCCTCAACTTTCGTCTTGCGTTCTCTCTCGCTTCTTGGATCTAACAGCATTTCTCTTGCAGGGTGTTGTGACTTTTTTAAAAATGTATACTATGTTTGGCCAACACTTCAATGTTGTTTCACTTTTTTTTAGGGCCAGTCGCCAGTTGATGTTGCAGACGATAGTTTAGAGTCTTTTCTTGAAGAGATGAAGAAGAAGCAGAGCGCGGTGAGATCTCTCATTGAGTCTGTATTGGGGCACCAGCACATTGCACACACTACAACTCATTTATTGAACTATTGTTCTGTTCCCTTTATAGTTACGCCTGGAGAAGATGAAGAATGCTCCGCAGATAATGTCTCAGACAAGTCCTCCGAATCAAAATGCTGCAGGCAGGACACGGAGGTCTGTAATGCCATAGCGATGCATTGGTGAAGGGAATGTGGCATGTTAGTTGTGCAGTGGATTTACACAATGGATGTGGTGCATGAAGGTTCAGGATTAATCTCCCCCTCCCGCCCCCAACCCTAAATTTAAAAAACAAAAACACTACCAATACTGTATATAGATCTTTCAATTGTCCTTTCATGATTATCTTTCAACTTGTACCCCAGATCCTTCTCAGAGGTGTTCCTAAATCACATTACTAATGGAGAAGTAGTGTTCAAGTTCTCTATCAGTGCTATATCAGTGGCTGACTATTGGTCACCATTGATCAGATACATATCCCCTTTCCAATTAATAGGAGCACATCCTGATGTCTTATAAATTTTAACTAGAAGGGGACTCGCTTATGGACCCATAGACTGTGTGCAGTGTCCACTGGTTAGTATCACAAGGGAATATGTGATGCACTGTGTGAGCTTGAAGTGTTCTCACTGGATGTGGGTGTTACACTTTGTGTGTGTTCCCGGGCACTTTGTGCACTGACCCCTTGCACGCTCCCTGCCCCCCGACCCATTTTTCATATAGGAGTTCTATTTCTCGTCTGAGCAGCCAGGAGAAGGTTGCACTTCGTGTGCAGGACAAAGAGCGCAGGACACAACCCATCACTTCCACAGTACCTACCACGCAGCCCATTGCTTCCAGTTCTGATGAGTCTGGTTCTGATGCTGAGTCCGGTGAGCTTTTTTTTTTTCTTCTGCTTACTTTACAACAAGTCCCTGCTACATAGAAATTCATTATCCAGGTCCTGTCTTCAGAGCGGAAGATACAAGGAGCCATTATCCTCTTTTCCGTTTTATCCCTCTTTTCCTTGCAGAAAAAGTCAAAGCCCAAGAAAGAATTAATAATCTGAACAACCAGTTACGTAACCTTTCAACGACTGCGACGAAGAAGGTGAGTTTTCACGTTGTGGGGTGATCTGAGATCTTCCGTGGGGAAAAAAAAAATCAATTCTTAACCATTGAAATGGAATCACAAAATAACTTTGATGCACACCACTATCCATAGACCACCACTGTACCGGAGCCTGAGAAAACTGAGCCGTCCTCCGGCTCATGGCGAGCCTCCTTGAGGAAGACTGGTAGTTCTGGCACACTGAGCTCTAGCACCACCTCTGAAGAAGGCAGGAGGGCAGCACTACCTAAATCTGCCTCCAGCTCCCAGCTAGCGGACCGAGTGTGTATTGTGACCCGACGTTTCTTACCTTAGTTTCTTTCTAGCTTCTTCACGGCTTCCTTTCTCTTCTCAGTGGACACTACCATTCTTAAAAATCTTCTTTTATTCCTCCCTGTCCTTAGTTTATAATTTCTGGAGTCATTTGACTGTATTGTTCTCTCCTTTAGGAGAAGACTGGGTCGGAGCTCCGCTTAGCTCGTGTGCCTCCAAGTCAGAAACTGTCTAGTAACCAGGAAAATGTGAGGTCAGTATCAAGATGTAAATGTAGGCTGTTGCATTTCGAGTGTTGGCCATAAATAAACTGTTTTGCTATCATTGTTCTTAAAGGGAATCTCAGTTTAGCCGTGGATCGTATACCCGTCAACGTAATGATGGAGACGAAGGACTAAACTCATTCCGTAGACAGAGAGAACCTCTGACATCAAAGACTGAACCCTCCCTGACAAGAAGAGAACCGTTAACAACCAAACTAGAAACTACAGGAACAAGTGGAAGCACTTTGTCTTCTAAAGTAGATACCAATGTGTCAGCACCAAATTCATTTAGAAGGTAAGGTATATGCCGTATAGTGGCAAATTTTCACTTGGGTCTGCATTTTGCATATATAGAGTGCAAAGCTGATTTGGCCAGTGTTTTGACCCATTTGCCTGATGGAGGCCAACGTGTCCTGTTGGCTCTCAGTGGGATGTGAGCATCACCTGACTTGGCATAGGCCATCAATATCTGATTGTTGGGGCGGACTCGACACCTAGTCCCCAGGCACAAGTGTTGTTCTAGATACATGCACTGTGCTGGGCCCAAACAGCAAATTCGTATTAGCCTCCTTCTGATCAGGTGTTGATGGCTTTTCTTGAGAATAGACCATCCAAAACAAATTGTGGGCAACCCCTTTAAGAAGGAACTTCAATATTTGTCATGAAAAGGTTCCCAAAGTGTTATCTACTCTGTCCTTTCCAGGACTACTGAGACTGCAAATGCAACAAGTACCAACTCGGAGCCAACAACAACCATTACGGAGACCAAAGAGCGGCGCAGGTAGGGAATAAACTCAATGATGGGATTGATACAGTAATTATACGTTTATACACAGTGTCTTATAATGGATTGTTTCTAGGTCTTACTTGACCCCTGTAAGGGATGAAGAGGCTGAAGCTCAGCGAAAGGCGAGGTCTCGACATGCACGGCAGTCTCGCCGATCCACTCAGGTGAGTCCTATATATACTACACAGAAATCTATGCGTGGTTCCATGATCTCTTACCATAATATTTCATGCTCCTCTTACAGGGAGTGACTCTCACAGATCTGAAAGAGGCCGAAAAAGTCCTCAAAGGACAACAAGAAAACAAAGAAGAAGTAGCCAACGCGGCGAAGCCTCAAGAAGAGGAGAGCAAAGATAACCAGACGAAGCCAAGGAGCAGCCGGGCCGCCAGTGATGATGGGGTGAGTGATCTGATTATATAAGACTTTCAGGATCGAGCTGAGAGGAGTCTTCAGTCTTGATATGTTCTATTCTGACTTTGCAGGCAGAGGTGAGCTGGAGATCCAGGATTGCCAGTTTGCAAAAATCTGATCTTTTAGGAATAACCACTCCAGATCCAACTCCAACATCCTCAGGTTCACACAGACGAGCAGCAGGACACAGTTTAGAGAGCAAAGGTTAGAGTCTAAGGGTTTTGTGTGTGAATTGAACAACTTTGCAAGTCAACTTTACTCATAGTTCTGGTGTCATTTACAGAGATGCAAAAGTCCCAAGAGGATGAGAAGGAAAGTGACGAGCGAGGTGGTAGAAACAAAGCAGGGGTGCGGGATCGGAGGAGGCCTCGAGGGAAGAGGAGATCCACTGGAGTTCCACTGACCACTAGAGATGTAAGAAGCTAGGGTTCTCTTCTCTATTTAACTAGATTTTACTGCACTAAACTTCCAGCTTCCTGAGGTAGGGGATGAGTTGTCCTTTCCAGAATTCCATCTCACGTTAACATGTAAAAAATCTCCAAAGGTTTGAGAAAATGTGTAAAGAAGAGTCAGATTTTTCCTTAGAGGAGTCAAGTTTAGAGGCTGCATGTGGATGTCAATTCAGAGGCCCCTATCTTTGGTTCTATAGTACCTAGACACTTGGTTTTGGTGTCCTCTTAAAGATAAGAATCTCATCTTTTAGATCAGGCGTGTATGTTTTGAGATCTTACAAAAAATGTTAAAAATCAGCCTGCATTATTGTAGGTTACCTATAAATTTTTTGGGATAATGTGCCTTTTGTGTGCATAAGGAGGAAAACTATATCTGTCCATTTCATGACTTGTATTTTGTATGTTGGAGCTTTCCCCTCCATAGGCGATTCCCAGTTGTGCCTGAGCTAGTGGTGGGAGACTATCTGCAGCGTTGTCTCCTATAGACAGGATATAAGACATATTTATATATATCCTCCAGGACTAAACTATTATTTCTTTTACAGAGTGATGGCGAAGAATCTGAGGAAGACGATGGGTCAGAGGAAAGTCCGCAAACTCAGGTGCTTGGACCTGCGTGTAGACAGTCACCTTTTTATGTCATTGAGAGGGCTATAAGGTGTATGGGAGTGGCACGTGCTAATACTTTATAACATGGGTTTCATATCTGTTTTTGCTGCGTGGCTCTCATGGTCTTGTAATGGGGTAAGTTTTCTGTGTGAATGGATCAGAATGACGGTTACATTTTTAGCTTAACCCCTTTATTCCAGGGATGTTTGCCCATACCTCGTGTGACATAATGCATTTCTATTTTTTTTCCTCCCAGGTAGATGGACTCAGCTCTAGGTAAGAATTTTACCTTTTTAATATTCAATCATTGACTGAATCATAGTGAAACCCAAAGTGTATATAATTATCTCTGTTGGGTAAGGTTTGGTGGGGGGTCCCATTCTCGGCGGTTATGGTGCTGGGATGAGCATACCTTATCATTGGTCACATTTTTTTAATGGATACTGTACACTCTGTTGTGGCCTTTCTGCCAGTTGCAGCACATTTGCCCCCTGAATCTTTCGTTGATCGGCCATTGAGGTTGTAGTACTGGAAATTCCTTAAAATGGATGGGGGAGCAGTTAGTAGCAGGATTTTAGTCTCAGCAGCTAGGTTTGTTAAAAGACAAGGATTCACTACAAGTTCTCCAGATTAGGCTACATTCACATTGTGTTTATTCCCTCCGTTGTAAGGACATGTTGTAAGGCATATTCCCAACGTATTCTTACAATGGATGGCTTAATGCAGAGGCCATAAGCTAGCTGCACAAATGGTGTTAAGCTCATGGCCTCCATTGCCTCCTATTGTACACGATAAGGGTGTGGTGAGGCTCAGTGCATGCACCGTGATACATCCCTAGAGGCCAAGGCACAGGCCTAAATAAAGATAGAACAGGACTTATTCCTGCTCAGATTTGCTGTATGGACATTTTCGAGGTATGCAACACTTGCCAGGCCCTGTGGTGGGATAAATCCCCAGCGCATGCTCTGCGGAGGCCGGAGATGGATGTCATACAGTTACCTCTACCGCCTCCGCTGAGTGTATACTACCCTCTCCAGTAGGAAGCAGAATAATACATTGCAGACTGATGCGTTTTTCCATCCAGCATTTCCTACAATAGGAAAAGGAGTCTTTGTACATAGACCGTCGCATTTCTCGGTATATATACTTATCGTATCCAATATAGTTGTGTGCATGTAGTCTTAAAAGTTTGCAAATTAAGATAAGTCCCATGGTACATTTCTTGGACCCCATCACAAGAGACAATAATGTTACTGCCGGGTGTTTGTACATATGGGACTCCCCTGTCATGGCCTTCCGTCTGGTGCCCTTGTACAGCATTGGTGTGGTTCCCCGGGGAGGAGCACCTATCTCAGCCACTAATTCTCTAATCCATGTTGAACGGCTGCCATTTCTAACACCGTCCAAACACCGTCCACTTAGGAAAGAGCCTCGCGTGTTAGCGTCTTTCCTCCCTTGTACAAATTTGAAGGTCAGAACAACCATATCTACAAGATATAAATCCTGGCATGATGCTGGTTTATAACAAATCATATTTATGAGTCTCTCTGTGTCTGGCTTACAGCACTGGAATATTAATAGTTTTATGATTATTTCAGCAAAAGGAAATAATAGAATGTCTTTCTGGGAACAAATGTTTCTCTTTTAATTTTTAGTATATGTTGAGCAGATCAGAGAAGTTCCACTGGGTTTGGCATTGATCATGGGCCCACACAAAGCACAAAGATATAGATTATTTGGCTCCGTGTCCCTGTATTGTGGCTTCCATTCACTAGTTTCTCCTTCCCTTTTTTCCCCATCTCCCCTCCTTTCCTTTTTTCCTAGTTAGGTCCCTCCCCCTTTAAAAATTTTTAATTTTGTTTCGTCATAAAATTGTATACAAATGACACTTACCAATTGATATTGATAATGTAATTTGTAATTGACAATTCTCTTGTGTACAGGAGTATATTATTGTAATACAATAAAAAACAAGGGTTAAACAAAAAGGGCATTGTGGTTGCAGTTGTGGCTTCCGTTTGATAGAGACACAGAACTTACTTCTTCCCAACTCCGATCAATACTAAATCCTGGGCAACCCCTTAAAATAAAATTAGGGTTACATGTTTTATGGATACACCTCCCTCACTGAATAAATGATAACATTTTGTGTGTTGGGGTCTGGCTCCTTCGGACATTACAAGTTACTAAAATGAAGGTCCGTTCCCACTAATTGATGACGGAGCAGGTGGAGCATGGGTGCTGTTGCTCCTATTTCTATTTTTATGGGACTGCCGGACAAATTGGAGCACTCTAACACTAGGGAATGCATATAGAAGCAGGTCACATGAAAGACCCGGCGGTTCCCCTTTCTTGTGATCAGAGGGGTCCTAGCCGCTGGACCCACACCATTTAAAAGGTTATCTCCTGTTTGTGGATAGAGTATAACAATTGAACACTGGACAATCACCTTTAAGAAATTCTCCTTTTAAAGGGACTTTGTCATCAGGTTTAACCCCAGTAAACCATGCCATGTGAAACTAAGAAAAGATAAGTCAGACTTTGTCAGAGATTAGTCAAGTTTAGAGGCCGCAGGGGGAGTGTCACTTTAGATGTCCGTATCTTTGGTTCTGTAGTAAAAATGCTTTTGGTGTCAAATTAAAAATACTAATCATTAAAGAGAAAGACAATAAAGACTTATTATGGAATATGAGCTGCAGATAAAAATCCACTTCCTGCCTATTTTTACCTCTCTGGTTCTGTAGCTTATAGAACCACCATCCATGTGTGATCTAAAAGATGAGATCCTTACCTTTTAATATGACATAAGCAACATGTTACCAGAAATTAAAGAACTTAAAATAATGGTTTATAATAAATTTATGCTCCCTCTGCAGCCTTTAAACTTGACTTGTCTCCAGCAAAATAAAGGACGAGCATTCACATAAAAGAAGGAATCCCAGAAAGGACATTTCATACCCTACCTGAGGGGCTGGTAGTGTAATGGGGTAAAACCTGGTGACTACCCCTGGATGCAGACCTTAGGGCTCTAGAAGTATAATGACTGATATAAGGGGATGGGGGTGCACATCATGTGCATTTTGACAAACTTGTTGCACTGGGTGCATTAGAGGAGCACTAAAACTTTACATACAAAACTTAAACTAGTAAACTAGAAATGTAGCAAAGTGAGACTTTAGTTCTGTCTACTTGGCAATAATTGTATCTATGGAGACGTGGTTTGTAGCTCCGGGCACACGCTATTGTATGGTCTCTATTGTGTGATGTATTGTTAAGGTTGACGCCCGCAGCATGTGGCGTACCATCCGCCTGTCATCTTTTTACTTTATGATCTCCTGTTCTGCTTTATTGTTTACGCTTTCCGATACTAAAATATCTTCCAGGGCGGATACAGTTTCCAATGCGCACAACGCAAGCCGGGTAGAAGCAGCCATCGCGGCTGAACACAGGGACACAAAAGATTTCAAAAAAGTAAGTTTGCAAAGTCTGCAGCTGCAGCCTGTCCCACTTGCCTTAAAAAATGAACAATCACAAGTGAGGAGCAGGGGAGACTGTGGACCTGCATCTGAACCTGTCACGACATTTTTCACAAATACAGTTAGTGACAGGTTTCCTTAGAGCCCTATTAACTAACTGACACTAAAAATGGTTTCCCTCAGATCCTAATAAAATCCGTTATAAACTTGTCTGGTATCCAGGGATATCTATAGCTAATCAGGAGGCGTGGCCTAATATCATGTGCCCAGGGTGACATAATCTCAGGTCCTTTAGCCTCGTAACATTAGCAGACAGCACACCATGCACATATCTGATCACATGAAATCACAGCAGCCTGCATGGAGAGGATTAGAAGTCCGTGGAGGCATTTTGTGATTTCATGTGATCATGTGGTATGGGGAGTTAATTGCATCCCCCCCCCCCCCCTGTCAGCTTTTTGTAAGCAGGAGGCAGGAGAGGGAGAAGTAAAATGTGAGTTTCTGCAGTGTGAGTTTAGAGACTGCTGCTCTGTATAGCGTGTGCACTATGGCCCTTGAACTAAAAGAAGTATAAATAAGTTTCACAATATAGAATATAAATATTCTTTTATATAGTTCTACTGTAAGTAACACTAGTTCATCTACAGAAAGTGTCGAGACTGAGCGTCCATTGTTCTATTGTTCCAGCTTTATGAAGACTTGATGAGAGACAATGGACGACTTCGTTCTCAGCTGCTAAACACCCAAAACTTGGTAAATGAGACAAAAGCCGAGTTGGAAAGAGTCAACCAGGTAAGAGGAGCACCAGTTGTGTAGATCTATGTGAAGGGCTCTTTACATTTAGAGGTTTATACTTTAATTTCACATTTTTTTTAAATTTATAGAGACAGGAAAGAGGCGTTGACAGATCGTTTCTGATTGATACAGAAAAAAAGGTGAGATGTTATATTCCCAAAACACACTTATTGATTTCTCTATATTTTGATACTTAAAAGGCAAGTCAACTTTAAAGGGGTCGCATACCTCCCGAATTTTATAATGGAGAAAGAGGGACAGAAGCTTCAGTGCATGTAGAGCACTGCAAAATATTTTTGTGCCCTTTGCCATGCCCATGATCCCAATACTTATTCCTGTAACACCCCCTTTCTCCTATCCTGTGTCCCACCCACACAGTATAATGTATCCCCATTTATAAAACCTCACCTTTTAGCTATCACCTATAGTACTACTCCTTTCTTACCCCCCCCCACTGGTTCCCCCTTCCCTGTATAATAATCCTCCTTTATAATTTGTGTAGCCTCCTCATAATTACCCATTTTTTTGGCTTCCACCCCACTTAAAGACCCCTCTTTCCTGTAGTCTTCCATAAAAGAGCCCCTTTTCTGTAGCACCTGCACCCACACTTCCTACAGCCAGCTTAATGCCACCTCCTTGTTGCCCCTCTTCGCTCTCCCTTTCCTTTTGCAAGTTCCCTCGCAGCAGCTTTTAGCCTCTTTTAACTCTTGTCTATTTATTAGTTGAGGCTCCTTAAAGGGTTGACCTCCCTTATAATTTCCTGATTGTGTATTTGAAGGGGTTTTCGCGACCAGACAAGCCTTTTAACAGACTGACTTTTCATTTATTAACAGGAGAAGCAAATTTTGGAGCGTAGGGTATCTGAACTTCAGGACGAGCTGAAGGTGAGATGAGATTTCAATGTAAACACACGGACGGCATTCCGAAGCGCGATGCACGTGGACAAGCGACTGAACACTATACGAATCCAATATAAAGACGTCCCGGCACACACAACATCTTTTTGCTTGAAAGAAACTTATGCTAATAAATTTAATTTCAAGCAAGAAGACCTTTTGTGTGCCGGGGCGTCTTTAAATTGGTGAGATGAGATTTGTCTGCTGTGGGATGTTATATACACCCATACTGTTTATAAGGCTTTTTATATTCATTGTAACTCATACTTAAGATAGGTAATAAATATCTGATTGGCGAGGGTCCAAGAGGAACTCCCGGATGTGGTTTGCTCCTTCGTACCATTAAAGTGAGTGGGAATGAGCTGCAATACCGAGTACTGCCTCTGTAGAAAGTCTCTTGCCCTTTGTGTATTGTACAAGATGGGACGGAAGACCGATATGGGATTAGGGTGAGCAGATCCAGTGTATGGGAAGAGCGCAGATCCATGAGGAGAGTATAATTGAGAATCAATAGGCAATGATGGGATTAGGAGCCATTGAGAGGCTGCCATTGCATCCCATCGACGCCCCCGGTAATGTCATGTCAAGAGGGTGAAGGGAAGTTTGGAAATCCTCGCCAAGATGGTTGCTGTCATTTTAAGTAAATATACTGCGTTTGTGGTAAAGGGGGCAGGACTGCAATACCAACCGTAGCCACTGTAGTCATGGGAAGTCAAGACACCGCAGCTCTACATAATCTTCAACAGGCAGGTCCTTGACAACCCCTTTAAGTAAAGCACATGCAATAAAGGGTAGGAATAGAATTGTCCGTGTTTTTATAATTCCCTTTCCGTTGCTCATGTTGTGTGTTCTTCCGCCCAGGTTCTTGGGGATCTGAAGGCTGACAACCAACGCTTGAAGGATGAGAATGGAGCCTTAATCCGAGTTATTAGTAAGCTATCCAAATAGCCGAGCTGCCTCAGGACCTGCTCCGTGTTACCTGCTCTCCCACCAGTCACCTCCACCGGGACAAACTAAGGAGCTGGGGATTATCGGATATGTGATCAGCCTCTCCTCCATATTACCACCTCACTCGTTTTCCACATAGCCACCCCTCAGACTGTACGGGAAGTGTCACGTCGGAGGCCGCGTTATATCTTGGGAGCAAGAAGATCCCCCTAGAGAAAGAGGAGGTTCCCCTTTGTGTAAGCACTGACACATCACATCCTATTTGTAAGAGCAAATTTTCCGAAAAGTTTGGCCTAAAGACCATCTAAAAGCTGCAGCTCTCGGGACATTGATGCACTTTTCTAGAATATTTTACATTTTCCGCAGCCTCACGGTTGGACGCAAGAACCTCACCTTTCCGTAACAGTCTGCAGGCGTTCCTCACAATTTTGGCATAAACCACTCAACACCTCCCGGCTTCAAAACCAAAAATAAGTGATTTCTATAAAAAGACAACAGGACAGACGATGAACCACACCATTTTGTCGTCCTAACGACCCCTCCCTCGGCCTGACCTTATGGAGTTCTGTGGATTACCAGAGAGGAGCGCTCTTAAAGGGATTGGCTGCTGTATATGTCCTGACCACTATGTCCTCCTACCCCCTTCGTGTGCTCTGCAGGATGGGACGGAGGACAGGGATAGGAGTGGGGTGAGCAGATCCGACCTTTTGGGAAGAGCACGAGTCTATAGGATGGTGTTATATTATTTTATTTTTTTTGTTTTGGTTTAGTGTTTTTATTTTTTACTTTATGCAACCGATGTCACTTTGTTGAAGAAGCTGCCAGTATGGGTAGGTAACACCGTATGTTCTGTTTCATGAGCACATTTTTTTAACACTAGACTCTGACGCGTTATGTTATTTTCCCCACTTTTTAGCAGGGAGAGAGGATTTTATTTTATTTATTGTGATTATTTTAAGTTGGGCAGTCCATATATTTTTTTTGTTCCCATTGATAGATTTTATTAATCAGGATCCCCTTTTATTGGCAACGATTACGACAAAGCTGCTATTACTGAATCTCTGATGGTTTATAGAAAGCTCCAATCGTTCTAGTCCATGTCATGGCCCAATGTACCTGCAGCTTTAGATGGAAGCGGAGGCTTCATACGTCCGTGTGGGGAAACTATGTGTCACCAAAATTCCGAGCACTTGCTGCTGCAATGTAGAAATTGTACTGTAATAGATAATAGCACGGAGTTTCCTTAGTTTGTGGCTATGGGGCTCCTACAAACTGGTGGCTACTTTTAGTTTTTGGCTAAAGTTTTCTTTAAAGGGAGCTTGTCACATTCGAAATGCAGTCCAGTCTGTATGTTATAGAGCAGGAGGAGCTGAGTAGATTATACATACTGTCCTACCTGCAGGCAGCATGTTATAGAGCAGGAGGAGCTGAGTAGATTATACATACTGTCCTACCTGCAGGCAGCATGTTATAGAGCAGGCGGAGCTCAGCAGATTGTACATAGTGTCCTATCTGCAGGCAGCTTGTTACAGAGCAGGAGGAGCTGAGTAGATTGATCTAAAGTTTTATGCGAAAAGATTCTAAATGTATTTTTGAAATTTTAAGTCTATGTTGATAGAGGAGTTCATTCGGTGGTCCAAAATGATTGACATCTGTTACAGAGTGCACATTTATACAGGGAAGATTGTCAATCACTTTGTAGGACTGCCCTCTGGAATCTTTAGCTCAGGTAGGACACTGTGTACATTCTGCCCATCTCCTCCTGCTGTATAACATGCTGTCTACAGATGGGACACTATGTACAATCTGCACAGCTCCTCCTGCTGTATAACATGCTGCCTGCAGATGGGACACTATGTACAATCTGCACAGCTCCTCCTGCTCTATAACATGCTGTCTACAGATGGGACACTATTTATAATCTGCACAGCTCCTCCTGCTCTATAACATGCTGCCTGCAGATAGGACACTATGTACAATCTGCTCAGCTCCTCCTGCTCTATAACATGCTGCCTGCAGATTGGACTGCATTTGCGATGCGACAAGTTTCCTTCATAAGACCCTTCTTCAGAAAGATTCAATTTTAACTCATTTGTTCAGTCCAACCTTTCTACCATCCCTCTTAATCTGATGAATGGGCCTGATTTTAGCAGATGGATGATACATATTGAAGTATTTATATAGCTGTGTTGCCAAATCGCACAATTTTAGAACATTTTTAATGGAGGTGCCAATACGTGGAGGCAAAACTCCCTTATCCAGAGTAACTATAATAGATTTTTTAGTCCCACCATATATTAGATATCCGTCAGTTTAGCCGACATATTTTGGGTCTCTTAACTTTGTCTGCTTCAGTTCTCAGAAATGTCCCTCGCTAAACCTTTTCTTCTCACTGTATGAAGCCTTGAGTATTCCTGCTGAGCTTTGGAATATTTCTGTGCCTGCGTTCCATCTACAAACCCACCATTCATTATGAATGTGACAAATATGTAAAATATCCCTTAAAAATCCAAAATGTGTTCCTCCAAGGGCCCGGTTAAAAGGGAAAACATTTTAGGGGAACATTAAGCTCAAAATTATAAAAAAAATAACACTTGCATCACCAATCCACTGCCTCTTCTATTCCTCGGTTTATTGGGTCCCTGATGGTCTCACTTTCCAGGTTGCGTCTGACTGCTTGACCGACGCATCGGATTGGCTGAGGTGCCACTTCCTGTGGGAGGAGCCTGGACCAGGAAGTAGTAATTGCTAAAACGGGAGTGTAAGCGGATTAGTGAGGGATTGCTTTTTTTAAATTTTTTTTTTTTATTCCCTTGCCAAAATGTTTTTGGCATAGACGAGGCTGAAAAAGCAGCTTGTATATTGCAGGTACTGTACTATTGGCTGAGCACTACCTATAGAGATCCCAGAATGTTACAGGGTTGTATCTGTACTCCAGGACAGGCTCCGCTCTGCATTCTTAGTCTGGTCATACTCAGATCAGCCTTCAGTTTCTCTCCGTCACCCCCCCAGTAATATATATATACGCTCGGCTGGGAATACGTTGTAATTCCAGGGAAAGAATGAGGGAGGAGAGAACGCCAGACACTTCTGCTGCGTCTTGTCTTAAAGTAATAGCCTTAAGTCATCGGGCATGGCAGATATATCTCTCCCCCCCTTCCTCAAAAAAAACGTGATCGGGGTTCAGAATCGATAAAAACGTTATGTTCTGCCTTGACTTTTCCATATATTTACTCATTTTATATTATTCATACTCTCTTGTAAAGTTAGAAAATGTAAAAAATCAACTTTGTCAGTGTCAGGTCACTACAAGTTCTCCCCTATTTTGCTAATGGTGAGGGTCCTAGCGGTGGAATCCCCACAGATCACAAAAACGTGGGTCTGATGTACCCCAAAAGAATGGAGCAGGGCGGGTCAGACGTGTGCACTGCCGCTCCATTCACTGTCTAATGGACTGATGGAAGTAGCCAAATACTGCACTCGGCCATCTCTGTAAGTGACCTTGAGATGATAATAATTCCTTTATTTATATAGCGCACACAGATTACGCAGTGCTGCACAGAGCTTGTCCCTGTACCCAATGGGACTCAACCTACCAGTATGTTTTGGAGTCTGGGGGGAAACCAGAAGATCCGGAGAAAACCAACACAAACACAGAGAGAACATGCAAACTCTTTACAGATGTTGACCCTGGGACTTGAACCCAGGTCAAAGTCAAATGAGTGACCCCATTCTCGTTAGCCGCGTGGTAGACTCCCTCTGATCCGCATGTTATCCCCCATCCTTGTAGTGACTCGAAAGCCCTTTAATCTTCATGTAGAAGGGGAGAGGTTCTTGCTATAGTCAGTTGTCTTACATCTACACTCAGCGCAGTGATAGGGGGTCCTAGCTATGGGGCGCCCATGGATTACCCCCAATGAAGAGAGCAGCTGGTCGCTCTTGCACTTCCTTCTCTATTCATCTCAATGGCGCTTACAGATATAGTGCAGCAACTTCTGTCCGTGCCATAGAATGGAGCTTCAGCGCATGTGTCCATCCTAACGCTCCTTTCGTTTGGGGCACAGCGGACCCCTGTTCTCGTGATTCTGTATAGTGGGAACCCCACCGATCAACAAGTTATCCCCTAACCTGTTGTGACTGGACAATTCCTTTAAGCCCCTCCCTTCTGACAACATCTAACCGATTTCGGAACAGTTTTGCATGTTCTCCGTGTCTTTTTGGAACTGTTTGCAGATGTTTGGACAGTTTGCAGATGTTAACCCCTAATAGCATCCATTTCTGAGTATTTACATACATCTAGAATAGTACAGGAGTATGTGCCCTTTTCATATATATTTTCTCCAGAGTCCAGGGTGACCCCCCATTCGGCCCGGGCATTGGTGCAACACCTTTTCACATAATGGATGCAACGCGGGCAGAGAAGTGACTCCGGTCTGTGACGAGGCAGAATCTGTCGCCGCTCTCGGACTACAGAAGGAAGAATTTTTTTGTAATCTGCAGCAGGAAGCAGAACAGTGAGAAAGAGCAGAAGGCCGAATGCTAACAAATTTCCTGGCATTGACCCAAGTGAGGGACGTCAGGGGCTGCGGTTAGCCCCTTATAGAAGGACATGAAGCGCATGTTACTCCCATTACCTCTCCAGTCTCTTGTGAAACCTAATCCCCTGCATCCCCCCCCCTCCTCCTCCTCCATCCGTGTGCACCCCGTCTACTTCTGCCTGTGTTTTCTTTTTTTTGTTTTCACTCACGTGTTATTAATATTTTGTGCAATATATTATATTTATAAATGGTTTTTACCAAACACTGCGTTCCTTCATGCTGCGGTTACTTGCCTTTTTAATTTTAATTTTTTTTTTTGCTTTGATATTGTTTATATAATTTATAAATGCACTGTTTTATTTTCCAAGGCACTAATTTGTGTGTTTTAGTTTTTTTTTTTTTTTTTTTTGCTCATTTGCCAATGGTCCGACTCGTTAGACCTGTCTCCATGTGTCCATTGCCCTGTAGTATCCTATTGTGTCTAAAAGCAGAACTTGGCAGACTTTGGGTCTCCGGCTGCGGGCGGACTGTATATGGTCTGTATATATCTGCAGGTGGAGACCAGAGGGAGGCCTGGATCTGGTTCATTAGTCCCATTCCATGAATATCCTTGTGTGTACGTCAGTCCTCCTCTACAGCTGTGTGTCTTACTGGTGACGGGACGTCCTCCCATCACACCCAACATACAAATAAACTCACTTTGAAACATGCGTCTGATCTCCCTTCATGTCACATATTCACTTGTTGGTTACTCATGTATAAAGGATGAGAATATGCAGAGGGGCAATAAGGATTCTATATGCTGCCGATGTTGTAAGTTTTAACCCCCTACAAACAGTGGAGAGGTCTGCAACTAGAATCTAAAAGAAATCTAGAAAATCACAGTGTAGAATTTTTTAAATAATTAGCATTTTATGTTATGAAATAAGTTTGGTTTTTCTATTATATCAAATACTTAAAGAGGACCTGTCACCCATAAATTCGGCTCCTAGTGCTTAAACAAACCCCACAGTGTTAGAATGATAGGAAACCTCCGATAACTCTTTCTAACACTGCCGCGGAGTACAATGTAAACGCCGGACCGCTCTCAAAGTGGTCCGATGTATTCATGAGGGGGCGGGTTTAGGGGCGGTGACTGCCGCATGACACGCGGCAGTCACCACCGGTCTATGGAGCGGTCGGTGAAGAGGCAGCAAGCGGTCCGATGTTTACATTGTACTCCGCCGCATGACACGCGGCAGTCACTGCCGGCCTATGGAGCGGTCGGTGAAGAGGCAGCGAGCGGTCCGATGTTTTAAATGTTACTCCCCGCATGACACGCGGCAGTCACTGCCGGCCTATGGGCGAGCGTCGGTGAAGAGCAAGCGAGCGGTCCGATGTTTAATTGTACTCGCCGCATGACACGCGGCAGTCACTGCCGGCCTATGGAGCGGGTCGGTAGAGGCAGCGAGCGGTCCGATGTTTACATTGTACTCCGCCGCATGACACGCGGCAGTCACTGCCGGCCTATGGAGCGGTCGGTGAAGAGGCAGCGAGCGGTCCGATGTTTACATTGTACTCCGCCGCATTGTTAGATAGCGGTATCGGAGGTTTCCGATACCACTATCATTCTAACACTGCGGAGTTTAAGCACTAGGAGCTGCTTACTTTATGGGTGACGGGTCCTCTTTAAAGGGAACCTATCATCAGCAATTGACCACTATCAGCATATTGTCCAACAGCATAACATCTTCTAGTTTTTGTTTCTTTCATGGTCCATGGTGGTGTATCTGTGATTGCATCGGATTTCAGGACATCTGGTTAGTGACGTCTCTGGATGTAGGACCTTTTTGAGGAAGAGAGAGCTTGACTTCAGTGTTAAAATCTCCTCCTCTTTAACTTTATACAACCAATTTACATCTCACTTCAAAGTTGAGTTTCTGGATGATGCCTCCATGAAAGAAACACAATATGGAAACTACTCTGCTGCTGGCAACATACTGGTAGTGGTTTATTAAGGTCAAATTCTGCTGACAAGTTCCCATTGATATTAGGTACAGAAACCTTTGTTTACAATTACCGAGGTCGGAGGTTTCCTGTAGTTCTTGTAGTTTGCACACGCTGCTGCAGGGATTTTGGCCCAGTCCTCCATGCAGATCTTCTCCAGAGCTTTCAATGCAATGCAGTCGTCCTGTCCCCTTTGCAGAAAAGCAAACGCACAGTATGATGATCTCTCCACCCCATGCTTCACCGATGGGATGATGTTCTAAGGGTTGTACTCATCTTTTTCATCTTTCCAGTGAAGTTGATACCTAAAAGTTCTATTTTGGTCTCATCTGACACATGAACTTCTCCCATGACTCCTCTGGATCATCTGAATGGTCAATGCAGAACTTCAAATGGGCCTGGACATGTGGTGGCATGAGCAGGGGGGACACATGATTTTAATCCATGACAGCGTAATGTGTTACCAACATAATCTTTGAGGCTGTGGTCCCAGCCGGATTCAGGTCATTGACCAAGTCGTCCTGTGTAGTTCTGTGCTGATTCCCGACCTTTCTCAGAATCCTCCTTTCCCCACGAGGTGAGATCTTGCTCGGAGCCCAAGGCCGAG
The DNA here is from genome assembly GCA_019512145.1 of Engystomops pustulosus. Taxonomy (NCBI): domain Eukaryota; kingdom Metazoa; phylum Chordata; class Amphibia; order Anura; family Leptodactylidae; genus Engystomops; species Engystomops pustulosus. The sequence goes on from CM033647.1 coordinate 145,746,998, forward strand.
AAGTCATCTTGTATTTTCTTCCATTTTCTAATAATTGTTGTCATCTAACCTTCTGGTCTATTGTCCCATAACTTATCACAGCCTTCTGCAGGTCCCCACTGTAGTCCCTGGTGTCCTTAGACAGCTCTTTGGTCTTGGACGTGGTGGAGTTGGAGAGTGATTGATTGATTGATTTCTTTTAAGCATGAAAGAAATTCAAACAGGTACAATTAATTCACTACCCTAGAACACCAGAGAATCTGGTCGCCCAGATATAATTTTCCTCGGGGCTCATCCTTTATCAAGTGGATTCCATTAATAACATAAGATGGAGTTACCATTTAAGCATCATAAAATGGCCGCAGATGAAGGTCCATAAGCCTTCATCCTGCCTGAACTTTATGATAGTAGGGCGATTGTTCATGGACAAGTAGAGATCACATGACCCTCTATCGGCGGCCATTTTATGGTCAGGAATCTCTGGCTGATGAGGTAAAAGACAGGAGGCTTCACTTTACATATCAAGAAAGTGGAGCAGAACTATTATGTAAAGTGAAGCCTCCTGTCTTTTACCTCATTCCTGACCATAAAATGGCCGCAGATAGTGGGTCATGTAATCTCTACTTGTCCATGAACAATCGCCCCCTCACATATCAAGAAAGCAGAGCAAAACTATTAATAGATGTATATTGGTAAATTTCCTAATATCCTTCCCCACATACATTACAAAAATTATGAGGTAAAGTGGCCAACCCCTTTCACTCCATTCAAGCAGTGTGTGGCACCCATTGACTGAACGCCATCTCATGCAGTCTGCAAAACTCAAGGGCGTTTTTCCACGTAAAAATCTGTCATTTTTATCAGGTCGCAAACATAATAATCTTGAATCTTACAATACAGTTTTTTTTAAAAATCAGATCATTTTTATTAATCACTCCAACACATTTTCCGTTTACAGCGATTAGAACAAAACTTAACAACACCTTCCCAATTCCTAATCTTACAGTACAGTGAGGTAACAGATAAATACCTGAAATCTTCTCTGATACTGTCGGGATTGTTATCTAAGCCATTTACTTTTGGATTGCAAAAAGTGACTGATCTTCGGGAAACTGGGGCTTCCAGTATGAATAAATGTACGGCCCTCGCTGTGGGAATTTGGTCACATGCCTCCATGACTTTGTTACTCCCATTGGGAAATGACAGTACAAGTAGCTTGTTTGTAATACATCTTTCCCGGCACTGAGTTACGTCTTCCCATTTGAGGCCCGGGCCAGCAGTGCGCACAGTTTTTCCATTTGTTTGTGCTTGCGCTGTGTGTTACCCTCCATCTATGACTTTCCCAGCACACTTGTTACTAAACTTAGTCCATGAAACAGATAACACTGAGTTTCCCAGAGTCCCTTCTCCCGAATGTGTGGTGGAAAATACAAAGAGACTTCTCTGACCTCTGGCTTAGCTGAAGTCATTTCCTCCTAGAGAACAAGATTTTTTAAAAATATGTTTTTAATAATATTTCGTTTTAGTAGTTTTTTTGCAGATGTTGTTTACTTTAGAAGGGTCGGCTCATCTGTTATGGGCGGTAACTCTACTTAAAAACAAGCTCAAAATTCTAAAATCTCTGAGTCTCGAGTTTTCATTGTATAATCGGTATCTGTATAAGGGGTTGAGTGATCGGCCGAAAAGATGTGTAGAAATGGAGGATACGAGTTCGATTAGAGGTTGAAATATTTGCAGCATTTTAAGATTTAAATAAAGAAAATGCATCTACACGCTCTGAATAGAAATTTACTTGCATGGGTGATTCTGAATTTGAAGAATATGAGAAAAATCTGTGATCAAATCTATATGGGGCAGAAGATTTTTCAGTCCAACTTCTATCTCACAGGCTACATTCACACAATGTATGCCCGCCGTACCGTAGTACGGCGGGCATACATCGGCGCTGCGGAGAGGAGCAGGGGATGAGCGCAGCTCACCCCGCCCCTCTCCATAGGAAGATACAGCGCACGGCGCCGTATCACGGGAAAAGATAGGACATGTCCCACCGTACCGCTCCCGTACAGGGCTGTGAGCCCATAGAAGTGTATGGGGGACGTTTATCGGCCGTATATACGTCGGCCGTATATACGTCCCCCATACATGTGTGTGAATGTAGCCTTAGGCTACATTCACACTGACGTATGGGGGACGTATATATGGCCGATATACGTCCCCCATAGACGGCAATGGGCGCACGGCGCCCGTACCCGGGCTCACCTCCTCCTCCTCTCCCCTGCACTGCCGTTGCCCGCTACGGTACGGGCGGGCAACGGCAGTGTGAATGTAGCCTTATGCTGTGAAAATGAAAAAAAAATCTTCTTTCTTCACTTCCGAGATGTCATGTACAGGTCCCAGCACCAGCACTAGGCATACAAGTGCCGGGGCCCAAATAAGGCAATGCATAAGAAATTCATAGGGGGGGAGGGGAGGATGTATCTAATTAATCCCTAGGGTGTGAGGGGGCTTATATAAAATAACCATGAGGGGGCTGTTTTGTATGATAAACTAGGGAACAGTTTCTGAATTTTTAATGCTGCCACATGAGTTCACTGCAAAGGGGCCCACTGAGGCTCTGTCGCCCAGGGGCCCACTGAAATCTGGAGCCGACCCTGCTCATGACATCATTGTGCCACATGCAGCTGGGGCTCAATGGTGATACCTCCTGCCACCCAGGACAGTGTGAAAGACCCAAAGATCTGGTCATGTCCTGCTCAATCCGGAATGACTTAGATGTGAGACTTAGGTCAGATTTAGGCATCAAAAGTTGGACTTTGTCCTTGGATCTAGTTGGCACATGAAACCTGTTTTTTCATGGAGACTTTGCCAATGACAGCCTCCTTGCAAGCATGTAGAGACTTAGAGATATTGGGGCATATTTATCAAGCAGTCTTAAAGTCAGAATATTTCCAGTTGCCCATGGCAACCAATCACAGCTCAGCTTTCATTTCACCAGTGCTCATGAATATTTTAAAGGGGAGCTGTGATTGGTTGCCATGGGCAATTGGAAATATTCTGACTTTCAGACAGCTTGATAAATCTGCCCCATTGATGTTCAAATTGGCCAAAATGTCTTTGCATATTAAAGTATCAAAATTTTCTTTACTGTAACCGAAGGTCCTAAGCCAATCACCGAAAAACTCCCCCCTAGCATGCTCTTTCCTTCATCTGCCGGCACAACCCAGTCATGCAGGTAACATTCTCTTGGCATTCACCGAATCCATCAGACTACATGATCCGCTAAACATGTTTTCGATTAGTCCAGTGATGGTTGGCCTTACACCATTCCATCTGATGCTTGGTATAAATGCCAGTTTGGGTCTCTGCAGCTATTGAGTCATCAAAACAAAGCGTTAACAACATTTATGCACTATGAACCTAAGCGCAAGGTGCCCCACTACTACGTAACTTCCCTTGGTCTGGAAACGTGTCTTCTAAATGCTTGCACCTTCCATAAGGGCCATCGAATATCTGGAGGAGAAAAAATTCCAGAACTGACCTGATCCAATAATGGTGTCTTATTTCATCCCATGCGGTGAGATCTTAAGGACTAGTCAGAAATGTTTGTAAATGATTGGATCAGTGTCAGACTTGAGCACCTGAGGTCACCCCTCCTCATTCCATGGGAAATAGACCCTTCTAGGCTCAAACCGAAATTGTCTCTTGCTTTATTTCTGGTATCCAGTTCTGAGTTAGAGCCTGGGCCCACTGGAGGATCTTCTGGTATTCTGGTGGACCATGGAACTGAACAAAACACTAGAATTCAATAATAGAGTATCAATTCTTTTCTCGATACAGTGTACTTTGTACTATGGTGCACGGAGGTCACATGTGGCATCTAAACCTTCAATGTTTTTGGCCATGTAAACCTGGGTGGGCACACATATAGACCCATAACTGCCACTGTATACACAAGATAAAGAATATTTATTTGGGTTAAGATCCATACCTTTTCTTACGATGATACTGAACAAGTACCAAGAAGAAGGAGACACCAGACCTGAGGAGCCAGATGTTTTTGGGCAATAGACTCCAAGCATGGACAAGCGGGCAAAGAATTCTGATTCTTCTACACCTCCTATAGTTATGCCACAAGAAGAATCTACAAGTATCTACATTTCCCCTCTAAGCTCTCTTATACCTCTATCTCCTCCAACCGAGTCCTTATAGATTCTTGGGCAGTCAGTTTCTATAAATAAACTCACTAGTAGTTATAAATGAGAGCAGACAACAGAGGACAATTTCACTTGGCCTGAAGATAAGTGCATTGTAAATATTCCAAGCCCATATAAATCTGAGCAGCAGAACTCTGTTTTGTCATCCCCTTCCTGTTCTAAAACTTGAAAGTAAGAAATGGGACAGGATGGAGACGACTTGTGTAATATAAATTAGGGGTTGTCTAGGGGGTGTTCACCTTTCCGTTCCCCCACCAGCACCATTCTAAACCTGTTCTTCCCGATCCTCGATGACATACAGGAAATTATTTCTCAGCCAATCACATAGGTGACCCACCTCAGAGGTCAGAAATTCGGGTGTAATTTTTAACCCAGCCCCTTTAATTCTGAAATTGCAGAATTAACAAATATTCTGGATTCTGCAATATCATAAAGTATAGGAAGGGATCAAATTTTACTTTTAACATTCACACAACTCTTGCTAGAATGAAGATTGCTAAACTATTCTCTGTGATCATGTTAAAGGGGCTGTCAAGGGGTTGAGAAACATAGCTGCTTTCATAAATAGTTCCATTCCCGACCCTGGTTAGTGCTTAGTTTTGCAATTAAGTTCCGTTTATCTCTCTACATCTGAGCTGCAATACCGCAATATCTGAGTCCAAACAGCCAGTCTGGCAAATTGACACCCCCAACAACTAGCCATGGGACACGCCTCGCCAATCATAGCCATGGCTAATTGCTAGGGACGTCAGTGTGCCGGACTGGCCGCCAATGTGGCAATATATCCTGGTCAGGTGGTCAAACCGGAACCGAACCTGGCCATCAGGTCCACTCATCTGTATTCATTAGTCGTGGATCGGAGAGGCTGCAGGAAACAGACCTCTCTGCCCGTAGTGTATCTGCCACTGCTCTATGACCAGTGTTGGTACCAGGCTGATTAACGACTAAGGACCAACGCTATGAATCTGTAATTATTAGCGTGCCAGGAAAATCCCTTTAACTCAGCAAAGGTAGCCGAGGGATTTCATAAATGGAGTCCTTGATTATTCATGAAAATTAATTTATGATGATGATTATTTATGAAACTGAATTATGGATGGTGAGGGTCTTCACATCAATAAGTCACGTCACTGAATAAGCCTAGCATTGATCCACAGCAGAGATCCCAGCATTGGATTTCTGTCATGGATTCTTTGTTAGGATTTTTCCATCTGATAAAATCCTGTGTGTGAACCAGGAATGTAAATTGAGGTGGTGCAGTGGGTGCGGTCACCCTCGGCCCTGAAGCCCATATGAGGAGACCAGTACTATAAATAATACATTATGGTGGGGGGCCTGGTACAGATTGTGCAGCTTCATGTTAAGCCGCTAGTGTGAACATAGCCAATCCATCATCCGAAACATCCAAATTATTTTTCCAGGAGAAGAAATTTCCTACTCTAGTCCTCCTAAAGTCATGTTAATAGAACTTAGGAGATAAAAGACCTCTATCAGTCACTTGTGGCCCTCTTTCTTCTACTAGTTGAAATTGTAGTCTTATAATACATGTTAGGATGTAAGAGGCAATGAATCTGCTATTTTTCAACTCAGTTTCTTGCCTCACTGTTTTCGGGGTTGGGAAGGCGTGACTGGCCATTTACTTTTTTGCTCCGTTCACTTAACAATTAGTGGAAAAACCTTCTGAGATCTTGATCTGAGGAGGCTTTCTTTGGAATTGTGTCAGAAACAGGCGTTGATTTGGCTCCGAAAACTATAAAGTTAAGTGTGTGAGACAGAAATCCGGGGTAGAGGGGGGTGGCGGCGAAGGAGGTTGTCTGACTTTTTCCTTGGGACATTAAGCAACAATTTGCTGGAGATGGTTGTGCTTGCACCCCCCTCCAGGCAAGAGAAGAAGCTGCTCCCCCAACGCTTCCTTTCTCTGGCAGCCACCTAAGAAACAATAAACAGCCAGCCACTATATGCCTTAAAAGGCCGCACTGCGGGGACCAGGCTGTGCTTTCACATGAGAAGAATCCGGCCAAGCTGGGAGCAGACTGTACGGATCCTTATAAGGTTAAAGTCCCAAACACACAAGAAGCAGTGTTCAACTAGGAGTAAGCAGGGTCAGAAGAGCTTCATGCTGCACCTCCTCGTGGTGGCACTAGGACACTACAACCCACAATTACTGAGGAGGATTTACTGTCTGTTAGATTTCTTGGAAGCTCCTTATGCCTCAATAATTGTGATATTTATCTATGCTTGGGTGAATGCTGCAAATTTCGGTTTTAAATTACACAAAAGGCGCAAATTCTTAAGCTTCTTAAGATATTTTTTGTTCCGGGGGGTAATTCAAATAGTCTGACCCTTTATTTGTTCCTTTTACTATTTTATCATCTTCTGATAATTGCGTTACTTTTCCTGGCGTTGAGCTATGGGCCTTGGTGTCTTTCTTGCACCAGAGAATGCTGCCGGGACTTAACCCTTCCAGTGGGTTCCTCCTGAACTTATCATGGTCTTGTAGATGCTGGGGAATGGGGTCTACGTCTGCAGTAGTCTGTCTTGCTTCCTCAACAACATATACGACCCACCAGGCCTGGAGTCTGGCACTGGAGTCCATGTGTGGCCCCTTTAGTGGCAAATTACAATGCGGCCTAAAGCCACCTAAACTGTTACTGTAGATGTAATTAGGAGAAGGACCACCTTCACAGTGCTATCTATAAAGTTGTGTCAATTTCTCTGAAAGGTTGTCCAAAGGTCCATAAACTTTACCTACCTTGTATTTATCTATAAAGTAAGCTTGGCTCTAGTACCATAATCAGGCAAAAATGTAAGACTAATTTATAAAACTAGATACGGGAAGGGTTGTCCAGAATTTTCATATATCTGACATTTCTTTGACTAGAGGCATTAACTTTGCAGCTGTAGGTGGCACATATGTTGTGTTCAGGGGAGGGAACTTAAAGGCATACGTTGAAAGTAAATTTCTGAGGTAATAGGGAGCAGTGAACCTCCAGTTACATCTGTGTCCACTAAACTTCTACTAGTATTATCGTTATAGTCCATTTGTCTGAGCCTGTGAGCCTGCAGCTCTGGTAACTCCCTCAGAGTACTTTTGGCTCATTAGCATCATTCTAAAAGTTGATTTTAGAAGGAAGAAGGTCATGGATAAAAAATATAAGAAGATTACCACAGTCATGGTACCTGGATCTCTGAGTGAATGTCCTTGGTTTATCATGGTGGATTTTCCTTTAAGAAAATAAGTTTCCTTGGTAACTAGTATCATTATTATATACTATTACACATAAAAGACTCCTTTTAGTGTAGTGTAGTTCTCATGTTGATTTAAAGCCGTAGAATGTGAAGCAACTGAAGAAAACAGCGGTCCTGTAAGTATATTAAAACTGGAGTTTAGGGTCAATTATGAAAAGCCACTGGGTTTTGTTTAAAAGAATAACACATGATTTTGCATATTTCACATTCCTTGGTCATAACCCAGTTAGCGATCCCCTGCCTCGAGGTTGTGTGTGCCCATTGTACTTCTGTGACCGGTATTCACAGGATTACAAACATAAAAGGAGAGTCCGGCCATTACTTGCACCCTGATTTGGGAAAGGGGGGTGTAACTAGGTAAATGGTGCCTGTGTTAAAGGGTAAGGAAGAACAACTTAGCCCTACACCCTTCCATTATTACTAAGCGCCAAAGTTAATTCCCCACAACCAATTCTATATCTTCCACCAATGCAAAAACAATTGCTGCAATTTCTGTAGTTTGCATGCACTTGTGTTAGCAGTGTTAATCATAAAACAAAGTACTGATGATATCATACTAAAAGTCGCTGCAGCTAATAGTAAGTTTTCTTTTGATTTGTGTAATTTTAGATTCTCAAAATTCACCATCGACACCATACTTTCCCTACTCACTCCAGTTACTTTTAGTTTTCTATTTTGGGAAGTTTGGGGGGTTTTGGGACCTGCTTCAGCCAATGAGTGGCTTAGTCAGACCCGTGAACAACAAAATAAGTGATGACCCATGTAAACGAAATTGATGTCCCGTGGTCCACGGAGAACACTTATTTTCTGGGGTAAGTATCCTTTCTATTTTTCACACTCCTGCTTATTGGATTCAGCAATGTTATTAGACTTAAATCTCATTGACCATACTTCAAAAAATCGACAATTTTAAGGGGGTATTCTTAGGATAGGTGATGAATATGAAAGGCTTTGACATAGAGCACCCTCTCTGATCACTTTACAGGGCTCACACCATATGGTCTGGTTAAAGCTTAGTCTCATTAAACTGAATGGGACTGAGATGCAATACCAAGAACAGCAAGAAATGCATGGCGCTGTGATTGTTAGGACGTTAACCTTACTGTGCATATCCTACCAAGAAATATATATCATACCAAGAAACAACCTTCTAAGCCCTATAAAACTTTTTCATCCAGCATAGCAGGGCTGCCATCATGGGGGGGGAGAGGGGTGTTAGTGTGACTGTGTTCAGGGGGCCCGTGCAGGAGAAGGGGCCCTAAGTCACAGAAAACCCTCCTCTCTTCCCAGGTGCAGGGGACTCACTGTGCACACAGGACCGCATTATCATTCTGTGGGGGTTTTGAGGCCCACGAAATTTGCCAGTCAGGGGCCCCAAACTTTCTAGTGGCAGCCCTGTCCACAAACAATCCTTCCATGACAGAACGAAAATTTCAAATCTATCGGTAGCGTTTGTCATAGTAAATTACAGCCGGATAACTGTCCATTTGTATATGTGTCTTGTAAGAAACTCTACTTTATTACCGCAGAATCTGAAGTTACGCAATGCTCTGCAGGCGCTGTCACAAATTATCTAGTAAGCCTCGAAGGGGAAGGCACTTTTTTTTTTGTTCCTGTAATAACTCTTTTATATAAAGATTAGTTTCTATAGCATCCTAACAATAACACATCCCTTCAGATGGCACAGTTCTGTTGTATCTACCTTTTATGGCTGGGAACATTAAAACCTATACCGCCCGAGGGACTGCGAGACGTTCTGCACTGGATGTATAAACACTCAATGTAACAGAGCAATATCTGAACATGTTACTTAACTTAAATACGTCAGCCGAGGAGCTAATGCAGTTCCTACTTTGGTCTAAAGTAGGATTTCACAGTTGTTCTCAGATTGCCCCTGGCCTGAAGCTTTTATTACATAAAATTGTTATTTATGGGTCCCGGCCCACCTGCATGTTCTTAAAAGGACAGTAACAATGAACAGGGTTTAGGGAGAAAATACTTTCATTACTGATTGATTTAGATAAAAGGAAAAAAAAAACAGTTTTGGAATCTTTTGGAACTTTCTGGATTATATCTCAGGGGGTTTTATGAAAGATAGTTATGGGGTTGGGAAGATGTTTTACTCTTCTAGAAATTACAAGGAACTATATACGTTTAAAAATTAGTAGCTTTAATAATGTTGGGGGAGGAGGAGATGACTATAGGGTAGGCAAGGCGGTAGTATTAAGGTAGCAGTGTGGGTGTAGAGTTGGAAAAAGGCCAAGGCTACCTGCACATGAATATTCCCAAAATCGGCAGTTAACTTCCACTTTCCACTCCTAATTTGTATCAGTGTGGAATCCGTTTTTTTATCGGCTCCTCATTAACTACTTATTAGGACTTCTACGCCAGAAATTGGCGTAGAGGCCCTGAAATAATCGTATTTAGTTGCAAAAAGCCAGTACTTGCAAATACTTTCCCCTTCATGCTTCCTCCACGACAAGGGGGTGTGGAGAGGCCGTAAAGGGGGATGGCTGGCGACGGAGTGGATCGGCGCAGGGTGTTTCTGCTTTGGACGTTTGCATGGTTTTTGTGCAAAACAAGAAGCTTTTGTAGTTTTGCCCACCAGCGGCCTTAGCCTCTTGATGTATATGGCAGTGTTGAAGAGGGGGCTTCAGCTCCTGCGTCTATGTTTCAAAAATCTCCCCCTCTAAGTGATGCATGAAAAATGGTCCTGACTAGGACATACTTTTTGACAGATCAGGTGCACAGTCCACTGATCCATTATAAAGTATTGCTTTTAGTGCAGCCATGTGATGCCCAAAAAACACAGTATACACCCAGTAGTTGTGTGCCGCTAACCTATAGAAGGCCATAGACAATAGATCAATATTGACCTTACCTAATTCACCAAATATTTTATATATATGGTAACTCACGACCCCAGTGAGATCATCTAGATGCAGATATAGTTACCTACAGGGCCAGCGCTGGCACTGGGCATACTCGGGCAAGTGTCGGGGCCCAGAGCTTTTTTTTTGGGGGGGGGGTCCACATAAGAGTATACATAAAGAATCCATGGGGTGAGAGGGGCTATTTCTAATGAATCCATAGGGGTTGAGGGGGGCCTTATATAAAATAACCATGTTGGGCTGTTAAACTAGGGAATATTTTAGGAAACAGGAGACTGTTTGAGTTTCTAAATTTTTAATACCTCCACATGATTTAACTGGAAATGGGCCCACTGAGGTTCTGTCGCCCAGGGGCCTACTGAAACCTGGAGCCGATCTGGTTACCAAGTATGATGGATCATACATGACAGACGTGGTGACATCACTGTTCACTGCTGAGGTTCTCTATTGGTGGTTTTTGCAGACTGGAAGGCGCCAAAAGGTTTTGGGGGAGGCAATAAATGAACACCAGTGTCAGTGTAACAGGTAACAGGGCTGTACTGCAAATTAAACTTTGTGGGGCTCCAATTCTGATGATCGCTAGGGATCCCAATAATTAGATCACCAAGGACGAGTCACTTATCACATATACTGTAGATAAGGAATAGGTCTTGTATGAGATAAGTGACTGACCATTGCTGGTCTGACCATTGGGATCCCTAGCGATCATTAGAATGGGTGCTCCACAAGTTCCCATGTGAGTACATACCTCAACTGTGCTCTTTTAATTTCTGTGGGATTGCTATGCTACACCACTACATCAGGTGCCAGAAACTAGTGGATACCATCCTGTCATTCCCTCTCCTGGACCCCCATACAGAAGAGCAGCGATGCCTTTCAACTATACCCTGGGGACCATTATTGTCCAAGTCATTCTCTATTTATTCTTGTCTCTTACATAATCTTTATCTAATGAAGGTCTACCTAGCATTAAGAACCAATCTTTAAGTGAAGTGCTGGATTTGAGCACAGGTTGGCCAACCTTCTCTTGATCAATGGGTTCAGGACCCTAGCGATCACACATTGGGAAACATTATTATTATTGTATGGAGATCACCAAAACTTGCAGAGTATGTTGGAGCGTCTCAGTTTCAGTTTAGCTTCGGTTGCTCAGCATTCGGAGCGGATGTTCCAGCCAACATACACTGTGAGTTTGATATGAGTTGGACACATAAGTGGCCTTCTAGCGAGCAATTCTACTGCATGGGCCACTTAGAGGAGCTCAATAAACACTATTTCCATTTATGGTACTAGAAGCTGATATTTTTTGCAGCAGGTGAACAATGTTCCCGCAGGAAGATGAGAAGTATGCTGGAAATGTCAGGAGCCAAAGATAGACTAAGGTAGCAGACTCTCTAGAGATAAGTAACGGTCATCATGGAGGTCTGAGCCAGATGGAGAAGAACAGAGAAAGAAGAGAACTTAAGACATCACTTACTGGTCACAGCATGGATATATCTTGCAGTGTTGCTGTACTGGCAGTCTCCTACTTAAGGACACCCGACTTAAAGATGACCCCTCTGCCCCCTGTGTCCTCCAGTGAAGCTCTCAGAATGCTTTACTATAGTCCCAGACTGCAATGATCAGTTGTAAAGTGTCTGTAATGAAGCTTTATTGATAATCCTTGGTCCAAATACAGCAAAAAAAATGTAAACTCCAATTGTCACTGGGGAAAAACATTTTTTTGTCTGGATCTACAATTATAGACTTACATACAAATTCAACTTAAGAACAAACCTGTGGACCCTATCTTGTATGTAACCCGGGGACTGCTTGTATTAGGAGCTATGCTACTGCATGGGCTACTTAGCGGAGCTAGTTAACCATTGTTACCTCATACAGCACTGGATGTTGATATTTTTTACCGCAGATGAACAATGTTCAAACAGGAGGTTGAGAAGTTTTCTGGAAAGTGAAATATCAAAGATAGACCGAGGTAGACCAGCGCAGCAGCAGATATAAGTAGTGGTCATCATGGAGGTCAGGGTCAGGTTTCGTCGGGTTTCCCGAATATTACCGATTTGCGCAGTTTTTCCCTAAATTGCCCCAGGTTTTTGGTGCATGCCATCGGATTGTGGCGCATCGGCGCCGGCATGCATGTGATGGAAATTGGGGGCGTGGCCATCGGAAAACCCGACGGATTCGGAAAAAAACGCAGTATTTTAATAAAAAATGTGTCGCTTGACGCGCTTACCTGCACCAGGAATAGGATGGTGAACTCCAGCGAACTCTGGCAGACTTCAGCGCAGCAGCGACACCTGGTGGACATCGGTCGTACTACCTTAGTGAATCGCCGGAAGACCCAAATCCTCGACGGAGAACGTGCCGCTGGATCGCGAATGGACCAGATAAGTAAATGTGCCCCACAGTGTTGCTGTAATAGGAATAATGCTACCATGTACACCACTTAAAGAGCTAGATACACAATATCACCATGAAGTAGGTGAACAATGTCCAAGCATAAGGATGGGTAGCATACTGGAAAACTGAAGAGCCAAAGATAGACCAAGGCAGCAGACTCCAGCCTGTACAGATAAGTAGTCATCATCATGGAGGTCTTAGTCAGATGGAGGAGAAAAGGAAAGTAGAAGAACAAGTCAAAAAAGACTGTACAGTATGAATATACTACGTATGAACTTTTATGCTCCTATACTTGATCTTTAAAAGCGAACCTGTCATCAGAAATTGGACTAATAAACCATTACCAGTATGTTGTCAAGCAGCTTTACACCTTCTAGATCATGTTTCTTTAATGGCCCAGTGTGGTGGCATCATCCAGTTAATCAACATTAAAGTGAGAGTTTAACACTGAAGTCAAGCTCTCCCTGCTACTGAACACCTCCTCCCGTGTAATTGACAACATGAGCTGGCTTTCAGAAGATTCAGTCAATGATGTCCCTGGATGGAGAACCATAATTACAGTGACGGGGGCATTCTAAGGCTGGGAAAGCTTGACTTCAGTGTTAAACTCCCCGCCTCCCTGACTTCATAAAACCAATTTACAATCTCACTTCAAAGTTGATTTTCTGGATGATGCCATCACACCAGGCCATGAAAGAAACACGATGTGAAAGCTGCTCAGCTGCTTGACAACATACTGCTAGTGGAATCTCTTCAGGTAATCTGGACCCTGATGGTAAGAATTTATGAATTCTGGATCCCAATTCTATTTAGAGACCTGGGAAAAGATGAAAATAAAATCAGTTCTGGAACATGAATTTGGAGTGTGGTGGGATATCTTAGATGTTGGTCGCACCCATTTTCCAAAAAGCTACACCCCCCCATTTAACATGTTGTAATAAGCATCCAAAATGATTCATGAATATAGAACAAGTCTTGGATGCTAGAATTCAAGTGCATTTTTATTAGAAAATCTGCCCTATAATAATATTAATTATCTTTTTGCTGAGTTTTTTTCAACTACATCATCCTAAGAATCAGCTATTAATGTCTGCAGAGCATTGGAAAGCTGCACCGACCGGTTTGTATGATAATTGGTGAGGCCGTGTAAATAAAGGTTATGTTTTTTTATGGTTTAGTGGTCAAGCTTTTTGAAAAGGAATTTAGGTGCTGATAGTAGGAAGACATTGGGGCTTATTTACTAAGGTTCGCAGATCGCACTTTCGCCGGTTTGCTCACTGTTTTCAGGATTGGCGCAGCTTTGACAGGTATTTAACAGGGGTTTGCGCTGGGATTGTGTCACATGCGATCTGTTTTTGGCGTAGCTGCACTTCTTTCATCCGACCGAAATTGAGGGGTGCACCGTCGGACGATCCGACTGATTCGGACTGAACGCGGGATTTAACCTTTAAATTGTGTCGCAAGCCCAAGCACTTAAATGCACCGGGAAGAAGAAGGTGAACTCTGGCGGACCTGAGCGGGGAAGCGATTTTGGGCGCACGATCTTAGTGAATCGCGGCACAGTGCATGATCATCGGACAATGCACTTTCTGTGAACTCCTAGGACTGGGTAAGTAAATGTGCCCCATTGTTTCACAGCCCTCTGTTCACCGTTTGCCGTGCACCTCTGTGGCATCACATGACCAGGGATATGAAGAGCCTTGCACCTGTGTGACATCACATGACCAGGGATATAAAGAGCCTTGCACCTGTGTGACATAACATGACCAGGGATATGCTGGCAGTGCCCACCCTCTTCCTATGTTTGAGCAAAGCATATAAAAGTATTGCGATGTGCTTTATTTTTGACCAATACTTTTTTTCCACCACAATTTGCAAATAAATTCTTAAAAAATCAGAAAATGTGTTTTCTCATTTTGTCTCTCATAGTTCCGGTCTACCTATGATATTAATTACAGGCCACTCTCATCTGTTTAAGTGGGAGAACTTGCACATTTGGTGGCTGACTAAATATCCCCCCCCCCACACACACACACTGTATATTTCATAGTTCCCCTACAATGGGTCCAGCACCTCCATAAGTGGTGGAGGGGGCACACCAGATGCCAGCCCTCTCCACCTCTCAGCCTGGTCATGGTCGCACACCTCGCGACTACGTTTGTTATACCCATGATATACACTCACCGACCACTTTATTAGGTACACCTGTCCAACTGCTCGTTAACACTTAATTTCTAATCAGCCAATCACATGGCGGCAACTCAGTGCATTTAGGCATGTAGACATGGTCAAGACCATCTCTAGGGTTTGCAGAGAATGGTCAGAAAAAGAAAAAACATCCAGTGAGCGGCAGTTCTGTGGGCGGAAATGCCTTGTTGATGCCAGAGGTCATAGGAGAATGGGCAGACTGGTTCGAGCTGATAGAAAGGCAACAGTGACTCAAATCGCCACCCGTTACAACCAAGGTAGGCAGAAGAGCATCTTGACCACATTACGTCGTCGAACTTTGAGGCAGATGCTACAGCAGCAGAAGACCACACCGGTTGCCACTCTTTCACTAAGAACAGGAAACTGAGGCTACATTGCACAAGCTCATCAAAATTGGACAGTAGAAGATTGGAAAAACGTTGCCTGGTCTGATGAGTCTCGATTCTGCTGCGACATTCGGATGTAGGGTCAGAATTGGCGTCAACAACATGAAAGCATGGATCCATCCTGCCTTGTATCAACGGTTCAGGCTGGTGGTGGTGGTGTCATGGTGTGGGGAATATTTTCTTGGCACTCTTTGGGCCCCTTGGTACCAATTGAGCATCGTTGCAACGCCACAGCCTACCTGAGTATTGTTGCTGACCATGTCCATCCCTTTATGACCACAATGTACCCAACATCTGATGGCTACTTTCAGCAGGATAATGTGCCATGTCATAAAGCTGGAATCATCTCAGACTGGTTTCTTGAACATGACAATGAGGTCACTGGACTCAAATGGCCTCCACAGTCACCAGATCTCAATCCAATAGAGCATCTTTGGGATGTGGTGGAACGGGAGAATCGCATCATGGATGTGCAGCCGACAAATCTGCGGCAACTGTGTGATGCCATCATGTCAATATGGACCAAAATCTCTGAGGAATGCTTCCAGCACCTTGTTGTATCTATGCCACGAAGAATTCAGGCAGTTCTGAAGGCAAAAGGGGGTCCAACCCGTTACTAGCATGGTGTACCTAATAAAGTGGCCGGTAAGTGTAAACACATACATACAGCATATATATATATATATGGTGTACAATGAAAAGTACAATATGTGTATAACAATGCACCACCTCCATTATTTAGGGTAGCAGGTTGGGTGCCGGGACCCTTGACACTGGGAGCCAAGTAGCAGCTGCTATGGCTGCTACCCCTGTTGCAATGAAATTTCTTGTAGGATGACAGCAATCAGAGATCTGGAGAACAGTGCAAGTACAATTGATACAGAAAATATTTTGGAAAATTGTATAACTATCCATTATACAAACAATATAAATTATTTGCTGAAAGTGGAAAACTTTTAAAATGGCATCTTCCATAAACCTGTAGAAGTTCCTATTTGGGCAATGGTGGTTGAAACCATATTAGCAGAAGTGTTTGGAGGATTAATGGTGGTGACATCTAAAGATCAAGTATTAATCCTAGAAATGCACTTAGAAGATTCCCGTGGATTGAAGAAGTCATGGCTCTGCGGCAGGGTATTACTCCAAAATGATTCCATAAACAACTCCATTGCACTGTACATTCATAAGGTCATGGCGTGATCGATGGGTGGGATGATCCTCTATTATGTTAATGCTGAAAATGGTAATAACCACCATTTTTTTTGTATTTCCCGGAAAGAAGGGGGATAATATACCATATAGCTCCACACAGATGAGCTGCTTGCAAATAAATACCTGTTTTTTAAAAATACAATGTAATATGGCTTCCATTAAAGGAGTTGTCCGAGGGTATAAAAAACCCTTGGGTGGCTGGGACAGGGCGGGTTAAAAAAAAAATAAACATGTACTTACCTCCCGGCCTCCAGCGCTGCGATCTCTCCCGCCTGTGCCCTGTGCCTGTGCCCTGTGTAAACAAACAGCATTGCTGCTTCCATGCCCCTGTTTGTTTACATGGGGTAAAGACAGAAGAGATCGCAGTGCTGGAGGCTGGGAGGTAAGTACATGTTTATTTTTTTTAACCCGCGCCATCCCGGCCACCCAAGGGTATTTTTTTTTTATACCCACTGACAGCCCCTTTAATATAATATATAATTTGCCACATGCTGCAAATGTTGTGTATACAGGAGCCGCAGACTTTTCCCATACATCAGTCGCAGATTGACAGCTTTCTCCATGTGCAGAGCAAGAAAATCACAATGGTGGTTTTTTTTTTTGACTGAAAATTTTTGTGAGGAAAGTTTTACCTCACTGCATGGGGTAAAGGGACTCCCTATATACTTCTATGAGGCTGCTGGGCCTGTAATGTAGCACATTCCCATAGAAGTGAATGGAGCGCCAGTCACACATGCACATTGGTGCTTTATTCACAGGGGGATAAGAGTTCCCCAGTCTTCTGATCAGCAGTCAGACGACTCAGACCCCCGAAAATCACCAACACTGCTATAATGGATGTAACAGCTTCAATAAATATAATACGAATAACAATAGGCACTTCTGCTTGCGGTCTTGTCTTAAAGTAATGCCTTAAGTCCCATCGGGCATGGCAATATATCTCTCCCCCCAACGGTTCCCCAAAAAACGGTGATCGGGTTCATAATCGATAAAAACTTTATGTTTCTGCCCTTACTTTTCCATATAATTAACTCATTTTATATTATTCATACTCTCTTGTAAAGTTAGCAAAATGTAAAAAATCAACTTGTCAGTGTACATGGGTCACTACAAGTCTCCCTATTTTTGGCTAATGGTGAGGTCCTAGCGGTGGAATCCCCACGACCACAAAAAACGTGGGTCTGATGCACCACCGATAAAGAATGGAGCAGAGGCAGGGTCAGACTGTGCACTTCCTCTCCCATTCACTATCTTTGGGCGGAATGATTGAAGTAGCGCGCAAATACTCTGCACTCGGCCATCTCTGTCCGACCGTTGAGAGGATACATAATTCCTCTTATTTTTATAGAATCCGTCACCCCAGAGTACGCGAGTGCTGAGCACAGCCTTATGGTCCTGATAAAACCTACCCCATGTTGACTCAAACCTACCAGATATGTTTTTGGAGTCTGTGTGAGAAGAAACCAGAAGCAATCCGGGAGAAAACCCACACAGACCGACAGAGAGAACATGACAAACTCTTTACGATTTGAACCCTAGGGGACTTGAACCAGGTCGAAGTACAATGGAGTGACCCCATTCTCGTTAACCGCGTGGTAACTCCCTCGTGATGTCCGCATATTTTCCCCAGCCTGTAGTGACTCGAAAGCCCCTTTAATACTTATCTCATGAACAGGGGAGAGGTTCTTGCTATAGTCATTGTCCTTACTCGGTACACTCACGGAGTATAGGGGTCCTGAGGCTATGAGGGCCCCTGGATACCCCCAATGAAGAAGCAGCTGGTCGCTCTTGCACTTCCTCTCTATTCTCTCAAGCGCTTACGGATATAAGTCAGCAACTTCTGTCGGGTGCCATAGAATGTAGCGTATCAAGCGACATGTGTCCATCCTAACGCTCCTTTCGATTGGGGCAAGCCGCGGACCCCCTGTTCTCGTGATTCTAGTTAGGTGGGAGCCCACCGATCACACCAGTTATCCCCTACGACCACCCCTTGTAGTACTGGACCATTCCTTTAAAGCCCCTCCCTTCTGACAACATCTAACCAATGTTCGGAAACAGTTTGTGCGATTTCGCCGTGGCCTTTTTGGAACTAGGTTTGGCAGATGTTTGGGACAGTTGGCAGATTTACCCTATAGCATCCATTTCTGAGTATTTACATACAGCTAGAATAGGGAGGGGGGAAACAGGAGATGTGCCTTTTCATATATATTTGCTCAGATCCCCAGGGTGAACCCCCCACTTCGGCCCGAGCATTGTGGAACACATTGTCACAATTGGATGCAACGCGGTGGCGAGACAGTGACTTCCGGGTCTGTGACGACAGCATCTGGTCGCCGCTCTCGTACTTCTACAGAAAGGAAGAGATTTTTTTGTAACTGCAGCAGGAAGCAGAATCATTGATAAGAGCAGAAGGCCGAATGCTAACAATTCCTGGCATTACCCAAGTAAGGACGTCATTGGCTCGGTTAGCCCCTTATAGAAGGCATGAAGCCATGTTACTACCCATTACCTCTCGTCTCCATTCTCTCTTGTGAAACCTAATCCCCTGCACATCCCCCCCCCCTCCTCTCCTCCGCGTGTGCACCCTCGTCGACTTCTGCCTGTGTGTTCTTTTTTTTGTTTCACACTCACGTGGTTTATTATAATATTTTGTGCATATATTATATTTATAAATGGTTTTTTCACCAACACCGCTGCGTTCCTTCACTTCATGGCTGCGTTCTTGCCTTTTAATTTAATTTTTTTTTTTGCTTTGATATTGTTTATATAATTTATAATGCACTGTTTATTTTCCAAAGGCACTATTTGTGTGTGTTAGTTTTTTTTTTTTTTTTTTTTTTTGCTCATTTGCCAAGGGTCCGACTCGTTAGCCTGTCTTCCATGTGTCCTGCCCTGATATTCCTATTGTGTCTAAAAGTCAACTTGGGCAACTTTGGTCTCCGCTGCGGGCGGACTGTAATTGGCCTGGTAATATATCTGCAGGTGAACCAGGAGGCCGGATCTGGTTCATTAGCCCCTTCCATGAATATCCTGGTGTGTACGGTCATCCCCCTCTACAGCTGTGTGTCCTACTGGTGACGGACGTCCTCACCATCACACCCAACATACAAATAAACTCACTTTGAACAGCGTCTATCTCCCTCATTCCATATTCAACTTGTTGGTTAACCCTGTATAAAGGAGGAGAATATGCAGAGGGGCAATAAAGATTCTATTGCGGCCGATGTTGTAATTTTTAACTCCACCTACAAACAGTGAGAGGTCTGCAACTAGAATCTAAAAGAAATCTAGAACATCACATTGTAAATTTTGTTTTAAAATAATTAGCATTTTTATTATATGACAGTTTCGGTTTTTCTATTATCTCAAACGTAAGAGGACCCTGTCATCCTAAATTCGGCTCCCATGCTTAAAGAAAACCTACCACTTGACCGTGGCAAGGGGGTTTTTTTTTTGGGGGGTTTGGTTTGGGGTTGTTTTCAGAAGAAAAACACCGAGCACACAGCTCATGGTGAGCTGGTGCCGGGCTTATTTTTGTTAGTGTTTTAAAGGTTTTTAAACCGCCGTATCAGCGGTTTCAAACCTTTTGTAATCTTTATAGCGTCGTCAGGAGGTACGCGCTCCGCGCTTACTAATGCGCGGAACGTGCCGCGCGGCTGCATAGGAAGTGAAGGAGAGCCCCGCGCGCATGTAAGCGCCGAGCCGCGTACTCCCTGCGCCGGCTATAAGTGTTAAAAGTGTTTGTATACCGCGGTTAAAACACTAACAAAAATAAGCCCGGCACCAGCTCACCCGACTAGTGCTCGGTGTTTTCTTCTGAAACCTGCACTACAAGTGGTAGGTTTCCTTTTAACCACCGCCGCAGGTAATTATAGGCGATAATATCGTATCGAAATCTCCGATAACTCTTGTCTAACACTGCGTTGGAGTACAATTTACACACCGGACCGCTCTCAGCGGTCCTTGTATCATGAGGGGGCAGTTTTTAGGGGCGGTGACTGCCGCATGATACGCGGCAGTCACTGCTGTCTATGGAGCGGTCCGGGGAAGAGGCAGTGAGCGGTCCGGCGTTACATTGTACTCCGTCGCATTGTTAGATAGTCGGTAATGGATTTTCCGGTATCGCTATCATTCTAATAACACTGCGGCGTTTGTTTAAGCACTAATGTAAGCAGCTACTAGTGCCGAATTTATGGGTGACAGGTCCTCTTTAAAGGGAACCTATCATCAGCAATTGACCACTACCAATCATATGGTCCCACAGCATAACCCCTTCTATTTTTTGTTGTCTTTCATGGTCCACGGTGTTGACATTATCCAGTAATCTGGTGATTGACATGAGCATTCGGATGTCAGACATCTGGTTAGTGATGTCTCTTGCTTTAATACCATCAATTATTGTTAAAGGGGCTTTCTGAAAGAGAGAGCTTGACTTCAATGTTAAATCTCTCCGCCTCTTTAACTTTATAAACCAATTTACATCTCACTTCAAGTAGATTTTCGGGATGATCCCCCATGAAAGAAACACATATGAAACTACTCTGTCTGCTTGGCAACATACTGGTAGTGGTTTTATAAGGTCAAATTCTGCTGACAAATTTCCCATTGATATGAGTACAGAAACCTTTGTTTACAATTACCGAGTTCGGGGGTTTTCCTGTAGTTTCTTGTCTTTGCACAACGCTGCTGCAGGGAATTTTGGCCGCATCCCCTCCATGCAGATGCTTCTCAGACCTTTCACAATGCAATGCCGGTCGTCCGGGGTCCACTTTGCCAGAAAAGCAACGCCCAGTAGGATGATCTCTCCACCCCATGCTTCACCAAGGGGATGATGTGCTAAGAGGTTGTGCTCCTCTTTCTCATCTTTCCAATGAAGTTTGATACCAAAAAGGTTCTATTTTGGTCTCAATCTGACCCTTAACTTCTCCATGACTCCTCTGGATCATCTGAATGGTCAATGCAGAACTTCACAAATGGGCCTGGACCTGTGGGTGCATGAGCAGGGGTTACACATGATTTTAATCCATGGACAGCGTAATGTGTATTTACCACATATCTTTTGAGGCTGTGGTCCCCAGCCGATTCAGGTCATTGACCAGTCGCCGTTTGTGTTTCTGTCTGATCCCCGACCTTTCTCAGAATCCTCCTTTCCTTCCCCAACGAGGTGAATCTTGCTCGGAGAGCCCACCGAGAAGTCCTCTGTATTTTTCTTCCATTTTCTAATAATTGTTGTCTCTAACCTTCTTTCTATTCTCCCATAACTTTCAAGCCGTCGGCCATTCGCAGGTTCCCCACTGTAGTCCCTGGTGTCCTTAGACAGCTCTTTTGGTCTGTGGACGTGGTGGAGTTGGAGAGTGATTGATTGATTGATTTCCTTTATCCAAAAGAATTCAAACAGTACCATTAATTCAACTACCTAGAACACCATAGAATCTGGTCGCCCAGATATATTTCCGCGGGCTCATCCTTTATTTATCAAGTGGATTCCATTAATAACATAAGATGGGAAGTTACCATTTAACACATAGTGGGCCGCAGATTAAGTCCATAGCCTTCTCCTGCCTGAACTTTATGGGAGTAGGGGCGATTGTTTCATGACAAGTAGAGATCACATGACCCTCTATCGCGGCCATTTTAATGGTCAACATGAATCTCTGGCCTTGATGAGGTAAAAACAGGAGCCTTCACGTTACGTAGCAAGAAAGTGGGAGCGAACTATTAGTAAGTGAGCCTCCGGTCTTTTATCCTCATTCCTGACCATAAAATTGGCCGCAGATAGTGGGTCATGTAATTCTCTACTTGTCCATGAAACAATCGCCCCCTCACATATCAGAAGAGCAAGCAAAACTATGAATAGATGTATAGTGGTAACTTTCCTATATCCTTCCCCACATACATTACCAAAAATTATGAGGTAATGGCAACCCTTTCACTCCATTCAAGCAGTGGTGTGGCACCCAGGACTGAACGCCATCTCCTGTTGCAGTCTGCAAAACTCAGGCGTGTTTCCACTAAAAATCTGTCATTTTTCAGGTCGCAACATAAAAATCTTGAATCTTACAAACCGTTTTTAAAAATCAGATCAATTTTTATAATCCCTCACTTCCAACACTTTTTCCGTTTACAGCGATTAGAACAACGTAACACCACCTTATTCCCAATTCCTAATCTTACAGTACCGTGAGGTACCAGATAATACCATGAAATCTTCTCTCTATACGTCGGATTGTTATCTACGCCTTTACTTTTGGATTGCAAAAGTACTGATCTCGGGAAACTGGGGCTTCAGTATGAATAAATGTACGGGGGCCCTCGCTGTGGAATTTGGTCACATGCCTCCATGACTTTGTTACCTCCCATTGGGAAAACGTACAAGTAAGCTTGTTTGTAATACATCTCCGGCACGAGTTACGTCTTCCCATCCCATTTGGGCCCGGGCCAGCAGTGCGCAAGCAGGCGTTTTTTTTTTTTTTTTTTCGTCCATTTGTTTGTTGCTTGCGCGGTTGTTTACCCTCCATCTATGACCTTTTCCCAGCACACTTGTTACTAAACTTATCCTGAACAATAACACTGAGTTTTTCAAAACCCAGGTCCCTTCTCCCAAGGTGTGGTGGAAATACACAGAGACTCCTCTGACCTCGGTTAGCTGAACAGTTCCCCCTCCTCAGAGAACATGCTTTTTTAAAAAATATGTTTTTTAATAATTTTCGTGTTTATTAGTTTTTTGCAGATGTTGTTTACTTTAGAAGGGCGGCTCATCTGTTATGGGCGTAGCTCTACTAAAACAAGCTCAAAATTCCTAAAATCTCTGATTTCGAGTTTTTCATTCATTGTATAATCGGTATCTGTATAGGGGTTGATGTGATCGGCAGAAAAGATGTTAAAATGGAGGCTACGATTTCGATTAAGTGTTGAAATATTTGCAAGCAATTTTAAGATTCATAAATAAAATGCATCTACAACACTCTCGAATAGAAATTTACTTGCCTGGGTGATTCTGAATTTGAAGAAAAAGCTGTGATCAAATCTATATGGGGCAGAAGATTTTTCATCCAACTTCTTCTCACAGCTACAGTCACACAATGTATGCCCCCGTACCGTAGTACGGCGGGCATACATCGGCCCGCTCCACGGCGGATAGGAAACATCTGCGCTGCTGATGAGTGACAGGGATGATTCGCAGCTCACCGCAGCCCGTCTCCATAGGACGATACCGCGCCACAGCCTCCGTGATCACGGAAAAAGATATGGACATGTCCCACCGTATAACCGCTCCCGTACGGGCTGTGATGCCCATAGAAGTGTATGGGGGGACGTTTTATAGTTATTCGTCCGTATATACGTCGGCCGTATATACTTCCCCCATACATTGTGTGAATGTAAGCCTTAGGCTACATTCACACTGACTTATGGAGAACGTATATATGGGCCGATATACGTCCACCATAGACCGGCAATTTGGCGCCGTGCGAGCGCCCGTACCCGGGCTCACCTCCTCCTCCTCTCGCCTTCACTTCCTTTGCCCGCTCCGGTGACTGCGTGCAAGCGGCAGTGGTAAATGGTAGCCTTATGCTTAGAAATGAAAAAAAGTCTTTCTTCCTTCACTTCCGAGATGTCATGTACAGGTCCAGCACCATCACAGGCATACAAGGTGCCGCGGCCAATAATGTCAATGCATATAATTCATAGAGGGGGGGATGGGAGTATGTATCTAATTTAATCCCTAGGGTGTGAGGGGCTATTAAAATAACCATGAGGGGGCTGTTTGGTCTGATAAACAGGGAACAGTTTCTGAATTTTTAATGCTGCCACAATGAGTTCACATTCAAGGGGGCCCCACTGAGGCCTCCTGGGTCGTGGTACGCCGGCAGTTGCCCACTGAAAATCTGGATGGGAGCCGACCCTGCTCATAACCTCATTTGTGTGCACAGCAGCTTGGCTCAATGGTGATACCTCCTGCCACCCAGGGACAGTGGTGAAGACCCAAAGATCTGGGTCATGTCCCTGCTCATTCACGAATGACTTAGTGTGAGACATAGGTCAATTTATGCATCAAAAGTTGCTTTGTCTTTTGATCTAGTGGCACATGAAACCTGTTTTTTTTTCACATGGAGACTTTTCAATGACAGCCCCCACCCCTCCCTCCCCCCCCCCCCCCCCCCCCCCCCCCCCCCCCCCCCCCCCCTCCCCCCCCCCCCCCCCCCCCCCCACCCCCCACCCCCCCCCCCCCCCCCCCCCCCCCCCCCCCCCCCCCCCCCCCCCCCCCCCCCCCCCCCCCCCCCCCCCCCCCTCCCCCCCCGCCCCCCCCCCCCCCCCCCCCCCCCCCCCCCCGCCCCCCCCCCCCCCCCCCCCCCCCCCCCCCCCCCCCCCCCCCGCCCACCCCCCCCCCCCCCCCCCCCCACGCCGCCCCCCCCCCCCCCCCCCCCCCCCCCCCCCCCCCCCCCCCCCCCCCCCCCCCCCCCCCATCCCCCCACCCCCCCCCCCCCCCACCACCCCCCCCCCACCCCCCCCCCCCCCCCCCCCCCCCCCCCCCCCCCCACCCCCGCCCCCCCCCCCCCCCCCCCCCCCCCCCCCCCCCCCCCCCCCCCCCCCCCCCCCCCCCCCCCCCCCCCCCCCCCCCCCCCACCCCCCCCCCCCCACCCCCCCCCCCCCCCCCCCCCCCCCGCCCCCCCCCCCCCCCCCCCCCCCCCCCCCCCACTCCCCGCCCCCCCCCCCCCCCCCCCCCCCCCCCCCCCCCCCCCCCCCCCCACCCCCACCCCCACCCCCCCCCCCCCCCCCCCCCGCCCCCCCCCCCCCCCCCCCCCCCCCTCGCCCCCCACCCCTTTATTTTTTTGCCCCCCCCCCCCCCCCCCCCCACCCCCCCCCCCCCCCCCCCCCCCCCCCCCCCCCCCCCCACCCCCCCCCCCCCCCCCCCCCCCACCCCACCCCCCCCCCCCCCCCACCCCCCCGCCCCCCCCCCCCCCCCCCCGCCGCACCCCCCCCCCCCCCCCCCCCCCCCCCTCACCCCCCCCCCCCCCCCCCCCCCCCCCCCCCCCCCCCCACACCCCCCCCCCCCCCACCCCCCCCTTTATTTTATATTTATGGGAGTAGCTGGGTGGGTAAGAGAAAGCGGTTTTGATAAGGGGGATGGGAAATTGGGTAGGGAACAGAAGCAAAGGTGGGACATCTTACTTGGAGAAAAGGTAAAAGGTAGTTAATACGGCTAAGGAGTGTGCTAGACGGATAAAAGGCGGGAGAGGAATTAGTAAGGGTAATATATTAAATAAAGCACATAGAGAGAGGCCCCCCCCCCCCCCCCAACATGTAGAGAACTTAGAAGCATATTGGGCATATTTATAAGCAGTCTTAAAGGCCGAAATTTTCCTTGCCCATGGCAACCATCACAGCTCAGCCTTTCCATTTCACCCGTGCTCATGAAATTATTTTAAGGGAAGCTGTGATTGTTGCCATGGGCAATTGGAAAATATGCTGACTTTCAGACAGCTTGATAATCTGCCCCTTGATGTTCAAATTGGCCAAAATGGCTTTGCATCATTAAGTAATCAAAATTTTCTTTACGTAACCGAGGTCTAAGGCCATCACCGAAAAACTTCCCCCCCTAGCATGCTCTTTCTTCCATCTGCCGGCACGGACCACCCAGTCATGCAGTACTTCTCTTGGCATTCACCACCATCCAGACTACATGATCGCGCTAAAGCATTTTTTCGATGAGTCCCAGTGCGGGTTGGCCTTACATACAACCTTATCCATCTGATCTTGGTATAAATGCCAGTTTTTGGGGTCTCCTGCAGCTATTGAGTCATCAAAAACAAACGTTAACAACATTTAATGCACGTATACACCTAAGCGCAAGGGGGGGTGCCCCCACTACTACGTAACTTCCCTTGTCTGAAACGTGTCTTCTAATGCTTGCACCTTCCATAAGGGCCATCGGAATACGAGGAGAAAAAATTCCAGAGAACTGACCTGATTCCAATAATGGTGTCTTATTTTCATCCCATGCGGTAGATTCTTAATTGGACTAGTCAGAAATGTTTGTAAATGAGTGATCAGGTCAGACTTACACCTGAGGTCACCACCCCCCTCATTCATGGAAATAGACACTTCTAGTCTCAAACACGAAATTGTCTCTTGCTTTATTTCTGGTATCCATTCTGGTTAGAGCCTGCCTGGCCCCACTGGAGGATCTTCTGGTATTCTGGTGGAGGATCCATGGAACTGAACAAAACCTAGCATCAATAATAGAGTATCAATTCTTGTCTCTCGATACAGTGTACTTTTGTACTATGGTCACACCAGTGGCACCGGAGGTCACTGTGCATCTAAACCTTCAAATGTTTTTGGGCCATTTAACCGGGGTTGGGCACACATATGACCCTACTGCCACTTATACACAAGATAAGATATTATTTGGGTTTAGATCCATACCTTTTTCTTACGATGATACTGAACAAGTACCAGAAGACGGAGACACCAGACATGAGGACCAGATTGTTTTTGGGCAATATACTCCAAGCATGGAACAAGCGGCAAAGAATTCGATTCTTCGAACACCCTCCATAGTTATGCCACAAGAAATCTACAAGTATCTACATTTCCCCTCTAAGCTCGCTTATACCCTCTATTCTCCTCCGACCGAGTCCTTATGTATTCTCTTGGGCAGTCCGGTTGCTATAAATAAAACTCACTAGTAGTTATAACTGAGAGCAGACAACCGAGGACAATTTCACTTGGCCTGAAGATTTTTAAAAGTGCATTGTAAATATTCCAAAGCCCATATAAATCTACACAGAACTCTGTTTTGGTCATCCCCTTCCTGTTCTAAAACTTGAAAGTAAGAATGGACAGGATGATACGACTTGGTAATTAGATTTAAAGGGTTGTTCTAGGGGGGGTGTTCCACCTTTCCGGTCCCCCACCACACATTCTCAAACCTGTTCTGTTCTTCCCGATCCCTCGATGACAACAGGAAATTATTTCTCAGCCATCACTAGGTGACCCCCTCAGAGGTCAAATTCGGGTGGTAATTTTTATTAACCCAGCCCCTTTAATTCTGAATTGCAGAATTAACAAATATTCTGGATTCTGCAATATCAATTCAAAAAAAATTTTAGAGGAAGGGAATCAAATTTTACTTTTAAACATTCACACACTCTTGCTAGAATGGAGATGCTACCACTATTCCTGTGATCATTAACGGGGCGTGTCAAGGGTTAGAAACATAGCTGCATTTTCCATAAACAAGTTTTTCCATTCCCCGACCCTGGCTTAGTGGCTTAGTTTTGCAATTAAGTTCCGTTATCTCTCTACATCTGCCTGCAATATACCCGCAATATCTGAGTCCAAACAGTCAGTCCTGTCAACTGGACAACCCCCAACAACTAGCCATCGGACACGCCGGTCGCCAATCAGAAGCCATGGCTAATTGCTAGGGACGTAGTGTGCGCGACTGGCCGCCATATGTGGCAATATATCCTGGTCAGTGGTCACAACCGGAACCCGAACCCCTGGCCCATCAGGTCCACTTCAAAGCGCCTGTTAGTCATTAGTCGTGTATCGGAAGGCTGCAGGAGACAGACCTCTTGCCCGTAGTGTATCTTCCCCTGCTCTATGACCAGTGTTGGTACCGCTGATTAACTAAGGACCAACGCAATGATCTGTAATTATTTAGCTGTGCCAGGAAAATCCCTTTATTACCTTCAGCAAAGGTAGCCGATGGATTTCATAAATGGGAGTCCTTGATTATTCATGAACATTAATTTATGATGATGATTATTTATGAAAACTGAATTATGGATGTGAGGTCTTCACATCAATAGTCACGTCACTGAATAAGCCTACGATTGATCCACAGCAGAGATCCCCACATTGGATTTCTTCATGGATTTCTTTTTAGTATTTTGCCATATGATAAATCCTGTGTGTGAACCAGGAATTGTAAATTGAGTTGTGCCATTGGGTGCGGTCCCCCTCGGCCCTGAAGCCATAGGAGGAGACCAGTACTTAAATAATACTTATGTGGGGGCCTGGTACATATTGTGCAGCTTCATGTTATAAAGCGCTAGTGTGAAATAGCCAATCCATCATCTGAAACACATCACAAATATTTTTCCATGAGAAGAAATTTCCTACTCTAGTCCCCCTAAAGTCATGTTAATGAACTTAGGAGATAAAAGACCTCGCTATCAGTCCACATTGTGGCCCTCTTTCTTCTACTATTCTGGAAATTGGATTCTTATAATACATGTTAGGGATGTATATGGCAATGAATTCTGCTATTTTTTCAACTCAGTTTTCTTTGCCTCACTGTTTCGGGGGTTGGAAAGGCGTGACTGGCCATTTAACTTTTTTTGCTCCGTTCACTTAACATTATGGAAAAACCTTCTGAGATCTTGATCGGGGGGAGAGGCTTTCTTTGAATTGTGTCAGAACCAGGCGTTGATTTTTGGCTTTGGCTCGCGAAAAAATAACTATAAAGTTAAGTGTGTGAGACATAGAATCCGGGTTAAGGGGGGTGGCGTGGTGAAGAGGTTGTCTGACTTTTTCCTCGGGGACATGTAATCCAACAATTTGCTGGAGACTGTTTGCTTGCACCCCCCTGCCAGGCAAGAGAAGACTGCTCCCCCAACGCTTCCTTTTCTTCTGACCACCTAAGAAACATAAACACCATCGACGACTAATGCCTTAAAATGCGGCACTGCGGGGACCAGGCTGTGCTTTCACATCGACAATCGCCAATCTGGGAGCCGTCTGCACGGATCCGTAATAAGGTTAAGAGTCCCCAACACCATGAAGCAGGTTACACTAGGGTAAATCAGCGGGTCAGAGCTGTCATGCTGCCTCCTCCTCGTTGTGGCACTTAGTGACACTATAACAACCCACACATACTTCTGAGGAGGATTTACCTGTCTGCTTGAGATTTGCTTGGAAGCTCCTTAGTCCTCAAGAATTGTGATGTTATCTCTCTGCTCTGGGTGAATGCGCAATTTCTTGTCTGTTTTAAACATTACACAAAGAGGCGCACAAATTCTTAAACTTCTTAGATATTTTTTTTTGTTCCGTCGGGGGGGAATTCAAATTGGTTTGACGCCTTTGATTTGTTCCTTTTACTGATTTTAATCATCTTCTGATATTTAGGCGCTTACCTTTCCTCCCCTCTCTTGGCATTGGGGGAAGTCTATGGGCCTGGGTGATCTTTCTTGCACCAGAGAATGCTGCCGGGAACTTAACCCTTCCAAGTGGGTTCCTCCTGAACTCAAGTATCAAATGGTCCTGTAGATGACTGGGGAATGGGGGTCTACTCGTCGGCGTTAGTCTCTGTCTTCCTTCCTCAACAACACATATACACCCACCAGGCCTTGAGTCTGGCACGTGATGTCATGTGTGGCCCCCGTTTAGTGGCAAATTACAAGCGGCCTAAAGCCCCTAAACTGTTACTGCCCTGTAGATTAATTAGGGAGAAGGACCCACCTGAACTGTGCTATCTTATCTAAAGTTGTTCCAATTTCTCTGAAAGGTTGTCCAAGAGGTCCATGAATCTTTACCTACCTTGTATTTATCCTATAAGTACGGGGGCTGCTAGTAAGCCATAATGCAGGCACAAATGTTAAGACTAATTTAAAAAACTAAGATCGGTGGTTGTCCAGAGTTTCCTCATATACTTCTCGACATTGCTCGTGACTGGGCAATGAACTGTGAGCTGTAGGGGCAACAAGGGGGTTCCTGGGAGGGAACTTAAAGCCATACGTTGAAAGTAACATTCTCTGAGGGTAATAGGGAGCATGAAACGCTCCAGTTTACTCTGTGACCACTAAACTCGTACTATATTATCGTTATAAGTCTTTGTCTGACCTTGAGCCTGCACTCTGGTACTACTCCTCTCAGAGTACTTTTTGGCTTCTATAGCATCATTCTACAAGTTGATTTTAGACGGAAGAAAGGTCACTGGATAAAATATAAGTAAGATATCCCCTTCCTGGATCCTCGTTATTCTCTGAGGATGTCCTTGGTTTATTCAATGGTGGATTTTCCTTTAAGAAATCTAGTTTCCTGCCTTGGTAACTAGTATCATAGTATTCCTATTTACACTAAAGACTCCGTTTTAGTGTGGAGGTAGTTTATCATGTTGGATTTAAACCGTGGAATTTGAATCAACTGAAGAAAACAGCGGTCCTGTAAGTATACTGTAAAAACCGGGATTTAGGGTCATTTATGAAAAAGGCCCGTGGGTTTATGGTTAAAAGAAGTAACACACAGATTTGCATATTTCACAATTCCTTGGTCTTAACCCAGTTGTCGCGATCCCGGCCTTCGAAGTTGTGTGTCCCATTGTACTTTCTCTGACCGGTATTACCAGATACAACATAAGGGAGAGTCCGGGCCATTACTTGCAAACCCGATTTGGGGGGAAAGGGGGGGTGTAACTAGGGTAAATATGTGCCTGTTTTATAGGGTAGGAAACACTTAGCTCGCACCCCTTCATTCATTACTAAGCGCCAAATTTAAGCTCCCCGAACCAATTTCTATATCTTTCTACCTAACGCAAGAACACTTGCTGCTAATTTCTCATCAGTTTGCATGCCCTGTGTTAGACATGTTAATCATAAACAAGTATGCTGAAGATCATACTAAAAGTCAGCTGCGCCAAGCTATAGTAGGTTTTCTTTTGTATTTGTGTACATTGTTAGATTCTCAAAATTCACCATCGACACATACTTCCCTATTCAACCCCAGTTACTTCTAGTTTTCTATTTTGGGATAGTGTTGGGGGGTTGTGTCCTGCTTCAGCCAATTGGGGCTTCCTCAACCTGGTGAATACACAAATCAAGTGATGCCCCTGGTACCCAATGATGTTCCCCCTGGGTCCATGGAAACATTTTTGTTGGGGTAAGTATCCTCTTATTTTTTCACACATCCTCTGCCTGACGTTCTGGATTCAGCATGTTATTAGACATTATCCATGACCAACTTTCCAAAACGACATTTTAGGGGGGTTTCTAGGATAGGGATAATCCAAAGGCTTTTGACATAGATGCACCCTCTCTGATCATTTAATTTACAGGTGCGTCACCACCATATGGCTGGTTAAGCTTAGTCTCTAACGTGAATGGATGAGATGCAATACCGCATCAACAGCACGAAATGCATGGTGGCGTCGTGATTGTTTTAGGCGGTTAACCTACTGTGCATTCATCCTAACCAAAAATATATATACTTACCAAGAACACCTTCTAAAGCCCTAAAAACTTTTTCCATCCCGATGGCAGGGCTGCCATCATGGGGAGGGGGGGGGGGGGGGGTTGGGCGGCGGTGGGGGGTGGGTTGGCGGGGGGGGGGGTTAGGGGGGTGGGGGGTGTGGGGGGGGGGGGGGCGGGTTTTTTTTTTTATTTTTTGTGTTTGTTGGTTTTGTTTTCTTTTCGTGTTTTCTTTTGTATTTGGCTTGTTTGTTAGCTTAGTTTTTTTCTGTTTTTAGTTCGGTGTTTTTTTGTTTTTTTTTTTTTTGTTCTTTTTTTTTTTTTTGTTGTCTTTTTTTTTCTTGTTTTTTCGTTTCCCTCAGAGAAGTGCCCCAAGCCCAGAAACCCTCCTCTCTTCCCAGGTGCCGGGACTCACTGTTCACAAACGGACCGCATTATCATTCTGTGGGGGTTTTGAGGCCCACAAAATTTGCCAGTCAGGGGCCCCAAACTTTCTAGTGAGGCCCTGTCCACAAACATCCTTCCATGACAGAATGAAACTCTAAATCTATCGGTACGGTTTGTCATAGTAAATTACGCCGATAACTGTCCATTTGTTATGTGTCTTGTAAGAAACTCGAAACTCTTCTTATACCGGCAGCAATCTAAAGTTACGCAATACTCTGCAGGCGCTGTCACAAATTATCTAGTAAGCCTCGAAGGGGAAGGCACTTTTTTTTTGTTCCTGTAATAATCTTTTTATAAAGATTAGTTTTCTATAGCAATCCTAACAATAACCATCCTTCGATGGACAGTTCTTTTGTATCTACCTTTATGCTGGGAACATTAAAACCTATACCGCCCGAGGACTGCCGAGACGTTCTGCACTGGATGTATAAACACTCAATGTAACAGAGCAATTCTGAACATGTTACTTAACGTAAAGACGTCAGCCGAGGAGCTAATGCAGTTCCTACCTTTGGTCTAAAGTAGGATTTCACAGTTTTCTCACAGATGCCCCCCTGGCCTGAAGCTTTTATTACTAAAATGTTATTTATGGGTCCCGGCCCACCTGCATGTTCTTAAAGGACAGTAACAATGAACAGGTTAGGGAGAAAATCCTTTCATTACTGATTGATTTAGATAAAGGAAAGAAAAAACAGTTTTGGAATTCTTTTGGGAACTTTCTGGATTATATCTCAGGGGGTTTTATGAAAGATAGTTATGGGGTTGGTAAGAATGTTTTTAACTCTTCTAAATACAGGAACTATATACGTTTAAAATTATAGCTTTAATATGTTGGGGGGGAGGAGGAGGTAGACTATAGGTAGCAAGGCGGTATATTAAGGTCAGTGTGGTGTAGAGTTGGAAAAAGGCCAAGGCTACCTGCACATGAATATTCCAAATCGGCAGTTAACTTCCACTTTCCACTCCTAATTTGTATCAGTTGGAATCCGTTTTTTATATATCGGCTCCTCATTAACTACTTATTAGGACTTCTACCCAGAAATTGGCTAGAGGCCCTGAAAATACCGTAAGTACTTGCAAAGCCATACTTCAAATAGTTTCCCCTTCATGCTTCCTCCACACACAGGGGTGTGGAGAGGCCGGTAAAGGGGATGCGTCGACGGAGTGTGATCGGGGCGCATGGTTGTTTCCTGTGCTTTTGACTCTGATTTTTTTGTGCAAAACAAGCACTGGGTGTAGTTTTGGCCCACCAGCGGCCTTAGCCTCTTGATATATATGGCAGTGTGAAGAGGGGCGCTAGCTCCTTCGTCTATGTTTCAAAAATCTCCCCCTCTAAGTGGATGCATGAAAAATGTGCCTGACTAGGACTACTTTGACAGATCAGGTGCACAGTGCCTGATCCATTTATAAGTATGCTTTTAGTGTCAGCCATGTGATGCCCAAAAAACAGTATCACCCGTTTGTGTGCCCGCTACCTATAGAAAGGCCTATAGACATAGATCAATTTGACCTTACCTATTCACCACAATATTTTATATATATGGTAACTCACGACCCTGAGATCACTAGATGCAGATATAGTTACCTACAGGCCACGCTGGCACTGGGCATACTCGGCAAGTGTCGGGCCCAAGCTTTTTTTTGGGGGGTTCCACTAAGAGTATACATAAAGAATCCCATGGGGTGAGAGGGCTTTATTTCTAATGAATCCATAGGGGTTGAGGGGGGCCTTAGATAAAATAACCATGTTGGCTGTTAAACTCAGGGAATATTTTAGAAACAGAGACGTTTGATGTTCTAAATTTTTAATACCTCCACATGATTTAACTTGGAAATGGGCCACTGAGGTTCTGTCGCCCAGGGCCACTGAACCTGGAGCCGATCTGTTCCCAATATGATGAGTCATACATGACAAGACGTGGTGACATCACTGTTCACTCACTGCTGGTTCTCTATTGGTGGTTTTTGCAGAGGAAGGCGCCA
The DNA here is from genome assembly GCA_019512145.1 of Engystomops pustulosus. Taxonomy (NCBI): domain Eukaryota; kingdom Metazoa; phylum Chordata; class Amphibia; order Anura; family Leptodactylidae; genus Engystomops; species Engystomops pustulosus. The sequence continues at coordinate 145,781,161 of CM033647.1, forward strand.
AAAGGTTTTTGGGGGAGGCAATAAATGAACACCAGTGTCAGTGTAACAGGTACAGGGCTGTACTGCAAATTAACTTTTGGGGCTCCAATCTGAATGATCGCTAGGGATCCCATAATTAATCACCAAGGACGAGTCACTTATTTCACATATACTGTAGATAGGATAGTTCTTGTATGAATAAGTGACTGACCATTGCTGGTCTGACCATTGGATCCCTAGCGATCATTAAATGGGTGCTCCACAAGTTCCCATGGAGTACATACCTCAACGGTGCTCTTTTAATTTCTGTGGGATTGCTATGCTACACCACTACATCAGGGTGCCAGAAACTAGTGGATACCATCCTGTCATTCCCTCCCTGGACCCCATACAGAAGAGCATCGATGCCTTTCAACTAACCCTGGGACCATTATTGTCCAAGTCATTCTCTATTTATTCTTGTCTCTTACATAATCTTATCTAAGTGAGGGTCTAACCTAGCATTAAGAACCATCTTTAAGGTGAAGTGCTGAGATTTGAGCACAGGTTGGCCAACTTCTCTTGATCAATGGTTCAGGACCCTAGCGATCACACTTGGAACATTATTAATATTGTATGGAGATCACCAAACTTGCAGAGTATGTTGGAGCTCTCAGTTTCAGTTTAGCTTCGGTTGCTCAGCAGTCGGGGCCGGTGTTCCAGCACACACCTGTGAGTTTGATATGAGTTGGACACATAGGGCCTCCTAGCAGGCAATTCTACTGCATGGGGCCACTATAGAGCTCATAAAACTATTTCCATTTATGTACTAGAAGCTGATATTTTTTTGCAGCAGGTGAACAATGTTTCCCGCGGAAGATGAAGAGTAGCTGGAAATTTCGGAGCCAAAATAGACTAAGGTACAGACTCTCTAGAGGATAGTAACGTCATCATGGAGGTCTGAGCCAGAGTGAGAAGACAGAGAGAAGAGCACTTAAGACATCACTTACTGGCACGCATGGATGATCTTGCAGTGGTTGCTGTACAGGCATCCCTACTTAAGGACACCGACTTAAAGATGATCACCTCTGCCCCCTGTGTCCTCCAGTGAAGCTCTCGAATGCTTTACTATAGTCCCAGACGCAATGATCAGTTGTAAAGTGTCTGTAATGAAGCTTTATTTTGATAATCCTTGGTCCAAAACAGCAAAAAATTAAACTCCAATTGTCACTGGGGAAAAAATTTTTTTGTCTGGATCTACATTATAGACTTACATACAATTCCTTAAGAACAAACCTGTGTGACACCCTATCTTGTATTTAACCTCGGGGACTGCTTGTATTAGGAGCTATGCTCTGCCATGGGCTACTTAGCGGAGCTAGTTAACCATTGTTCCACCTATCATACAGCACTGGATTTGATATTTTTTACACTGCAGATGACAATGTTCAAACAGGAGGTTAGAAGTTTTCTGGAAGTGAAATATCAAAGATAGACCGCGAGTAGACCCGCGCACCAGATATAAGTAGTGGTCATCATTGGGGTCCAGGTCGTTTCGTCGGTTTCCCGAATATTACCAGTTACCGATTTTGCGCATTTGTTCCCTAAATTGCCCCAGTTTTTGGTGCAGCCATCCGATTGTGGCGCCTCGCGCCGCTGCATGTGTATGAAATGGGGCTGGCCATCGGAAAACCCACGGATTCGGAAAAAAACCGCAGTATTTAATATAAAATGTGTCGCTTGACGTCTCTTACCTGCACCAGGTAATAGGATGGTGAACTCCAGCGAACTCGGGCAGATCACTCAGCCAGCAGCGACACCTGGTGGAATCGGTCTTACTACCTATAGTGAATCGCCGAAGAACCCAAATCCTCGATCGAGAACCCGTGCCGCTGGATCGCGAATGGCCCAATATGTAATGTGCCCCACAGTGTTGCTGTAATAGGAATAATAGCTACCATGTACACACCACTTAAGAGCTAGATACACAATATCACCATGAAGTAGTGGTGAACACCTGTTCAAGAGAAGGATGGGTAGTATACTGGAAAACTGATAGAGCCAAAATACAAGCAGCAGACTCCAGCCTGTACAGATAGGTAGTCATCACATGGGAGGTCTTAGTCAGATGGAGGAGAACAAGGAGTAGAAAACAAGTCAAAAAAGACATACCGAAAAAGAGTTGAATATACTATGTATGAATATTTATGCCCTATAACCTTGTCTTAAAAAGCTGAACCGTGTCATCAAATTGGACTAATAACATTACCAGTATGTTGTCAAGCAGCTTACACTTCTAATCATGTTTTCTTAATGGCCCAGTGTGGTGGCATCATCCAGTAATCAACATTAAGTGGAATTACACTGAAGTCAAGCCTCCCTGCACTGAACACACCTCCTCCCCCTCCGTGTAATTGACACATGAGCTGGCTTTCAAGAATCAAGTCAAGATTGTTGCCCTGGATGGAGACCATAATTACAGTGACGGGGCATTCTAACAGCTGGGAAAAGCTTGACTTCAGTGTTAAACTTCACCCCGCCTCCCTGACTTCATAAAACCAATTTAACAAATCTCACTTCAAGTTGATTTTCTGGATGATGCCATCACACCAGGCCATGAAAGAAACACATGTGAAAGCGGCTCAGCTGCTTGACAACATACTGCTAGGGAATCTCTTCAGGTAATCTGGACCCTGATGGTAGATTTATGAATTCTGGATCCCAATTCTATTTAGAGACCTGGGAAAAGATAAATAAAATCAGTTCTGGAACCATGATTTGGAGTGTGGTGGATATCTGATATGTTGTCGCACCCATTTTCCAAAGCTACACCCCCCCATTTAACTGTGTAATAAGCATCCAAAATGATTCGATATTAGAACAAGTCTTGGGATGCTAGAATTCACGTGCTTTTTATTAGAAAATCTGCCCTATAATGTAATTAATTCAATCTTTTTGCTGATTTTTTTTCAACATACATCATCCTAAGAATCAGCTATAATTTGCTGCAGAGCATGGAAAGCTGCACACCGACGTTTGTATGATAAGTGGTGAGGCCGTGTAAATAAAGGTTATGTTTTTATGTTGGAAGTGTCAAGCTTTTGAAAGAATTTAGGTGCGATATATGAAGACATTGGGCTTATATTACTAAGGTTCGCAATATCGCACTTTTCGCCGGTTTGCTTCACTGTTTTCAGGATTGGCGCAGCTTTGACATTATTTAACAGGGTTTTGCGCGTGGATTGTGTCACATGCGACTGTTTTTGGCGTAGCTGCACTTCTTTCATCATCGACCGAATTGAGGGGTGCACCGTCGGACGATCCGACTGGTTCGAACTGAACGCGGATTTAACCTTTAATTGTGTCGGCAAGCCCAGGCCTTAATGCACGGGAAGAATGTAGATCACCCACACTCTGCGACCGCAACAAGGGCGTAAGCGGGGAATCTGGGCGTTTGGGCCGCACGATCTTAGTGATCGCGGCACAGTGCATACATCGGCATGCAACTTTCTCTGTGACTCCTAAGACTCCTGGAAGTAGTCCATGTTCACATGCGTGTTCCGGCACTCTTGGCAGTCACTGACATGAATAGAAGGTGCCCTTTTTCGACAACACCCAGGATAAAGAGCTTCACTTGACGCACCCAACCAATGCTGAGCACGTCCCACCCGTAATTCTTCCCTTCTATGGCCCTCATTCGGAGGAAACCTTGCCCCTTGGGAACTACGCCAGGATATAACATCCTATGCAATTTTGGCTATTACCAGTATATTGACAGTGCTTCTATTGGCCAGATCGCTTTTAAATTTTGCAAATATTTTTCCACCACAATTTGGCAAAAATTCTTAAAAATAACTAGAAAATGGTTTTTCCCTCATTTTGTCTCTCATAGTTCCGGTCTACCTATGAATATAATAACAGGCCACTCTTCATCTGTTTAAGTGGAGAACCTTGCACATTGGGGCTTGACTAAATATCCCACCCAACCCCCCCCACACCCCACACACACTGTATATTTTCATAGTTCCCCGGAACAGTGGGTCCGCAACCTCCATAGTGTGGGGGGGCGCACACCAAGCTGCACAGCCACTCTAACCCCTCATCACGCCGGTCAGGTCGAGACCACCGTCGCGACTACTTTTTACCGTATATACAGTACACTTATATAGGTCCACCCTGCGCAATCTCGATTATACTACTAGGTTTCTAAACCAACCACGAGCGCAACCGACGATCTAAGGTAGTCACCGTCACTACCTCTTACCCATGGGGCCCGGTGTCCAAAATTGTTCAGAAAAGTTTCAGCCATACACAATGGCCGGCTCCAAATCTTCCTAGAGGGCGGCGAACCTGCAAGACATCTCAGGGTTGCAGAGAAAGGGGCCAAAAAAGAAAAAACATCAAGTGGCGGCATTTCTGTGGCGGAAAGCCATGTGTGCCAGAGGTCATCGAAATGGGCAGACTGGTTCGAGCTGATAGAAAGGCAACAGTGACTCAAATCGCCACCGTTACACGCAATGTAGCCAGAAAACATCTCTGAACGCACATTACGTCGAACTTTGAGGCATATGGCTACAGCACCAAATGACACACCGGGTGCCACTCCTTTCAGCTAAGAACAGGAACTGAGGCTACAATTGGCACAAGCTCATCAAATTGGACAGTTGAAGATTGGAAAAACGTTGCTGGTCTGATGAGTCCTCGATTTCTGCTGCGAACTCAGATTCAGAGGAGTAGTTGGTCACCATTGGCTTCAAACCATGAAAGCTGATCCATCCTGCCGTTGTATCAACGGTTTCAGGCTGGTGTGGTGGTGTGCATGTGTTGGAATATTTTCTTGGCACTTCTTTGGACCCCTGGTACCATTGAGCATCGTTTGCAAACGCACAGCCTACTGAGTATTGTTGCGACCATGTCCATCCCTTTATTACACAGGTACCCAACATCTGATGGCTACTTTCAGCAGGATAATGTGCCATGTCATAAGCTGGAATCATCTCAGACTGGTTCTGAACTGACAGATGGTCACTGGACTCAAATGGCCTCCACAGTCACCAGATCTCAATCCATAGAGCATCTTGGGATGTGTGTGGCTGGAACGGGAGAATCGCTCATGGATGTGCAGCCCACAATCTGCGGCAACTGTGTGTATGCCATCAGGTCAATATGGACCAAAATCTCTGAGGACTTGCGCAGGCACCATTGTTGTATCTATGCAGAAACGAGAATCAGCAGCAGTTCTGAAGGCAAAGGGGGTCCAACCCTTACTACATGGTGTACCTATCAAGTGGCCGGTAAGTGTAAAACAATACATACAGCATATATATATATATATGGTGTACAAATGAAATCAATATGTGTATAACAATGCAACCACCTCCATTATGTTAGGGGTACAGGTTGGGTTGCCGGACCCTTGACACTGGGAGCCAAGTAGCAGCTGCTATGGCGCTACCCCTGTTGTGATACCCCTGCAACAGAACATTCCTATAGAATTAACAGCAATCAGGAGATCTGAAACCGCGGATACACATTTTCAGAATCTTTTGGAAAATTGTATACTATCCATTATAACAAACATATAATCTTTTTGCTGAAAGTGAAAACTTTTAAAATGGCATCTTCCATAAACTCGTAGAAGTTCCTATTTGGGCACTGGTGGTTGAAACCATATTATCAGAAGGTTTGGAGGATTAATGGTGTCCATCTAAAGATCAATGTAATCCTAAATGCACTTAGAAGATTCCCGTGGATTGAAGAGTCATGGCTCTGCGGCAGGGTATTATCCAAATGATTCCTAAACAACTCCATTGCACTGTACATTCATAAGGTCATGGCGTGACGATGGGTGGGATGATCCTCTATTAGGTTAATAATGCTGAAAATGGTAATACCACCATTTTTTTTGTATTTCCCGGAAAGAGGGGATCAATATCCATATAGCTCACAACAGATAGCTGCTTTGCAAATAAATACCTGTTTTTTAAAAATACAATGTAATATGGCTTCCTAAAGGAGTTGTCCGAGGGTATAAAAAACCCTGTGGTGGCTGGGACAGGCGGGTTAAAAAAAAATAACATGTACTTACCTCCCGGCCTCCACGCTGCGATCTCTCCCGCCTGTGCCCTGGGCCTGTGCCTGTGTAAACAACCACTTGCTGCTTCCATGCCCCTGTTTGTTACCATGGGTAAAGACAGAAGAGATCGCCAGTGCTGGAGGCTGGGAGGTAGTACAGTTTATTTTTTTTTAACCCGCGCAATCCCGGCCACCCAAGGGTATTTTTTTTTTTTATACCCCTGACAGCCCCTTTAATATAATATATAATTTGCCACATGCTGCAAATGTTGGTATACGGAGCCGCACTTTTCCCATACTCAGTCGCAGATTGACAGCTTTCTCCATGGGCAGAGCAGAAAATCCAATGGTGGTTTTTTTTTTTGACTGAAAATTTTTGTGAGGAAAGTTTTTACCTCACTGCAGTAGTAAGGGACTCCCTATATACTTCTATGAGCTGCTGGGCCTGTAGTTACACATTCCCATAGGATGAATGGAGCGCCAGTCACACATGCACATTGGCGCTTTATTCACAGGGGGATAATTCCCCAGTCTTCATCAGCAGTCAGACGACTCAGACCCCCAAAATCACCAATACTGTTATGAATGGATGTAACAGCTTCAATAAATATAATACGAATAACAATAATATATAGATACTAATGCAGTATATCATTATCCATGATAAGACGGTGGGAATACAATCTCTTGCTGTAGAATAAGGCCTGAGGCATATATTGTCATGGAGGTGCGGCCATGTTGGTTGTTGGCGGCTGAGGCCTCATTGCTATTTACTGCTGTATAATACACATAATCTGGCTCTGAGCTCAGGCCCCTATCTTATGTGTAAGTCTAGTACTGATAAAGGAATGGTATGGAAATGATGAACGTGGACATTATTAATCCATGACCATGGGGGGCGCTGTTATTGTCCTGTATATTAGTGGTGACACACCTGGATACATTGCTGAGAGGTCATGTGACTGGCAGGTGCCTGGCGTGTGATTGGTCACTACCTGGCACCTGCTCAGCAACTGACCAACTGCCAGTCAGTATTTGGAGCGTCCACGACTTCTCGGTTGTTCTGCGAGAGCGATTTTGGGATTTCCTTCTTCTGAGCCACAGAGGGAATTATTTTTGTCTGTCTTGTCTTAATCTGTTTTCTGTGTCTGTTGTGTATTCTGTGGTTTTTGTGCTTCTTTGTTGCTGTTTTTCTGTTTGATTGCAGGTGGCACTTTCCTCATCATCAGTTGTAGTCCAGTCCTATATTATACTATATCCACACAGACAGTACGAAAATAACATGTATACCTACATACAGACATATACGGGCAGTACAAAGTGTATACACTACACAGGCAGTTATGGACATGATAACACATACAGGACAGTATACGACATACCAGTGTTACACCTACATACAGGACAGTATACGTGGCCCGATACACGTGTATCACATACATACAGGCAGTCATACGGCAGTATTCCAAGTTATACACTACACACAGGACAGTATACGGGCATGATCATACCGGTATACGCTACAACTACAGGACAGTCATATGGGCAGTACACAGTGTATACACTAACCCACAGACATTATATGGACAGTACACACAGTGTATACACTACACACCGACAGTATACTGGCAGTACACAGTGTATACACCAGTACACAGTGTATACACTACACACAGGACAGTATACAGGCAGTACCCAATGTATAGACTTGTACTGGATCCATCATTGATCTTCTTCCGCTTTGGGCAGCGTCTTCCCTGTTTTCTGGTCCCAGGATGACGGGTGATGGAGGGAGGACGTCCATTATCATCTATAACTGATATCACTCGGCCATTGAGGGTCATCCTGGGACACAAAACTAGGAAAACGCTAAAAGTAACCAACAACATTATATATAAGAAGCCTTTTACTGATATTTCAGTATATATATTGCAAAATATTGGAAATGAGTTTAAATAATTACACTTTTTTAAATGGGTTTAAGTTAAACTTTCTTATGGAGTTTTGCCATTATGGAGACTTATCTGCTATTTACAGTGATAAGTGATAAGTTTATGATTACTGAGGGTCCACCTGTTGGGACCCCCTACAGGTGAGGAAAACATAGGTCTCCTGGTCCCCTGAAATGTCCTCCATTAATTTCTATGGGACTCCTGGACTGGCAGAGAAAACAAGGCGTACAAAATGGGCCTTAATACAGGAGTTTAGTAAATGTACAGACGTAGTAACAGATGCAATCACAGCTCCAGGTCTTTATCATGTTCCCTTCTCTTCAGGAGCCGCCATGTGGGGAGAAGATGTGGAGCGACTGCCGGAGGACGAGCAGGCCTATGATGTGTCGACAATGATGGCGTCGGCACTTCTGGCCTGCTCCACCAATGCTGTCAGTGTTACCTACATAATCTCTGTACTAAGCTTATCAGGAATAGAGAAATGTGTCATCCTATGTTATTGGGTTATGTATTGTTCTCTGATGTTTACTTTGTATTGTATCATCTTGTAAAACAGATTAAAGAAAATGGTGATAAAATGTAATGTAAATGTTTCTTGCAAATGGTGAATATAATATGTCCCATAAATAAAGGATATAATATAGGCAATTTCAGCAGGGGACAGTTATAGCCTAAACCTCCCACCATATGTAATAATCTGCACATCCTTCATACCCCCCTGACCTTACTATATGAGGCTACACATTGCACTCACAGTATAAAGACATAGGGGGGCACAGGTCACTGTCTGCGCTCGTCCTCTGTCCTGGGGTCAGTGTCTCTGGACATAGGAGCCGGATGTCTCCATCTTGGATGATCTTTAGCTGCTGGTGACTAACCTGGCTGTACCATGTATGTAAGTGCGGGCACTGGGAGGGGTATATATAATACATGCTGCTGGGGGATAATGTATATAAGGGGTGTGCAGGTTATACAGTATTGGGGGTATACAGGGTGTATCTGGATGGGGCACATACTATTAACAGAGAACAGTGTGAATAATGGGGCACAAGGTAAATAAATGTACAGAAAACGGGAAATTATATATTGTGGGAAAGGGCCCTGATGTGTCAATGTGGGCCAACACTGGACCAATATTCTGGTTTAAAGTTACTATAAAATGTACAATTTGTCTATGTGCTCTCCATTGATTCAACTCGTATACAGACATATGCGTTTCTATGTAAAAATATATAATAATCGGCAATCAATTCTTGTGCAAAAAGATCTTCATTTCTTTATTGAAACAACAGAAAGCAATCCACATCAATGTAATGTTTTGGTCTGGTGATCTTCCTCAGAAACGGATTGCTGGAGGGTAAAGAGAGAGAGATAGAAGAGACCGGTCTATGGCCATGGTGTATAGCCTCATATGGAATTGTGGTATGATGATCCCCATAGAAAACAAACGCAGCCTATGGCGGTCATCATACACAATTCCATATGAGGTTATACACTATGGCCATAGACCGGTCTCTTCTTTCTTCCTCTCTTTACCCTCCAGCAATCCGTTTCTGAGAAAGGTACCGAATCATTACCGAAACATTAAAGGGGTTTTCCCACAGAGGCAAACTAGGCCCTGTCTAGGGCCTAACTTGCTGATCAGTGGGGTCTCAGTGCTGGGGCCCCCCGCAGGTTGCGAAAACAAGTGGTCCTCAGACTAATGGAGCAGATGGTCGCACATGAGCGTTCTGCTCCATTAATCTCTATGGAGCTGACAGTGAGTGCCACACTCGGCTATTTTAGTCAAATCCATAGAGATTAATGGAGTAGAAGGTCATGTGTGGCTGTCTGCTCCATTAATCCGACGGACCCCTCAATTTTGCAATCTGCGGGGTCTCAGCACTAGGACCTAACTTTCCTTTGCGGGAAAACCCCTTTAAATTGATGTGGATTGCTTTCTGATGTTTCAATAAAGAAATTGTGATCTTTTTACACTGAGTGCCAAGTTAAAATATATTTTGCTGAAAGGGGTGGTACCCTACTCTTGCACTATTGGTGCACCTATGGTTTCCATGACCCCTCTACGAACCAAGTGCTTGGGCCCCAAATTATACAGTGGGTCCTATTCCTGCCCCAGGTTTGTAGCTCGGGCAGTGTTTTGTAGTGTTATTGTCATGTGAATTCCTGCCTATACCACTACCATCTCCATACATCACACAGGAGATTTGTCTTGTAAGAAGCATGGGGCAGTACAGGGAGAAGAAGGGGATGGTCCAGACAGGAACCTTGGTGTACCAACTACCTCATTAGCATATTGATTACACTTAAATTATCTTGGGAATGGTATACTGGATAGAAATGATAAAGTTAAGTTGGAAATCAAAACATTCTTCTACAACGTGCTAATAGAAGATAATAACGCACGGTGGCTGGTGACTAACCATCTGTACCATGTATGTAAGTGCTGGCACTGGGGGGGGTATATATAATACAGGCTGCTGGGGGATAATGTATAGAAGGGGTGTACAGGTTATACAGTATTAGGGGTATAAAGGGTGTATCTGCATGGGGCACATTCTATTAACAGGGAACAGTCTGAATAATGGGGCACAAGGTAAATGTTTAGGAAGCAGGAGATTATATATTGTGGGAAAGGGTCCTGATGTGTCAATGTGGGCCAACACTGGACCAATTTTCTGGTTTAAAGTAACTATAAAATGTACAATTTGTCTATGTGCTCTCCATTGATTCAACTCATATACAGACATATGCGTTTCTATGTAAAAATATATAATAACTCGGCACTCAATTCTTGTGCAAAAAGATCACAATTTCTTTATTGAAACAACAGAAAGCAATCCCCATCAATGTAATGTTTTGTTCTGGTGATCTTCCTCAGAAACGGATTCCTGGAGGGTAAATAGGATGAGAGATAGAAGAGACCGGTCTATGGCCATGGTGTATAGCCTCATATGGAATTGTGATATAATGATCGCCATAGAAAACAAACGCTTCCTATGGCGGTCATCATACACAATTCCATATGAGGCTATACACCATGGCCACAGACCGGTCTCTTCTTTCGTCCTCTCTTTACCCTCCAGCAATCCGTTTCTGAGAAAGGTAGCCAGACCAAAACATTAAAGGGGTTTTCCCACAGAGGAAACTTAGGCCCTATCCACGGGATAGGGCCTAATTTGCTGATCAGTGGGGTCTCAGTGCCGGGGCGCCCCGCAGGTTGCGAAAACAAGGGGTCCTCAGACTAATGGTGCAGATGGTCTCGCATGACCGTTCTGCTCCATTAATCTCTATGTAGCTGATGGAGATCGGTGAGCGCCACACTCAGCAATTTCCGTCAAATCCATAGAGATTAATGGAGTAGAAGGTCATGTGTGGCTGTCTGCTCCATTAATCCGACGGACCCCTCACTTTTGCAATCTGTGGGGGTCTCAGCACTAGGGCCTAACTTTCCTTTGTGGGAAAACCCCTTTAAATTGACGTGGATTGCTTTCTGATGTTTCAATAAAGAAATTGTGATCTTTTTACACAACTGAGTGCCCAGTTAATATATATTTTGCTGAAATGGGTGGTACCCTACTCTTGCATTATTGGTGCACCTATGGTTTCCATGACCCCTCTACGAACCAAGTGCCTGGGCCCCAAATTATACAGTGGGTCCCATTCCTGCCCCAGATTTGTGGCTCGGGCAGTGTTTTGTAGGGTTATTGTCATATGAAGGAAAAAGGAAGACGCCAGTTACACACCAGTCACAAACCACACACCACCTGGTAGGTAGGATTATAATCTGCTGGCAGAATATTATAGAAATATGATTTAAAAAATACTGTACTTACTTTTATTTGTGCGCAATATGTCAATTCCAAGATATTCTCAGTAGAATCTGTATGTTAATGAGGCAGTCCAATGTCATGACCTCAGCACCTGGAGAACTGTCATTCCTGCCTATATATACCACTACCATCTCCATACATCACACAGGAGATTTGTCTTATAAGAAGCATGGGGCAGTACTGGGAGAAGACAGGAATGGTCCAGACAGGAACCTTGGTGTACCAACTACCTCATTAGCATATTGATTACACTTAAATTATCTTGGGAATGGTATACTGGATAGAAATGATAAAGTTAAGTTGGAAATCAAAACATTCCTCTACAACGTGCTAATAGAAGATAATAACGCTCGGTGGATGTGGTAGACATAGAAAAGAATGTGTAATCAACCAGAGAAAAGAATGGATGCGTACATTGGACTCAAAGTACAAAATATATTTTATTGCATCATAACAAAGACACGACAAAAAAAATTTAAAACACTTAAAATGTACACACTTTCGTATGTCCGACTCCCATGGGTCATGGTGTGACCCAGCACTCCCTGGCTCAATCCGCCCACAAATAATATACAAATCACAAATATCACAAATAGTAAAGTAAGGCAGAATAAGAATCAACAAAATAATGAAAAATACCAAGTACTATGAGACTGCCCTACTAATACAATACCCTTTAGGATTATCCTCAGAGAGCCTAGTGGACTGAGTAAGGTGCATGGACAGAGAGCCGGGGAGGCGGAGAACCCCACGCGTATCGTCACCTCGGGGTGACTTCCTCAGGGGTAAGTGGTATTTTTCATTAATTTGTTGATTCTTATTCTGCCTTACTTTACTATTTGTGATATTTGTGATTTGGATATTATTTGTGGGCGGATTGAGCCAGGGAGTGCTGGGTCACACCATGACCCATTGAGCCAGGGAGTGCTGGGTCACACCATGACCCATGGGAGTCGGATATACGAAAGTGTGTACATTTTAAGTGTTTTAAATTTTTTTTGTCGTGTCTTTGTTATGATGCAATAAAATATATTTTGTACTTTGAGTCCAATGTACGCATCCATTCTTTTCTCTGGTTGATTACATATATTGTCAAGGATGCGTGGACCTTCATCACATTTGATTTACACTGGTAGTGCCTGTCCGTTGTGTTGTTGTGACTAGACATAGAAAAGAATGTATCTATATATCTTAATATAAATGGTATATATATAATTGATAGAATTGGCAATCATATAATTAAGATACTAATTATTATTTTACTATGGGACTTCCATCCAACAGCTGGGATCCGATCTTTCCATAAAGTTCCAATATATATAATTATCAATTTTTTTAAATACCAGAATTTTATGTAATTATTTTCTAAACTAAAATAAGAAGTTTTATTGTAGCCTCCACCTCTATTCATCATGGAGCATATCCTGAGGACCGCCGAGGACCAGGTAAGTGATACTACTGGGTCCTACATCACACTAGACCTATGGTGCAGATTGAACAGTGACCGGAGAATGCTGGTGCAGATTGAACAGTGACCGGAGAATGCTGGTGCAGATTGAACAGTGACCGGAGAATGTTGGTGCAGAATGAACAGTGACCGGAGAATGTTGGTGCAGAATGAACAGTGACCGGAGAATGTTGGTGCAGAATGAACAGTGACTGGAGATGGTCACACAGGATGCACAATAATTGACAAGACACAGTGCAGACACAATGAAAGCAATAAAAGAGAAAAACTTACAGGCCAGTGATATTATGTGCACACACCTAGCACCAGGGACATCTATTAGTGAGGGGAGAACTTTACACTTAGGTCGAAGTATAAAGAGGTGGTCACATGACTATGCGGGTGCCAAGAGATGTGCATTCTGGGTAATTTATAAACCTGAGAACAAACAGGCTATTTATTATGCACAGGAAACATGTTATATGGAACTAGTAACATAGATAATGTGATGTGTGTGATCTCTATACTGCTATGAGACTGCAACATGGTAGGAAAGATAAAGGATGGGTTGGGTTGGTTGAAATTTCCAAAAACTCTCAATATTTCTGATAAATTGAATAATTATTACAGTTCATGTAATAATATCACACATCGCACACATAACCGATTACGCTGCAGGCAGCATGTTGAAGAGGCAGGAGGAGCTCAGCAGATTGTACATAGTGTCCTATCTGCAGGCAGCTTGTTACAGAGCAGGAGGAGCTGAGTAGATTGATCTAAAGTTTTATGCGAAAAGATTCTAAATGTATTTTTGTAATTTAAGTCTATGTTGATAAGGAGTTCATCGGTGGTCCAAAATGATTGACATCTGGTCAGAGTGCACATTTATACAGGGAAGATTGTCAATCACTTTGTAGGACTGCCCTCTGGAATCTTTAGCTCAGGTAGGACACTGTGTACATTCTGCCATACTCCTCTGCTGTATAACATGCTGTCTACAGAGGGACACTAGTACAATCTGCACAGCTCCTCCTGCTGTATAAACATGCTGCCTGCAGATGGGACACTATGTACAATCTGCACAGCTCCTCCTGCTCTATAACATGCTGTCTACAGATGGGACCTATGTATAATCGCACAGCTCCTCCTGCTCTAAACATGCTGCCTGCAGATAGGACACTATGACAATCTGCTCAGCTCCTCCTGCTCTATAAGATGCGCCTGCGATAGGACACTATGTACAATCTGCTCAGCTCCTCCTGCTCTTAACATGCTGCCTGCAGATTGGACGCATTTGCGAGCGACAAGTTTCCTTCATAAGACCCTCTTCAGAAAGATTCAATTAACTCATTTGTCAGTCCAACCTTTCTACCATCCCTCTAATCTGATGAATGGGCCTGATTTTAGCAGATGGATGATACATATTGAAGATTTATATAGCTGTGTTGCCAACGCACCATTTTAGAACATTTTAATGGAGGTGCCAATACGTGGAGGCAAAACTCCCTATCCAGAGAACTATAATAGATTTTTTAGTACCACCATATATTAGATATCCCAGTTTAGCCGACATATTTTGGGTCTCTTAACTTTGTCTGCTTCAGTTCTCAGAAATGTCCCTCGCTAAACCTTTCTTCTCACTGTATGAAGAGTGAGATATTGCTCTCTTTTATTTGGACTGTATCTGGCCTGAGTTCATCTACAACCCACCATTCATTATGAATGTGCAAATATGTAAAATATCCCTTAAAATCCAAAATGTGTTCCTCAAGGGCCCGGTTAAAAGGAAAACATTTTAGGGGAACATTAAGCTCAAAATTATAAAAAAAATAACACTTGTCATCACCAATCCACTGCCTCTTCTATTCCTCGGTTTATTGGGTCCCTGATGGTCTCACTTTCCAGGTTGCGTCTGACTGCTTGACCGACGCATCGGATGGTGAGGTGCCACTTCCTGTGGGAGGAGCCTGGGACAGGAAGTAGTAATTGCTAAAACGGGAGTGTAAAGCGGATTAGTGAGGGATTGCTTTTTTTAAATTTTTTTTTTATTCCCTTGCCAAAATGTTTTTGGCATAGACGAGGCTGAAAAAGAGCTTGTATATTGCAGGTACTGTACTATTGGCTGAGCACACCTATAGAGATCCCAGAATTGTTACAGGGTTGTATCTGTACTCCAGGACAGGCTCCGCTCTGCATTCTTAGTCTGGTCATACTCAGATCAGCCTTCAGTTTCTCTCCGTCCCCCCCCAGTAATATATATATACGCTCGGCTGGGAATACGTTGTAATTCCAGGAAAGAATGAGGGGAGGAGAGAACGCCAGACACTTCTGCTGCGTCTGTCTTAAAGTAATAGCCTTAAGTCATCGGGCATGGCAATATATCTCTCCCCCCCTCCTCAAAAAAAAAGTGATCGGGGTTCAGATAGATAAAAACGTTATGTTGCCTTGACTTTCCATATATTTACTCATTTTATATATTCATACTCTCTTGTAAAGTGAGAAAATGTAAAAAATCAACTTTGTCAGTGTCAGTCACTACAAGTTCTCCCCTATTTTGCTAATGGTGAGGTCCTAGCGGTGGAAATCCCCACAGATCAAAAAACGTGGGTCTGATGCACCCCAAAAGAATGGAGCAGGGAGGTCAGACGTGTGCACTGCCGCTCCATTCACTATCTATTGGACTGATGGAAGTAGCCAAATACTGCACTCGGCCATCTCTGTAAGTGACCTTGAGATGATAAAATTCCTTTATTTATATAGCGCACACAGATTACGCAGTGCTGCACAGAGCTTGTCCTGTACCCAATGGGACTCAACCTACCAGTATGTTGGAGGATGGGAGGAAACCGGACCCGGAGAAAACCACACAAACACAGAGGAAACATGCAAACTCTTTACGATGTTGACCCGGGACTTGAACCCAGGTCAAAGTCAAATGAGTGACCCCATTTCTGTTAGCCGCGTGGTAGACTCCCTCTGATCCGCATGTTATCCCCCATCCTTGTAGATGACTCGAAGCCCTTTATCTTCATGTAAGGGGAGAGGTTCTTGCTATAGTCAGTGTCTTACATCTACACTCAGCGGAGTGATAGGGGGTCCTAGCTATGGGGCGCCATGGATTACCCCCAATGAGAGAGCCAGCGGTCGCTCTTGCACTTCCTTTCTCTATTCATCTCAATGGCGCTTACAGATATCGAGTGCAGCAACTTCTGTCGTGCCATAGAATGGAGCTTCAGCGCATGTGTCCATCCAACGCTTCTTCGTTTTGGGGCAAGCGGACCCCTGTTCTCGTGATTCTGTATATGGGAACCCCACCGATCAACAAGTTATCCCCTACCCTGTAGTGTGACTGGACAATTCCTTTAAGCCCCTCCCTTCTGACAACATCTAACGATTTCGGAACAGTTTTGCATGTTCTCCGTGTCTTTTTGGAAACTGTTGCAGTTGGACGTTTGCAGATGTTAACCCCTAATAGCATCCATTTCTGGTATTTACATACATCTAGAATAGTACAGGAGTATGTGCCCTTTTCATAATATTGTCCCAGAGTCCAGGGTGACCCCCCATTCGGCCCGGGCATTGGTGGCAACACTTTTCACATAATGGATGCAACGCGGGCAGAGAAGTGACTCCGGTCTGTGACGAGGCAGAATCCTGTCGCCGCTCTCGGACTACAGAAGGAAGAATTTTTTGGTAATCTGCAGCAGGAAGCAGAACAGTGAGAAAGAGCAGAAGGCCGAATGCTAACAAATTTTCCTGGCATGACCCAAGTGAGGGACGTCAGGGGCTGCGGTTAGCCCTTATAGAAGGACATGAAGCGCATGTTACTCCTCTACTCTCCAGTCTCTTGTGAAACCAATCCCCTGCATCCCCCCCCTCCTCCTCCTCCATCCGTGTGCACCCCGTCTACTTCTGCCTGTGTTTTCTTTTTTTTTTGTTTTCACTCACGTGTTATTAATATTTTGTGAATATATTATTTATAAATGGTTTTACCAAACACGCGTTCCTTCATGCTGCGGTTACTTGCCTTTTTTAATTTATTTTTTTTTGCTTTGATATTGTTTATATAATTTATAAATGCACTGTTTATTTTCCAAGGCACTAATTGGTGTGTGTGTTAGTTTTTTTTTTTTTTTTTTTTGCTCATTTGCCAATGGTCCGACTCGTTTAGACCTGTCTCCATGTGTCCATTGCCTGTGTATCCTATTGTGTCTAAAAGCAGAACTTGGCAGACTTTGGGTCTCCCGGCTGCGGGCGGACTGTATATGGTCTGTATATATCGACAGGTGGAGACCAGAGGGGAGGCCTGGATCTGGTTCATTAGTCCCATTCCATGAATATCCTTGTGTGTACGTCTGTCCTCCTCTACAGCTGTGTGTCTTATCTGGTGACGGGACGTCCTCCCATCACACCCAACATACAAATAAACTCACTTTGAAACATGCGTCTGATTCCCTCTCATGTCACATATTCACTGTTGGTACTCATGTTATAAAGGATGAGAATATGCAGAGGGGCAATAAGGGGGGGGGTGGGGGAGGGGGGGTGGGGGGGGGGGGGGGGGGGGGGGTGGGCGGGGTGGTGGGGTGTGGGGGGGGGGGCGGGGGTTGGTGGGGGGGGTGGGGTTGGGCGTGTGGTGGGGGGGGGGGGGGGGGTGAGCGGGGGGGGGGGGGGGGGGGGGGGGGGGGGGGGGTGGGTTGGTGGGGGGGGGGGGGGGGGGGGGGGGGGGGGTGGGTGGGGGAAGGGGGGGGGGGGTGGGGGAGGGTGGGGGGGGGGGGGGTGGGGAGGGGGGGTGGGGCGGGAGGGGGAGGGGGTGGGGGGGGAGTGGGGGCGGGGGCGGGGGGGGAGGGCAGGGAGGGGGAGGGGGGGGGGGGGGCGGGGGGGGGGGGGGGAGGAGGGTGGGGGGGGGGATGTGGGGGGGGGGGGGGGGCGGCGCGGGGGGGGGGTGGGGGGGGGGTGTAATTGGGGCGGGGGGGTGGGGGGGGGGGTGGGGGTTGGGGCGGAGGGGTGCGGGGGGTGGGGGGGGGGTGGGGGGGGGGGGGGGGGGGGGGGGGGGGGGGGGGGGGGGGAGGGGGCGGCGGGGGGGGGGGGCGGGAGGGGGGGGGGGGTGGGTGGGTGGGTGGGGGGGGGTTGGGGGTGGGGAGGTGGGGAGGGCGGGGGGGGGGGGTGAGGGGGCGGGGGTGCGGGGGGGGGGGGGGGTGCGGGGGGGAGGGGGGGGGGGGGGGGGGGGGGGGGTGGGGGGGAGGTGGGGGGGGAGGGGAGGGGGGTGGGGGGGTGGGGGGGGGTGGGGGGGGTGGGAGGGGGGAGGGTACGGGGGAGGGGGGAGGGGTGGGGGGGGGGGGGGGTGGGGGCGGGTGGGGGGGTGGGAGGGGGGGGTGGGGGGGGGGGGGGGGGGGGGGGGGGGGTGGGGGGTGGGGGGGGGGGGGGGGGGGGTTGGTGTGGGGGGTTTAGGGGGTGGGGGGGGGGGGGGGGGGGGGGGTGGGGGGGAGGGGGGGGGGGGGGGGGGGTGGGGGGGGGGGGGGGGGGGGGGGGGTTTGGGGTTGGGGGGCGGGGCGGGTGGGGGGGGTGGGGGGGTGGTGGGGGGGGGGGGGGGGGGGGGGGGGGGGGGGGGGGGGGGGGGGGGAGGGGGGGGGGGGGGGGTGGGGGGGGGGGGGGGTGGGGGGGGGGGGGGGGGGGGGGGGGGGGGGGGGGGGGGGGGGGGGGGGGGGGGGGGGGGGGGGTGGGGGGGGGGGGGGGGGGGTGGGGGGGGGGGGGGGGGGGGGGGGGGGGGGTGGGGGGGGGGGGGGGGGTGGGGGGGATTCTATATGCTGCCTGATTGTTGTAAGTTTAACCCACTACAAAAAACAGTGGAGAGGTCTGCAATAGAATCTAAAGAATCTAGAAAATCACCATTGTAGCAATTTTTAAAATTAGCATTTTGGATATGAAAAGTTCGTTTTCTATTATATCAAAAAACTTAAAGAGGACACTGTCATCCATAAATTCGGCTCCCAGTGCTTAAAGGAAAACCACCACTTGAAGTGGCAGGTTTCAGAAGAAAAACACCAGAGCACCAGCTCAGGGTGAGCTGGTGGCGGAGCTTATTTGTAGTTTTTAAACCGCCGTATACGCGTTTAAACACTTTTTAAACTTTAAGCCGGCGCAGGGAGGTACGCGCCCGACGCTTACTGATAGCGCGCGAACGTGCGCGGGCTGCATAGGAAGGGAAGGAGAGCCGCTGCAGCTGGTAAGCGCCGAGCGCGTACCTCCTGCGCCGGTCTATAAGTTTTAAAAAGTGTTTATACGCGCGGTTTTAAAACACTAACAAAAATAAGCTCCGGACCAGCTCACCTGAAGTAGTGCTCGGTGTTTCTTCGGAAACCTGCCACTACAAGTGGTAGGTTTCCTTTAACAAACGCCGCAGTGTTAGAATGATAGCTGATATCGGAAATCTCCGATAACTCTTTCTAACACTGCGGTGGAGTGACAATTTGTAAACACCGACCGTCTCAAAGCGGCCGGTGTATTCATGGAGGGGGCAGGTTTAGCGGGCGGTGACTGCGCATGATACGCGGCAGTCACTGTGGTCTATGGAGCGGTCCACGGGGAAGGGCCAGTGAGGGTCCGGCGTTTACAATTGTACTCCGTCGCATTGTTAGATAGCGGTAATGGAGGTTTCCGGTATCGCTATCATTCTAACACTGCGGCGTTTGTTTAAGCATAATGTAAGCAGTACTAGTGCCGAATTTATGGGTGACAGGTCCTCTTTAAAGGGAACCTAGATCATCAGCAATGACCATACCAGCATATTGTCCAACAGCATAACACCTTTAGTTTTTGTTCTTTCATGGTCCAGCGGTGGTGACATTATCCAGTATCTGTGATTGACATTGAGCATCGGCTTCAGGAATCTGGTTAGTGATGTCTTTGGAGGTAGACCATCAAGTATTGGAAACGGGTTTCTGAGGAAGAGAGAGCGTGATTCAATGTTAAAATCTCCGCCTCTTTAACTTTATACAACCAACTTACATCTCACTTCAAAGTAGATTTTCTGGATGATGCCCCCATAGAAAGAACACAATATGGGAAACTAATCGTGATGCTTGGCAAATACTGGTAGTGGTTATTAGGTCAAATTGCTGACAAGTTCCCATGGATATTAGGTACAGAAAACCTTTGTTTACAATTCGAGCGGTCGGAGGTTTCTGTAGTTCTTGTAGTTTGCCACGCTGCTGCAGGGATTTGGCCCAGTCCTCCATTGCAGATCTTTCAGAGCTTCAATGCAATGCAGTCGTCCTGTCCCCAGTGCAGAAAAGCAAACGCACAGTATGATGATCTCTCCACCCATGCTTCCCAATGGGATGATGTTCTAAGGGTTGTGCTCCTCTTCTCATCTTCCAGTGAAGTTGATACCAAAAAGTTTATTTTGGTCTCATCTGACACATGAACTTCTCCCATGACTCCTCTGGATCACTGAATGGTCAAGCAGAACTTCAATATGGGCCTGGAACATGTGGTGGCATGAGCAGGGGGACACATGATTTGTAATCCATGGACAGCGTAAGTGTTACCAACATAACTTTTGAGGCTGTGGTCCAGCCGGATTGAGGTCATTGACCAAGTCGTCCTGTGTAGTTCTGTGCTGATTCCCGACCTTTCTCAGAAATCCTCCTTTCCACGAGGTGAGATCTTGTCGGGAGCACAGGCCGAGAAGTCATCTTGTATTTTCTTCCATTTTCTAATAATTGTGTCATCTAACCTTATGGTCTATGTCCCATAACTTATCACAGCCTCTGCAGGTCCCCACTGTAGTCCCTGGTTCCTTAGAAGCTCTTTGGTCTTGGACGTGGTGGAGTTGGAGAGATGATTGATTGATTGATTTTTATACCAGAAAGAAGTTCAAACAGGTACAATTAATCACTACCTAGAACACCAGAGAATTGGTCGCCCAGATATAATTTTCCTCGGGGCTTCATCTTTATCAAGTGGATTCCATTAATAAAAAGATGGAGTTACCTTTAAGCATATTAAAAGGCCGCAGATGAAGGTCCATAAGCTCATCCGCCTGAACTTTATGATGTAGGGCGATTGTTCATGGACAAGGAGAGATCACATGACCCCTATCGGCGGCCATTTTATGGTCAGGAATCTCTGGCGTGATGAGGTAAAGAACAGGAGGCTTCACTTTACATATCAAGGAAAGTGGAGCAGAAAATCTATAGTAAAGTGAAGCCTCAGTCTTACTCATTCCTGGACCATAAAATGCCGCGAGATAGGGGTATGTAATCTCTACTTGTCCATGAACAATCCAGACTACACACACATATCAAGAGAAAGCAGAGCAAAAACTATTAATAGATGTATATTGAAATTTCCTAAATTCCGTACACTACATTACCAAAAATATGAGGTAAAGTGGCCACCCTTCACTCCATTCAAGCAGTGTGTGGCACCCATTGACTTGAACGCCATCATCTGCAGTCTGCAAAACTCAAGGGCGTTTTTCCAGTAAAAATCTGTCATTTTTTCAGGTCGCAAAACATAATAATCTTGAATCTTACACTACAGTTTTTTTAAAAATCAGATCATTTTATTAATCACTCCAACACATTTTCGTTACAGCGGATAGAACAAAACTTAACAACACCTTCCAACTTCCTAATCTACAGTACAGTGAGGGTAACAGATAAATACCTGAATCTTCTATGATACTGTCGGGATGTTATCTAAGCCATTTACTTTTGGATTGCAAAAAAGTGACTGATTTCGGGAAACTGGGGCTTCCAGTATGAATAAATGTACGGCCCTCGCTGTGGGAATTTGGTCACATGGCCTAATGACCTTGTCTCCATTGGGAAATGACAGTACAAGTAGCTTGTTTGTAATACATCTTCCCGGCACTGAGTTACGTCTTCCCATTGAGGCCCGGGCAGCAGTGCGCACAGTTTTTCCATTTGTTTGTGCTTGGGCTGTGTGTACCCTCCATTATGACTTTCCCGCACACTTGTTACTAAACTAGTCCATGAAACAGATACCACTGAGTTTCCCAGAGTCCCTTCTCCCGAATGTGTGGTGGGAAAATACAAAGAGGACTTCCTCTGACCTCTGGCTAGCTGAAGTATATTCCTCCTAGAGAACAAGATTTTTTAAAAATATGTTTAATAATATTTCGTTTTAGTAGTTTTTTGCAGATGTTGTTTACTTAGAAGGGTCTGGCTCATCTGTATGGGCGGTTATGTTAACTCTACTTAAAAACAAGCTCAAAAATTCTAAAATCTCTGAGTCTCGAGTTTCATTGTAAATCGGTATCTGTATAAGGGGTGAGTGATCGGCCGAAAAGATGTGTAGAAATGGAGGATAACGAGTTCGATTAGAGGTGAAGAATTTGCAGCATTTTAAGATTTAAATAAAGGAAATGCATCTACACGTTTGAATAGAATTTACTTGCATGGGTGATCTGACTTTGAAGAAAAATCTGTGATCAAAATCTATATGGGCAGAAAGATTTTCAGTCCAACTTCTATATCACAGGCTACATTCACACAATGTATGCCGCAGTACCGTAGTACGGGGGCATACATCGGCGCTGCGGAGAGGAGCAGGGGATGAGCGCAGAGTCACCCCCCCCTCTCCATGAAGATACAGCGAACGGCGCCGTATCACGGGAAAAAGATAGGACATGTCCACCGTACGCTCCCGTACAGGGCTGTGAGCCCATAGAAGTGTATGGGGGACGTTTATCGGCCGTATATACGTCGGCCGATATACGTCCCCCATACATGTGTGTGAATGTAGCCTTAGGCTACATTCACACTGACGTATGGGGGACGTTATTATGGCCGATATACGTCCACCATAGAGGCAATGGCGCGCGGCGCCCGTACCCGGGCTCACCTCCTCTCCTCTCCCCTGCATGCCGTTGCCCGTACGGTTAACGGGCGGGCAACGGCAGTGTGAATGTAGCCTTATGCTGTGAAAATGAAAAAAAAATCTTCTTTCTTCACTTCCGGATGTCATGTACAGGTCCAGCACAGCACTAGGCATACAAGTGCCGGGGCCCAAATAAGGCCAATGCATAAGAAATTCATAGGGGGGGGAGGGAGGATGTATCTAATTATCCCTAGGGGCGTGAGGGCTTATATAAAATAACCATGAGGGGGATTTGTATGATAAACTAGGGAACAGTTTGAATTTTAATGCTGCACATGAGTCACTGCAAAGGGCCCACTGAGGCTCTGTCGCCCAAGGGGCCCATGAAATCTGGAGCCGACCCTTGCTCATGACATCATTGTGCCACATGCAGTTGGGGCTCAATGGTGATACCCCTGCCACCCAGGACAGTGTGAAAGACCCAAAGATCTGGTCATGTCCTGCTCAATCCGGAATGACTTAGATGTGACTTAGGTCAGATTTAGGCATCAAAAGTTGGACTTTGTCCTGGATCTAGTTGGCACATGAAAACTGTTTTTCATGGAGACTTTGCCAATGACAGACCCTCTGCAAGCATGTAGAGACTAGAGATATTGGGGCATATTTATCAAGCAGTCTTAAGTCAGAATATTTCCAGTTGCCCATGGCAACCAATCACAGATCAGCTTTCATTTCACCGTGCTCATGAATATTAAAGGGGAGCTGTGATGGTTGCCATGGGCAACTGGAAATATTCTGACTTTCAGACAGCTTGATAAATCTGCCCCATTGATGTTCAAATTGGCCAAAATGTCTTTGCATATTAAAGTATCAAATTTCTTTACGTAACCGAAGGTCCTAAGCCAATCACCGAAAAAAACTCCACCCTAGCATGCTCTTTCCTTCATCTGCCGGCACACCAGTCATGAGGTAACATTCTCTTGGCATTCACCGAATCCATCAGAATACATGATACGCTAAACATGTTTTCGATGAGTCCAGTGATGGTGGCCTTACACCATTCCATCTGATGCTTGGTATAAATGCCAGTTGGGGTCTCTGCAGCATTGAGTCATCAAAAACAAAGCGTTAACAACATTTATGCACTATAAACCTAAGCGCAAGGTGCCCCACTACTACGTAATTTCCCTTGGTATGGAAACGTGTCTTCTAAATGCGCACCTTCCATAAGGGCCATCGAACATCTGGAGGAGAAAAAAATTCCAGAACTGACCTGATCCAATAATGGGTCTTATTCATCCCATGCGTGAGATCTTAAGGACTAGTCAGAAATGTTTGTAAAATATTGGATCAGTGTCAGACTTGAGCACCTGAGGTCAACCCCTCCTCATTCCATGGGAAATTGAGACCCTTCTAGGCTCAAAACCGAAATTGTCTCTTGCTTATTTTGGTACAGTTCTGAGTTAGAGCCTGGGCCACTGGAGGATCTTCTGGATTCTGGGACCATGGAATGAAAAAAACAGATAGAATTCAATAATAGAGTATCAATTCTTTTCTCGATACAGTGTACTTTGTACTATATGGTGCACGGAGCGGTCACATGTGGCATCTAACCTCAATGTTTTGGCCATGTAAACCTGGCGTGGGCACACCTATAGACCCATAACTGCCACTGTATACACAAGATAAAGAATATTTATTGGGTTTGATCCATACCTTTTCTTACGATGATACTGAACAAGTACCAAGAAGAAGGAGACACCAGACCTGAGGAGCCAGATGTTTTTGGGCAATAGACTCCAAGCATGGACAAGCGGGCAAAGAATTTCTGATTCTTCTACACCATCCTAAGTATTGCCACAAGAAGAAGAATCACAATAAGATTATACATACTGTCCTACCTGCAGGCAGCATGTTATAGAGCAGGAGGAGCTGAGTAGATTATACATACTGTCCTACGATCAAAGTTTATGGGAAAGATTCTAAATGTATTTTTGTAATTTAAGTCTATGTTGATAGAGGAGTTCAGTCGGTGGTCCAAAATGATTGACATCTGGTCAGAGTGCACATTTATACAGGGAAGATTGTCAATCACTTTGTAGGCTGCCCTCTGGAATCTTTAGCTCAGGTAGGACACTGTGTACATTCTGCCATTCCTCTGCTGTATAACATGCTGTCTACAGAGGACACTAGTACAATCTGCACAGCTCCTCCTGCTGTATAAACATGCTGCCTGCAGATGGGACACTATGTACAATCTGCACAGCTCCTCCTGCTCTATAACATGCTGTCTACAGATGGGACTATGTATAATCGCACAGCTCCTCTGCTCTAAACATGCTGCTGCAGATAGGACACTATGACAATCTGCTCAGCTCCTCCTGCTCTATAAGATGCGCCTGCGATAGGACACTATGTACAATCTGCTCAGCTCCTCCTGCTCTTAACATGCTGCCTGCAGATTGGACTGCATTTGCGATGCGACAAGTTTCCTTCATAAGACCCTCTTCAGAAAGATTCAATTAACTCATTTGTTCAGTCCAACCTTTCTACCATCCCTCTAATCTGATGAATGGGCCTGATTTTAGCAGATGGATGATACATATTGAAGTATTTATATAGCTGTGTTGCCAACGCACATTTTAGAACATTTTTAATGGAGGTGCCAATACGTGGAGGCAAAACTCCCTTATCCAGAGAACTATAATAGATTTTTTAGTACCACCATATATTAGATATCCCAGTTTAGCCGACATATTTTGGTCTCTTAACTTTGCTGCTTCAGTTCTCAGAAATGTCCCTCGCTAAACCTTTCTTCTCACTGTATGAAGAGTGAGATATTGCTCTCTTTTATTTGGACTGTATCTGGCCTGAGTTCATCTACAACCCACCATTCATTATGAATGTGACAAATATGTAAAATATCCCTTAAAATCCAAAATGTGTTCCTCAAGGGCCCGGTTAAAAGGAAAACATTTTAGGGGAACATTAAGCTCAAAATTATAAAAAAAATAACACTTGTCATCACCAATCCACTGCCTCTTCTATTCCTCGGTTTATTGGGTCCCTGATGGTCTCACTTTCCAGGTTGCGTCTGACTGCTTGACCGACGCATCGGATGGTGAGGTGCCACTTCCTGTGGGAGGAGCCTGGGACAGGAAGTAGTAATTGCTAAAACGGGAGTGTAAAGCGGATTAGTGAGGGATTGCTTTTTTTAAATTTTTTTTTTATTCCCTTGCCAAAATGTTTTTGGCATAGACGAGGCTGAAAAAGAGCTTGTATATTGCAGGTACTGTACTATGGCTGAGCACACCTATAGAGATCCCAGAATTGTTACAGGGTTGTATCTGTACTCCAGGACAGGCTCCGCTCTGCATTCTTAGTCTGGTCATACTCAGATCAGCCTTCAGTTTCTCTCCGTCCCCCCCCAGTAATATATATATACGCTCGGCTGGGAATACGTTGTAATTCCAGGGAAAGAATGAGGGGAGGAGAGAACGCCAGACACTTCTGCTGCGTCTGTCTTAAAGTAATAGCCTTAAGTCATCGGGCATGGCAATATATCTCTCCCCCCCTCCTCAAAAAAAAAGTGATCGGGGTTCAGATAGAAAAAACGTTATGTTGCCTTGACTTTCCATATATTTACTCATTTATATATTCATACTCTCTTGTAAAGTGAGAAAATGTAAAAAATCAACTTTGTCAGTGTCAGTCACTACAAGTTCTCCCCTATTTTGCTAATGGTGAGGTCCTAGCGGTGGAAATCCCCACAGATCAAAAAACGTGGGTCTGATGCACCCCAAAAGAATGGAGCAGGGAGGTCAGACGTGTGCACTGCCGCTCCATTCACTATCTATTGGACTGATGGAAGTAGCCAAATACTGCACTCGGCCATCTCTGTAAGTGACCTTGAGATGATAAAATTCCTTTATTTATATAGCGCACACAGATTACGCAGTGCTGCACAGAGCTTGTCCTGTACCCAATGGGACTCAACCTACCAGTATGTTGGAGGATGGGGGAAACCGGACCGGAGAAAACCACACAAACACAGAGGAAACATGCAAACTCTTTACGATGTTGACCCGGGACTTGAACCCAGGTCAAAGTCAAATGAGTGACCCCATTTCTGTTAGCCGCGTGGTAGACTCCCTCTGATCCGCATGTTATCCCCCATCCTTGTAGATGACTCGAAGCCCTTTATCTTCATGTAAGGGGAGAGGTTCTTGCTATAGTCAGTGTCTTACATCTACACTCAGCGGAGTGATAGGGGGTCCTAGCTATGGGGCGCCATGGATTACCCCCAATGAGAGAGGCCAGCGGTCGCTCTTGCACTTCCTTTCTCTATTCATCTCAATGGCGCTTACAGATATACCGAGTGCAGCAACTTCTGTCCGTGCCATAGAATGGAGCTTCAGCGCATGTGTCCATCCAACGCTCCTTGTTTTGGGGCACAGCGGACCCCTGTTCTCGTGATTCTGTATATGGGACCCACCGATCAACAAGTTATCCCCTACCCTGTATGTGACTGGACAATTCCTTTAAGCCCCTCCTTCTGACAACATCTAACGATTTCGGAACAGTTTTGCATGTTCTCCGTGTCTTTTTGGAACTGTTGCAGTTTGGACAGTTTGCAGATGTTAACCCCTAATAGCATCCATTTCTGAGTATTTACATACATCTAGAATAGTACAGGAGTATGTGCCCTTTTCATATATATTGCCAGAGTCCAGGGTGACCCCCCATTCGGCCCGGGCATTGGTGGCAACACTTTTCACATAATGGATGCAACGCGGGCAGAGAAGTGACTCCGGTCTGTGACGAGGCAGAATCACTGCCGCCGCTCTCGGACTACAGAAGGAAGAATTTTTTGTAATCTGCAGCAGGAAGCAGAACAGTGAGAAAGAGCAGAAGGCCGAATGCTAACAAATTTTCCTGGCATGACCCAAGTGAGGGACGTCAGGGGCTGCGGTTAGCCCCTTATAGAAGGACATGAAGCGCATGTTACTCCCATCTACCTCCAGTCTCTTGTGAAACCTATCCCCTGCATCCCCCCCCTCCTCCTCCTCCATCCGTGTGCACCCCGTCTACTTCTGCCTGTGTTTTCTTTTTTTTGTTTTCACTCACGTGTTATTAATATTTTGTGAATATATTATTTATAAATGGTTTTTACCAAACACGCGTTCCTTCATGCTGCGGTTACTTGCCTTTTTTAATTTAATTTTTTTTTGCTTTGATATTGTTTATATAATTTATAAATGCACTGTTTATTTTCCAAGGCACTAATTGTGTGTGTGTTTAGTTTTTTTTTTTTTTTTTTTTTGCTCATTTGCCAATGGTCCGACTCGTTAGACCTGTCTCCATGTGTCCATTGCCTGTGTATCCTATTGTGTCTAAAAGCAGAACTTGGCAGACTTTGGGTCTCCCGGCTGCGGGCGGACTGTATATGGTCTGTATATATCGCAGGTGGAGACCAGAGGGGAGGCCTGGATCTGGTTCATTAGTCCCATTCCATGAATATCCTTGTGTGTACGTCTGTCCTCCTCTACAGCTGTGTGTTTATCTGGTGACGGGACGTCCTCCCATCACACCCAACATACAAATAAACTCACTTTGAAACATGCGTCTGATTCCCTCTCATGTCACATATTCACTGTTGTACTCATGTTATAAAGGATGAGAATATGCAGAGGGGCAATAAGGGGGGGGGTGGGGGAGGGGGGGTGGGGGGGGGGGGGGGGGGGGGGGTGGGCGGGGTGGTGGGGTGTGGGGGGGGGGGCGGGGGTTGGTGGGGGGGGTGGGGTTGGGCGTGTGGTGGGGGGGGGGGGGGGGGTGAGCGGGGGGGGGGGGGGGGGGGGGGGGGGGGGGGGGTGGGTTGGTGGGGGGGGGGGGGGGGGGGGGGGGGGGGGTGGGTGGGGGAAGGGGGGGGGGGGTGGGGGAGGGTGGGGGGGGGGGGGGTGGGGAGGGGGGGTGGGGCGGGAGGGGGAGGGGGTGGGGGGGGAGTGGGGGCGGGGGCGGGGGGGGAGGGCAGGGAGGGGGAGGGGGGGGGGGGGGCGGGGGGGGGGGGGGGAGGAGGGTGGGGGGGGGGATGTGGGGGGGGGGGGGGGGCGGCGCGGGGGGGGGGTGGGGGGGGGGTGTAATTGGGGCGGGGGGGTGGGGGGGGGGGTGGGGGTTGGGGCGGAGGGGTGCGGGGGGTGGGGGGGGGGTGGGGGGGGGGGGGGGGGGGGGGGGGGGGGGGGGGGGGGGGAGGGGGCGGCGGGGGGGGGGGGCGGGAGGGGGGGGGGGGTGGGTGGGTGGGTGGGGGGGGGTTGGGGGTGGGGAGGTGGGGAGGGCGGGGGGGGGGGGTGAGGGGGCGGGGGTGCGGGGGGGGGGGGGGGTGCGGGGGGGAGGGGGGGGGGGGGGGGGGGGGGGGGTGGGGGGGAGGTGGGGGGGGAGGGGAGGGGGGTGGGGGGGTGGGGGGGGGTGGGGGGGGTGGGAGGGGGGAGGGTACGGGGGAGGGGGGAGGGGTGGGGGGGGGGGGGGGTGGGGGCGGGTGGGGGGGTGGGAGGGGGGGGTGGGGGGGGGGGGGGGGGGGGGGGGGGGGTGGGGGGTGGGGGGGGGGGGGGGGGGGGTTGGTGTGGGGGGTTTAGGGGGTGGGGGGGGGGGGGGGGGGGGGGGTGGGGGGGAGGGGGGGGGGGGGGGGGGGTGGGGGGGGGGGGGGGGGGGGGGGGGTTTGGGGTTGGGGGGCGGGGCGGGTGGGGGGGGTGGGGGGGTGGTGGGGGGGGGGGGGGGGGGGGGGGGGGGGGGGGGGGGGGGGGGGGGAGGGGGGGGGGGGGGGGTGGGGGGGGGGGGGGGTGGGGGGGGGGGGGGGGGGGGGGGGGGGGGGGGGGGGGGGGGGGGGGGGGGGGGGGGGGGGGGGTGGGGGGGGGGGGGGGGGGGTGGGGGGGGGGGGGGGGGGGGGGGGGGGGGGTGGGGGGGGGGGGGGGGGTGGGGGGGATTCTATATGATGCCGTGATGTTGTAAGTTTTAACCACTACAAAACAGTGGAGAGGTCTGCAATAGAATCTAAAGAATCTAGAAAATCACCATTGTAGAAATTTTTAAAATTAGCATTTTGGATATGAAAAGTTCGTTTTCTATTATATCAAAAAACTTAAAGAGGACACTGTCATCCATAAATTCGGCTCCCAGTGCTTAAAGGAAAACCACCACTTGAAGTGGCAGGTTTCAGAAGAAAAACACCAGAGCACCAGCTCAGGGTGAGCTGGTGGCGGAGCTTATTTGTAGTTTTTAAACCGCCGTATACGCGTTTAAACACTTTTTAAACTTTAAGCCGGCGCAGGGAGGTACGCGCCCGACGCTTCTCATAGCGCGCGAACGTGCGCGGGCTGCATAGGAAGGGAAGGAGAGCCGCGCAGCTGGTAAGCGACGAGCGCGTACCTCCTGCGCCGGTCTATAAGTTTTAAAAAGTGTTTATACGCGCGGTTTTAAAACACTAACAAAAATAAGCTCCGGACCAGCTCACCTGAAGTAGTGCTCGGTGTTTCTTCGGAAACCTGCCACTACAAGTGGTAGGTTTCCTTTAACAAACGCCGCAGTGTTAGAATGATAGCTGATATCGGAAATCTCCGATAACTCTTTCTAACACTGCGGTGGAGAGACAATTTGTAAACACCGACCGTCTCAAAGCGGCCCGGTGTATTCATGGAGGGGGCAGGTTTAGCGGGCGGTGACTGCGCATGATACGCGGCAGTCACTGTGGTCTATGGAGCGGTCCACGGGGAAGGGCCAGTGAGGGTCCGGCGTTTACAATTGTACTCCGTCGCATTGTTAGATAGCGGTAATGGAGGTTTCCGGTATCGCTATCATCTCAACACTGCGGCGTGTGTTTAAAGCATATGTAAGCAGTACTAGTGCCGAATTTATGGGTGACAGGTCCTCTTTAAAGGGAACCTAGATCATCAGCAATGACCATACCAGCATATTGTCCAACAGCTTAACACCTTTAGTTTTTGTTCTTTCATGGTCCAGGCGGTGGTGACATTATCCAGTATCTGTGATTGACATTGAGCATCGGCTTCAGGAATCTGGTTAGTGATGTCTTTGGAGGGTAGACCATCAATTATTGGAAAGGGTTTCTGAGGAAGAGAGAGCTGATTCAATGTTAAAATCTCCGCCTCTTTAACTTTATACAACCAATTACATCTCACTTCAAAGTAGATTTTCTGGATGATGCCCCCATGGAAAGAACACAATATGGGAAACTAATCTTGATGCTTGGCAAATACTGGTAGTGGTTATTAGGTCAAATTGCTGACAAGTTCCCATGGATATTAGGTACAGAAAACCTTTGTTTACAATTCGAGCGGTCGGAGGTTTCTGTAGTTCTTGTAGTTTGCCACGCTGCTGCAGGGATTTGGCCCAGTCCTCCATTGCAGATCTTTCAGAGCGTTCAATGCAATGCAGTCGTCCTGTCCCCTTGCAGAAAAGCAAACGCACAGTATGATGATCTCTCCACCCATGCTTCCCAATGGGATGATGTTCTAAGGGTTGTGCTCCTCTTCTCATCTTCCAGTGAAGTTGATACCAAAAAGTTTATTTTGGTCTCATCTGACACATGAACTTCTCCCATGACTCCTCTGGATCACTGAATGGTCAAGCAGAACTTCAATATGGGCCTGGAACATGTGGTGGCATGAGCAGGGGGACACATGATTTGTAATCCATGGACAGCGTAAGTGTTACCAACATAACTTTTGAGGCTGTGGTCCAGCCGGATTGAGGTCATTGACCAAGTCGTCCTGTGTAGTTCTGTGCTGATTCCCGACCTTTCTCAGAAATCCTCCTTTCCACGAGGTGAGATCTTGTCGGGAGCACAGGCCGAGAAGTCATCTTGTATTTTCTTCCATTTTCTAATAATTGTGTCATCTAACCTTATGGTCTATGTCCCATAACTTATCACAGCCTCTGCAGGTCCCCACTGTAGTCCCTGGTTCCTTAGAAGCTCTTTGGTCTTGGACGTGGTGGAGTTGGAGAGATGATTGATTGATTGATTTTTATACCAGAAAGAAGTTCAAACAGGTACAATTAATCACTACCTAGAACACCAGAGAATTGGTCGCCCAGATATAATTTTCCTCGGGGCTTCATCTTTATCAAGTGGATTCCATTAATAAAAAGATGGAGTTACCTTTAAGCATATTAAAAGGCCGCAGATGAAGGTCCATAAGCTCATCGCCTGAAACTTTATGATGTAGGGCGATTGTTCATGGACAAGGAGAGATCACATGACCCCTATCGGCGGCCATTTTATGGTCAGGAATCTCTGGCGTGATGAGGTAAAGAACAGGAGGGCCTTCACTTACATATCAAAAAGTGGAGCAGAAAACTATAGTAAAGTGAAGCCTCAGTCTTACTCATTCCTGGACTATAAAATGCCGCGAGATAGGGGTATGTAATCTCTACTTGTCCATGAACAATCGAGCTACACACACATATCAAGAGAAAGCAGAGCAAAAACTATTAATAGATGTATATTGAAATTTCCTAAATTCCGTACACTACATACCAAAAATATGAGGTAAAGTGGCCACCCTTCACTCCATTCAAGCAGTGTGTGGCACCCATTGACTTGAACGCCATCATCTGCAGTCTGCAAAACTCAAGGGCGTTTTTCCAGTAAAAATCTGTCATTTTTTCAGGTCGCAAAACATAATAATCTTGAATCTTACACTACAGTTTTTTTAAAAATCAGATCATTTTATTAATCACTCCAACACATTTTCGGTTACAGCGGATAGAACAAAACTTAACAACACCTTCCAACTTCCTAATCTACAGTACAGTGAGGTAACAGATAAATACCTGAATCTTCTATGATACTGTCGGGATGTTATCTAAGCCATTTACTTTTGGATTGCAAAAAAGTGACTGATTTCGGGAAACTGGGGCTTCCAGTATGAATAAATGTACGGCCCTCGCTGTGGGAATTTGGTCACATGGCCTAATGACCTTGTCTCCATTGGGAAATGACAGTACAAGTAGCTTGTTTGTAATACATCTTCCCGGCACTGAGTTACGTCTTCCCATTGAGGCCCGGGCAGCAGTGCGCACAGTTTTTCCATTTGTTTGTGCTTGGGCTGTGTGTACCCTCCATATATGACTTTCCCGCACACTTGTTACTAAACTAGTCCATGAAACAGATACCACTGAGTTTCCCAGAGTCCCTTCTCCCGAATGTGTGGTGGGAAAATACAAAGAGGACTTCCTCTGACCTCTGGCTAGCTGAAGTATATTCCTCCTAGAGAACAAGATTTTTTAAAAATATGTTTAATAATATTTCGTTTTAGTAGTTTTTTGCAGATGTTGTTTACTTAGAAGGGTCTGGCTCATCTGTATGGGCGGTTAGGGTAACTCTACTTAAAAACAAGCTCAAAAATTCTAAAATCTCTGAGTCTCGAGTTTCATTGTAAATCGGTATCTGTATAAGGGGTGAGTGATCGGCCGAAAAGATGTGTAGAAATGGAGGATAACGAGTTCGATTAGAGGTGAAGAATTTGCAGCATTTTAAGATTTAAATAAAGGAAATGCATCTACACGTTTGAATAGAATTTACTTGCATGGGTGATCTGACTTTGAAGAAAAATCTGTGATCAAAATCTATATGGGCAGAAAGATTTTCAGTCCAACTTCTATATCACAGGCTACATTCACACAATGTATGCCGCAGTACCGTAGTACGGGGGCATACATCGGCGCTGCGGAGAGGAGCAGGGGATGAGCGCAGAGTCACCCCCCCCTCTCCATGAAGATACAGCGCACGGCGCCGTATCACGGGAAAAAGATAGGACATGTCCACCGTACGCTCCCGTACAGGGCTGTGAGCCCATAGAAGTGTATGGGGGACGTTTATCGGCCGTATATACGTCGGCCGATATACGTCCCCCATACATGTGTGTGAATGTAGCCTTAGGCTACATTCACACTGACGTATGGGGGACGTTATTATGGCCGATATACGTCCACCATAGAGGCAATGGCGCGCGGCGCCCGTACCCGGGCTCACCTCCTCTCCTCTCCCCTGCATGCCGTTGCCCGTACGGTTAACGGGCGGGCAACGGCAGTGTGAATGTAGCCTTATGCTGTGAAAATGAAAAAAAAATCTTCTTTCTTCACTTCCGGATGTCATGTACAGGTCCAGCACAGCACTAGGCATACAAGTGCCGGGGCCCAAATAAGGCCAATGCATAAGAAATTCATAGGGGGGGGAGGGGAGGATGTATCTAATTATCCCTAGGGGCGTGAGGGCTTATATAAAATAACCATGAGGGGGATTTGTATGATAAACTAGGGAACAGTTTGAATTTTAATGCTGCACATGAGTCACTGCAAAGGGCCCACTGAGGCTCTGTCGCCCAAGGGGCCCATGAAATCTGGAGCCGACCCTTGCTCATGACATCATTGTGCCACATGCAGCTGGGGCTCAATGGTGATACCCCTGCCACCCAGGACAGTGTGAAAGACCCAAAGATCTGGTCATGTCCTGCTCAATCCGGAATGACTTAGATGTGACTTAGGTCAGATTTAGGCATCAAAAGTTGGACTTTGTCCCTGGATCTAGTTGGCACATGAAAACTGTTTTTCATGGAGACTTTGCCAATGACAGACCCTCTGCAAGCATGTAGAGACTAGAGATATTGGGGCATATTTATCAAGCAGTCTTAAGTCAGAATATTTCCAGTTGCCCATGGCAACCAATCACAGATCAGCTTTCATTTCACCGTGCTCATGAATATTAAAGGGGAGCTGTGATGGTTGCCATGGGCAATGGAAATATTCTGACTTTCAGACAGCTTGATAAATCTGCCCCATTGATGTTCAAATTGGCCAAAATGTCTTTGCATATTAAAGTATCAAATTTCTTTACGTAACCGAAGGTCCTAAGCCAATCACCGAAAAAAACTCCCCCTAGCATGCTCTTTCCTTCATCTGCCGGCACACCAGTCATGAGGTAACATTCTCTTGGCATTCACCGAATCCATCAGAATACATGATACGCTAAACATGTTTTCGATGAGTCCAGTGATGGTGGCCTTACACCATTCCATCTGATGCTTGGTATAAATGCCAGTTGGGGTCTCTGCAGCATTGAGTCATCAAAAACAAAGCGTTAACAACATTTATGCACTATAAACCTAAGCGCAAGGTGCCCCACTACTACGTAACTTCCCTTGGTATGGAAACGTGTCTTCTAAATGCGCACCTTCCATAAGGGCCATCGAATATCTGGAGGAGAAAAAAATTCCAGAACTGACCTGATCCAATAATGGGTCTTATTCATCCCATGCGTGAGATCTTAAGGACTAGTCAGAAATGTTTGTAAAATATTGGATCAGTGTCAGACTTGAGCACCTGAGGTCAACCCCTCCTCATTCCATGGGAAATTGAGACCCTTCTAGGCTCAAAACCGAAATTGTCTCTTGCTTATTTTGGTACAGTTCTGAGTTAGAGCCTGGGCCACTGGAGGATCTTCTGGATTCTGGGACCATGGAATGAAAAAAACACATAGAATTCAATAATAGAGTATCAATTCTTTTCTCGATACAGTGTACTTTGTACTATATGGTGCACGGAGGGGTCACATGTGGCATCTAACCTCAATGTTTTGGCCATGTAAACCTGGCGTGGGCACACCTATAGACCCATAACTGCCACTGTATACACAAGATAAAGAATATTTATTGGGTTTGATCCATACCTTTTCTTACGATGATACTGAACAAGTACCAAGAAGAAGGAGACACCAGACCTGAGGAGCCAGATGTTTTTGGGCAATAGACTCCAAGCATGGACAAGCGGGCAAAGAATTTCGTGATTCTTCTACACTCCTAATAGTAGCCAACAGAAGAAGAATCACAATAGAAAAACTGAGACACTGAACAAACTCTGACTGAAAACTGATTGCACTCTGATGCAAAATGTGCATTTTTCACTGACCAAACCCTGATCAAACTCTGACGTGACGTGCAACACAAGTGTGGAAGGGGCCTTAGACAGCTCTTTGGTCTTGGACGTGGTGGAGTTGGAGTGCAATTGATTGATTGATTTCCTTTATACCAGAAAGAAGTTCAAACAGGTACAATTAATTCACTACCCTAGAAAACCATAATTTTCGTCGGGCTCATCCTTTATCAAGTGGATTCCATTAATAACATAAGATGGAGTTACCATTTAAGCAATTTTGCAATCCTCTACTATCATTTTTAGGGTCTCTTATGATTGCATTAAAGCTGTGTAGGACTGTTGCTCTGTTATTTCTCCATTTACCATTTGGAGGGTGTCCCCCATCCAATACCTGTCCATCTGTACAAGCAGTATAAGGGCTGTTTCATACGTCCGTCTGTAAATTACAGTCCAGTGTCCAGTTTCACGACTGAACCACGATGTCCAGGACAGGAATCCTTGTACCATAGAGATATTGGATACAAGTGGACTGATATCATGATTACAGCTGGGAAGCAGGGACTCCTTGTATCACATGTCACTATTGTGCAGGGGGTTCTGTCCTGAGAGAGTAGTCAGTTCATGAAACTGGACATTGCATGGCCTGTGACTCCCAGACCCACCATAGCAGTGCAAAACTGCCCTAACACTGTTTAGAGACCCCCTTTTGTGAGGATTATAACACCCACTTATCTGTTTATTCATGAACTGTATGACTTCAGGCTTCCTAGCTCGGGATGCCATTTCTTGTGTGCGTAGCGTCTACTCGACTACTCTCATCTATAAATTCATACAAAAGTGTAAGTGAACCTTAAAGGGGTGTCCCAGATTTCAAAAATCGTTCATTCAACCATATGATAGCTGATCAATATCAGAGGGGGCAACACCAAACAATACCACCGATTAGCTGGTCACAGCTTGTGCTTCAGAAGCAAGTGATGTCATTTGTCCCCTATGTGTAGCTCAGTCCTATTTAAGTGTAATACTGATCATAGCCACTATACTATGCAGCGTCTTTTCACTATACAAATCCCCAAATTCCACTTTAAAGGAGTTGGCCACTTTACGTCATGTATTTGTAATGTTATGATCTATTAATAGTTCTGCTCCGCTTTCTTGATAGGTAAAGTGAAGCCTCCTGTTTTTTACCTCACCAGCCAGAGATTCCTGACCATAAAATGGCCACAGATGGAGGTTCATGTGATCTCTATCTATCCATAAGCCATCATCCTGCCAGGATCACATGACCCTCCATCTGCGGCCATGTTATGGTCAGGAATCTCTGGCTGATGAGGTAAAAGACAGGAGGCTTCACTTTACATATCAAGAAAGCGGAGTAGAACTACTATGTAAAGTGAAGCCTCCTGTCTTTTACCTCATCAGCCAGACATTCCTGACCATAAAATGGCCGCAGATAGCGGGTCATGTGATCTCTATCTGTCCATGAACAATCGCCCTACTAATATAAAGTCTTAGCAGGACGATGGCTTATGGACAGATAGAGATCACATGACCCTCCATCTGCCGCCATTTTATGGTCAGGAATGTCTGGCTGATGAGGTAAAGTAGAAGAACAAGTCAAAAAAGACTGTACAGTATGAATATACTACGTATGAACTTTTATGCTCCTATACTTGATCTTTAAAAGCGAACCTGTCATCAGAAATTGGACTAATAAACCATTACCAACATGTTGTCAAGCAGCTTTACACCTTCTAGATCATGTTTCTTTAATGGCCCAGTGTGGTGGCATCATCCAGAAAATCAACTTTATAGTGAAGTGTTAATTGGTTGTAGCAAGTCAGGGAGGGGGGAGTATAACACTGAAGTCAAGCTCTCTCTGCCACTGAATACCTCCTCCCATGTAATTGACAACATGAGCTGGATTCAGAAGATTCGGTCAATGTTGTCCCTGGACGCAGGACCATAATTACAGTGAGGGGGCGTTCTAAGGCCTACCTGACTTCATAAAACCAATTTACATCTCACTTCAAAGTTGATTTTCTGGATGATGCCATCACACCAGTCCATGAAGGAAACACGATGTGAAAGCTGCTCAGCTGCTTGACAACATACTGCTAGTGGTTTATTAGGTCAATTTCTGGTATTTAGTAGGCGATTGTGTCGCACGCCATCGGATTTACTCGCAATCGCGCCAATTTACATGCAACACAAATCGGGGGGCGGACCGCAGGATTTAACTTAAAATTGTGTCGCAAGACAATGCACTTACATACACCAGGAAGAAAAAGGTGAACTCCGGCGGACCTGAGCGGGAAAGCGACACATGCAGGAAATTGGACGCACAATCTTAGTGAATCGAGGCACAATGCATTGTCGTCGGACAACGCACTTTCGGGATCTCCTCCGGACCGGGTAAGTAAATGCGCCCCATTGTTTTACTACTCTCTGTTCACCAGTTTTAATAGTTAAGTTTTGTAAAAATGTCTCAAATATTACCTGTAAATGTAAATGCAGGCACCTCAAATAAATGAAAGGATTACAAAAAATACGGGTCATTGATTTTTGTCGGTAAATGTTTATTTGTAAAATAACATTTTTTGTGTAATTTCTTTGTAGTTTTATGTTTAGCCTCTCGGGGGATTTGAACCTGCAGTGATCACAAATACCACCTTTTTCAATACTGTAGTGTGCAGTCTGTGACAATGTCATCAGAAATTGGTCTAATAAACCACTACCACTATTGTTTGTGAAGTAGCCGAACACCTCTAGATTGTGTTTTCTTTCATGACCAAGTGTAGTGGCATCTTCCAGAAAATCAACTTTGAAGTAGATGTAAATTGGTTGCAAAAAGTCAAGGAGGCGGAGAGTTTAGCACTGAAGTCAAGTTCTCCTTGTCTCCGAATAGCCCCTTCATTGTAACAAATGCTCCTGCACCCAGCGACATCACTAACCAGATCTCCTGAAGTCTGACAAATGATGTCAATCACAGGGAAAGATGAGGAAAGCTTGATTTTAGTGTTAAAGTCTCCGCCTTCTTGACTGTATACAACCAATTTACATCTAACTTCAAAGTTGATTTTCTGGATGATGTCACCACACTTGGCTATAAAAGCAACATGATCTAGAAGCTGTTCAGGTGCCTGACAACATACTGGTAATAGTTTATGAAGCAATTTTTTGATGAGAGGTTCCCTTTTAGTCTTGGTATAGGCAGGGCATAATAGTAGCCTTAAAGGGGTTGTCCACTTACGACAAATGGTTGATATTGTTTGTGTAGTGAAAAGTTATACAATTTCCAACTATAGTTTCTGTATCAGTTCTATCAAATTTCTAGATCTCTATAGGAAGTTTCACTGTTTACTTCCTGTGGATAAAAAAACGTCCCTGGTCATGTGATGTCATACAGGTGCACAGCTCATTATAGCGTATAGCTCTGATTAATCTCTGTGTTAAGCTACATTCACACAACATGCCCGCCGTACCATAGGACTGCTCACCCCCGCCCCTCTCCATAGAGAAACATGGCGCATGGCACTGTATTAGGGGGAGAGATAGGACATGTCCTATCTTTACCCCGGCTACAGTATGGTGCCGCACGTGTGCTGCACAGTACGGCAGCGTGCACCCATTACCATCTATGGGGGACGTATATACAGCATATATACGTGAGATATATATACGTCCCCCATACGACCGTGTGAATGTAGCCTTAGAATGAGTTGTGCACCTGTGTAACATCATATGACCAGGGATATAACGAGCTGTGCACCTGTGTGATATCACATGATCAGGGATATAATGAGCCTTGAACCTGTGTGACATCACATGACCAAGGATATAATGAGCTGTGCACCTGTGTGACATCACATGACCAGGGATATAAAGAGCCTTGCACCTGTGTGACATCCCATGACCAAGGATATAACGAGCCGTGCACCTGTCTGACATAACATGAGCAGGGATATAATGAGCTGTGCACCTGTATGACATCACATGACCAGGGGTATAAGAGCCTTGCACCTGTGTGACATCACATGACATGGGATGTAAGGAGCCGTTCCCCCTGTGTGACATCACATGACCAGGGATAT
Organism: Engystomops pustulosus; assembly: GCA_019512145.1. NCBI lineage: Eukaryota > Metazoa > Chordata > Amphibia > Anura > Leptodactylidae > Engystomops > Engystomops pustulosus. The sequence goes on from CM033647.1 coordinate 145,821,311, forward strand.
GCTGGCAGTGCCCACTCTCTTCCTATGTTCGAGCAAAGCATATAAAAGTATTGAGATGTGCTTTATTTTTGACCAATACTTTTTTTCCACCACAATTTGCAAATAAATTCTTAAAAAATCAGAAAATGTGTTTTCTCATTTTGCGTCTCATAGTTCCGGTCTACCTATGATATTAATTACAGGCCACTCTCATCTGTTTAAGTGGGAGAACTTGCACAATTGGTGGCTGACTAAATACTCCCCCCCCCAAACGATATATTTCATAGTTCCCCTATGAGGCGGCCTGCACCGGCAATGGGTCCAGCACCTCCATAAGTGGTGGAGGGGGCACACCAGATGCCAGCCCTCACCACCTCTTGGCCTGGTCATGGTGCTCATGTAATCACCCTGCGACTATGATTGTTACGCCCATGATATAAACACATACATACAGCATATATATATATATATATACAGCTTGCAAATAAACAAATGTTTTTGAAAATACAATGTAATATGGCTTCCATAATATAATATATAATGTGCCACATGCTGCAAATGTTGTGAGCTTTGAGTCCCGTGTATACAGGAGCCGCAGACTTTTCCCATACATCAGTCGCAGATTGACAGCTTTCTCCATGTGTCTTGTCTTATCTGTTGTTCTGTGTCTGTGTGTATTTCTGTGTTTTGTGCTTCTTTGTTGCTGTTTTTCTGTTTGATTGCAGGTGGCACTTTCCTCATCATCAGCTGGTAAGTCCTAGTCATATATATACTATATACACACAGGACAGTATACGGGCAGTACACAGTGTATACACTACACAGTGGCACTTTCCTCATCATCAGCTGGTAAGTCCTAGTCATATATATACTATATACACACAGGACAGTATACAGGCAGTACACAGTGTATATACTACACACCAGCCCAGCAATTCAGACAGGCACGACCCGATAGCCATTGCCCCGGTCTACAGGCAAGGAGTCTTCAGTACAGCCTGTGACTAGTCAGCCGTTGGCATCTCCGCATGTCAGCCCGATGCAGTGTCCTAGGATATGAACAGCGTTGGTGCGAGCCGCAGAAAAGTGATGTGGTAGTAATTTTAGAGTGAGTTGTGTAAGTGACATGCGCTTTCAATCTTGACTAATCCCACTGTACTACCTTTGGAAGATCTTCAGATCTTCACAGGTTTTTATATACCACAGCAACCTGACGATGATATGAAGTATGTCCGAAGTACAGTCCCCTAACGATAAGTCTAGACCTATAACGTCATTTGACGTCCATTGCGCTGCCATCTTCGTCTATTCTCAGATTTCCCTCATGTGGTCAGCAAGATAATAGTATCTCTCAGATCTCCTCCCTTCACGGCCTCGGTTGCCAGACTTATACAGATAGAGTACTCTTCAGAGCCAGTTTAGGAAACCAGCGTTGCAGAAGCTCTTCAGTTCTCTTCGTATTACAGTCCGTACTTTATTTTTTCTGTTCTATCAGCAGATCTCAGGTCAGCCAACGTATGTTATCTCCTAGAATCAAGATTACAGATGACTATACTAGATAATAGAGATTCACAGTGCAATCAGTAGTCGTATCATGTGGCATCTGTATTTCTCCCGAATGATAAGTATCTAGCCCACTTCGACGGATTGTGATAGGACTCAAAGGTATTTGTTTTGTAAGTCATAGATAATTGAAAACTAGTAGGGAATGAATAAGGGATACTAGCAAGTGTGTGTATTATGCAGTAGTATTGAACAAGTTCGATTCCAGACGTCGAGCAGTTACAAAGGAGTAAGTAAGTTCCACAGCTAAGGAGTTCCCAGCAGATACCACGCCACAATACCGGGATACCCGAGATAGATCCAGATCGAGTATACACCATCGCTATGTTCTGCGCACTTGTTTCCGCATCCCAGTGTCATGGAGCAGACCCATGTTCCATGTATCCGAGACAGTTTGCCCAGCCCCGTGTGCAAGAAACAGCCCAGATAAGGTTGCAGCCCCAGACATTTGCTCAGCCAGCGAAACATGCAGGCATGATTAGAAGAGACCGCAGACCGTAATGGCCAGTGAATGGCTAGACCCCAGATCAGATTAAGTGCTAGACTGAGTTCTTGATCCAGTCAGAAGATATGGAGAAGTACCAAACTGAGCATTGAACAGTAAGCATGAAGAATTGGCATGTGTTAATGGCACAGTATGAACGGTGGGCCGCACCCAGATCAGCCCAGCAAACAGCAAATCGTCGCCACGATCCCAAGATATCCCCATTTGCCGGAACAAAAAGGCAACGCGAACGAATTACCAAGCCCCAATTCCTTGTTAGTCACAGAGTTGTCATCGAACGCCCACTACCCTCTGTATCAGGGTGCAGTGATCTTTTGTTGTTTTTTTATCTACATACACTGTTCCGCTTCCATTGCCAGCTTGAAAGCAGTAACGGCATGTATTATATGTAACAGCCCATTGGTCACCTCAGAAAAAGATAGTAACTTCAGTAAGCGTCAAGTCAAAGTATATCCCAACAAAGTGGGCCTACGAGATGCAGAGTGATAATTACAATCCCTCGCCAGCAGCCTCCCTTTTTTCCCCCCAACTTTATTGATCATTTACCCCCCTTATTGCATGTCACCCCCAGTCACTATGCTCCAATCCGCTACCATGATCCCCCAAGTTATGCAAGCCCAGTTTCTATCTTAATTCAGCTCAGCCGCAGCAGTCAAGAGAACCACACAGAATGAAGAAGTAACCACTAACCCCCCCTCTCCCCTTTACCCCCCCACCCTCCCCCCCCCCATTCCCCTTCACCAGCCTTTTTCCGTCCTCTCCCCCCCTTATTACCCTTCCCCAACTCCCCTACCCCCCCCCACACGCCCACCCCCCCAAACAGGCTAATACAACCGCAAGAACAACGAGACAAGAAGACCAGCATAACCAAAAAGATTACCCAAAAAAAACGACCTACAACCTTCCACGAAAGAACAGAAACCGCACGTAAGCACAGTAAGGAAACACAGACCGAACTCCCGTCAAAAGCAAGCCCCAACCTTCACTCAACAACTAAGACATCCTAAAGCAAGCCAACTGAAACCCCTCCCCCAAACCAACACAGACAGATCACAAGAAAGACAAGAAGAAGAAAAAGCAGGAAACAATAAAGCAAAGCGTATAACGGGATAGACCAGAAGCACAAGCAAGCAGACCCCACAAGTGCCATGACACAGACAGCCAGCAGTCAGCCAGATGCCCACACCCAAGAGCCAAGTCACCAGCAGAAGCCAGCCAGGTCACAGCAGCCCCAGCAGCCAGCCCCCAGACCCAGCAGCCAGAAGGATAAGTTAGTCATCATCATGGAGGTTTAGTCAGATGGAGAGAAAAGGAAAGTAGAAGAACAAGTCAAAAAAGACTGTACAGTTGAATATACTATGTATGAACTTTTATGTCCTATACTTGATCTGTTAAAAGCGAACCTGTCATCAGAAATTGGACTAATAAACCATTACCAGTATGTTGTCAAGAGCTTACACTTCTAGATCATGTTTCTTTAATGGCCCAGTGTGGTGGCATCATCCAGTTAATCAACATTAAGTGAGAGTTAACACTGAATGAAGTCACTCTCCTGCTACTGAACACACTCCTCCTCCTGTAATTGACAACACTGAGCTGGCTTTAGAAGATTCAGTCAATGATGTCCCTGGATGGAGAACCATAATTACAGTGACGGGGGCATTCTAAGGTTGGGAAAGCTTGACTTCAGTGTAAACTCCCCGCCTCCCTGACTTCATAAAACCAATTTAACAATCTCACTTCAAGTTGATTTTCTGGATGATGCCATCACACCAGGCCATGAAAGAAAACGATGTGAAAGCTGCTCAGCTGCTTGACAACATACTGCTAGTGGAATCTCTTCAGGTAATCTGGACCCTGATGGTAGAATTTATGAATTCTGGATCCCAATTCTATTTAGAGACCTGGGAAAAGATGAAAATAAAATCAGTCTGGAACATGAATTTGGAGTGTGGTGGGATATCTTAGATGTTGTCGCACCCATTTTCCAAAAGCTACACCCCCCCATTTAAATGTTGTAATAAGCATCCAAAATGATTTGAATTAGAACAAGTCTGGATGCTAGAATTCACGTGCATTTTTATTAGAAAATCTGCCCTTAATAATATTAATTATCTTTTTGCTGAGTTTTTTTCAACTACATCATCCAAGAATCAGCTATAATGTCTGCAGAGCATTGGGAAAGCTGCTGCACCGACCGGTTTGTATGATATTGGTGAGGCCGTGTAAATAAAGGTTATGTTTTTTTATGGTTAGTGGTCAAGCTTTTTGAAAAGGAATTTAGGTGCGATAGTAGGAAGACATTGGGCTTATTTACTAAGGTTCGCAGATCGCACTTTCGCCGGTTTGCTCACTGTTTTCAGGATTGGCGCAGCTTTGACAGTATTTAAAGGGGTTTGCGCTGGGATTGTGTCACATGCGATCTGTTTTTTGGCGTAGCTGCACTTTTTCATCCGACCGAAATGAGGGGTGCACCGTCGGACGATCCGACTGATTCGTGACTGAACGCGGATTTAACCTTTAATTGTGTCGCAAGCCAAGCACCTTAAATGCACCGGGGAAGAAGAAGGTGAACTCTGGCGGACCTGAGCGGGGAAGGATTTTGGGCGCACGATCTTAGTGAATCGCGCACAGTGCATGATCATCGGACAATGCACTTTCTGTGAACTCCTAGGACTGGGTAAGAAATGTGCCCACTTGTTTCACAGCCCTCTGTTCACCGTTGCCGTTGACACTCTGTGGCATCACATGACCATGGATATGAAGAGATTGCACCTGTGGACATCACATGACCAGGGATAAAAGAGCCTTGCACCTGTGTGACATAACATGACCAGGGATATGCTGGCAGTGCCCCACCCTCTTCCTATGTTTGAGCAAAGCATATAAAAATATTGCGATGTGCTTTTATTTTGACCAATACTTTTTTCCACCACAATTGGCAAATAATTCTTAAAAAATCAGAAAAGTGTTTTCTCATTTTGTCTCTCATATGTTCCGGTTCTACCTATGAATTAATTACAGGCCACTCTCATCTGTTAAGTGGGAGAACTTGCAATTTGGTGGCTGACTAAATATCCCCCCCCCCACACACACACACTGTATATTTCATAGTTCCCCTACAATGGGTCCAGCACCTCCTAAGTGGTTGGAGGGCACACCAGATGCCAGCCCTCTCCCCTCTCAGCCTGGTCATGGTCGCACACCTCGCGACTACGTTTGTTATACCCATGATATACACTCCACCGACCACTTTATTAGGTACACTGTCAAGCTCCGTTAACACTTAATTTCAATACCAATACATGCGGCAACTCAGTGCATTTAGGATGTAGACATGGTCAAGACACTCTTAGGGTTGCAGAGAATGGTCAGAAAAAGAAAAAACATCAAGTTGAGCGGCATTCTGTGGCGGAAATGCCTTGTGATGCCAGAGGTCATAGGAGAATGGGCAGACTGGTTCGAGCTGATAGAAAGGCAACAGTGACTCAAATCGCCACCCGTTACACCAACGGTAGGCAGAAGAGCATCTCTGACCACAGTTACGTCGAACTTGAGGCAGATGGGCTTACAGCAGCAGATAGACCACACGGTGCCACTCCTTTCAGCTAAGAACAGGAAACACTGAGGCTACACTTTGCACAAGCTCATCAAAATTGAAGGTAGAAGATTGGAAAAAACGTTGCCTGGTCTGATGAGTCGTCGATTTCTGCTGCGACATTCGGATGTAGGGTCAGAATTGGCGTCACAATGAAGCATGGATCCATCCTGCCCTTGTATCAACGTTCAGGCTGGTGGTGGGTGGTGTCATGGTTGTGGGGAATATTTTCTTGCACTCTTTGGACCCCTTGTACTCATTGAGCTCGTTTGCAACGCCACAGCCTACCTGAGATTGTTGCTGACCATGTCCATCCTTTATACACAATGTACCCAACATCTGATGGCTACTTTCAGCAGGATAATGTGCCATGTCATACAAACTGGAATCATCTCAGACTGGTTTCTTGAACATGACAAGATGGTCACTGGACTCAAATGCCTCCACGTCACCAGATCTCAATCCAATAGAGCATCTTTGGGGATGGGTGGAACGGGAGAATCGCATCATGGATGTGCAGCCGACAAATCTGCGGCAACGTGTGATTGCCATCATGTCATATGGACCAAAATCTCTGAGGACGCTTCCAGCCCTTGTTGTATCTATGCCACGAGAATTCAGAGCAGTTCTGAAGGCAAAAGGGGGTCCAACACGTTACTAGCATGGTGTAACCTAAAGTGGCCGGTAAGTGTAAAACATACATACAGCATATATATATATATAGGTGTACAATGAAAAGTACAACTATGTGTATAACAATGCAACCACCCTCCATTATTGGGTAGCAAGTGTGGGTGCCGGGACCCTTGACACTGGGAGCCAAGTAGCAGATCTGCTATGGCTGCTACCCCTTGGTGATACCACCTGCAATGACTTTCCTATAGAGACAGCAATCAGGATTGGAAACAGGGAAGTACAATTGATTCAGAAAATATTTGGAAAATTGTATAACTATCCATTAACAAAACAATATTATTTGCTGAAAGTTGGAAAACTTTTAAAATGGCATCTTCCATAAACTCTGTAGAAGTTCTATTTGGGCACTGGTGGTTGAACCAATTAGCAGAGCAGTGTTTGGAGGATAATGGTGGTGACATCTAAAGATCAATTAATCTAGAAGCACTTTAGAAGATTCCCGTGGAATTGAAGAAGTCATGGCTCTGCGGCAGGGTATATCCAAACTGATTCCATAAACAACTCCATTGCAAGTGTACATTCATAAGGTCATGGCGTGATCGATGGGTGGGAGTCCTCTATTATGTTAATGGAAAATGTAATAACCACCATTTTTTTTGTATTCCCGGAAAGAAGGGGGATCATTATACCATATAGCTCCACACAGATGAGCGCTTCAAATAAATACCGTTTTTTAAAAATACAATGTAATATGGCTTCATTAAGGAGTTGTTCCGAGGGTATAAAAAACCCTTGGGTGGCTGGGACAGGGCGGGTTAAAAAAAAAATAACACTGTACTTACCTCCCGGCCTCCAGCGCTGCGATCTCTCCGCCTGTGCCCTGGCCTGTGCCCTGTGTAAACAAACAGCATGTGCTCTTCCATGCCCGTCTGTTTTACATGGGGTAAAGACAGAAGAGATCGCAGTGCTGGAGGCTGGAGGTAGTACAGTTTATTTTTTTTAACCCGCGCATCCCGGCCCACCAAGGGTATTTTTTTTTATACCACTGACAGCCCTTTAATATAATTATAATTTGCCACATCGGTGCAATTTGTGTATAAGGAGCCGCAACTTTTCCCATACCTCAGTCGCAGATTGACAGCTTTCTCCATGTGCAGAGCAAGAAAATCACAATGGTGTATTTTTATTTTTTTTTTTGACTGAAAATTTTTGTGAGGAAAGTTTTACCTCACTGCATGGGGTAAAGGGACTCCCTATATACTTCTGTGAGGCTGCTGGGCCTGTAATGTAGCACATTCCCATAGAAGTGAATGGAGCGCCAGTCACACATGCACATTGGCGCTTTATTCACAGGGGGATAAGAGTTCCCCAGTCTTCTGATCAGCAGTCAGACGACTCAGACCCCCGAAAATCACCAATACTGTTATAATGGATGTAACAGCTTCAATAAATATAATACGAAACAGCAATAATATATAGATACTAATGCAGTATATCATTATCCATGATAAGAAGGTGGGCATACAATCTCTTGCTGTAGAATAAGGCCTGAGACATATATTGTCATGGAGGTGCGGCCATGTTGGTTGTTGGCGGCTGAGGCCTCATTGCTATTTACTGCTCTATAATACACATAATCTGGCTCTGAGCTCAGCGCCACTATGCTTATGTGTAAGTCTAGTACTGATAAAGGAATGGTATGGAAATGATGAACGTGGACATTATTAATCCATGACCATGGGGGGCGCTGTTATTGTCCTGTATATTAGTGGTGACACACCTGGATACATTGCTGAGAGGTCATGTGACTGGCAGGTGCCTGCGTTGTCTGTGATGGTCAATCCCTGGCACCTGCTCAGCAACTGACCAACTGCCAGTCAGTATTTTGGATCGTCCACCCAGCGTCTCGTGTTCTGCGAGAGCGAGCGGATTTTGGGATTTCCTCGTTCTGAGCCACAGAGGGAATTTTTTTGTCTGTCTTGTCTTATCTGTTGTTCTGTGTCTGTGTGTATTTCTGTGTTTTTGTGCTTCTTTGTTGCTGTTTTTCTGTTTGATTGCAGGTGGCACTTTCCTCATCAGAGTTGGTAAGTCTAGTTATATATATATAACTATAGGCAGTACACAGTGTATACACTACACACAGGACAGTATACGGGCAGTGCACAGTGTATACACTACACACAGGACAGTATACAGGCAGTACACAGTGTATACACTACACACAGGACAGTAAACGGGCAGTACACAGTGTATACACTACACACAGGACAGTATACAGGCAGTACACAGGGTATACACTACATACAGCACAGTATACGGGCAGTATAAAGTGTATACACTACACACAGGACAGTATACGGGCAGTACACAGTGTATACTCTACACACAGGACTGTATACAGGCAGTACCCAGTGTATACACTACACACAGAACAGTATACGGGCAGTATAAAGTGTATACACTACACACAGGACAGTATACGGGCAGTACACAGTGTAAGGACCAGGTAAGTGATACTGCTGGGTCCTACATCACACTAGACTTATGTGTAACTTGTCAGAGTTAGATATACACAACCCATAGCACCTGCCCTGCCGAAAAGACACAAAGTGGATATTCACCAATCAGCCATATTTCTGTATAAACCTGCCAATCAGTCAGGACACAATCACTGGGGTCTCTGTTCTCTAGAAAACCCAGGCTACCCCTCCATGAACCACATGGGAGAGACCAATGTAGGAGATGATAATAATAGGCTCCTCAGGTTCTTCAATACCTGGAACCCATGGCTGATCCTTAGAGCAGTGTTGTCCCCTTGTCTCATTGCATACATGGGGCCACTTTCTTCCTCTCTTTACCCTCCAGCAATCCACGGGATAGGGCCTAACTTGCTGATCAGTGGGGTCTCAGTGCTGAGACCCCCGCAGATTGTAAAAAACGAGGGGTCCGTCTGACCGCTTGTCGCTCCTCAGACTATTGGAGCAGATGGTCGCGCATGACCGTTCTGCTCCATTTATCTCTATGGAGCTGGTGGAGATCGGTGAGCGCCACACTCAGCAATTTCTGTCAAATCCATAGAGATTAATTGAGCAGAAGGTCATGTGTGGCTGTCTGCTCCATTAATCCGACGGACCCCTTGTTTTCGTGATCTGCGGGGGTCTCAGCACTATGGCCTAACTTTCCTTTGTGGGAAAACCACTTTAAATTGATGTGGATTGCTTTCTGATGTTTCAATAAATAAATTGTGATCTTTTTATACAACTGAGTGCCCAGTTAATATATATTTTGCTGAAAGGTGTGGCACCCTACTCGTGCACCATTGTCTCCATAGGAGTAACGTATATAAAGTTAAATATGTGTATCTATGGGCACACAAACACACATATGGTTTCCATGATCCCTCTACAAACCAAGTGCCTGGGCCCCAAATTATACAGTGGGTCCCATTCCTGCCCCAGGTTTGTGGCTCGGACAGTGTTTTGTAGTTTTATTGTCATGTGAAGGAACATCAGATGCCGATTACACACGGGTCACAAACCACACACCACCTGGTAGGATTATAATCTGCTGGCAGCATATTATAGAAATATGATTTTTAAAAATACTGTACTTACTTTTATTTGTGCGCAATATGTCAATTCCAAGATATTCTCAGTTGAATCTGTATGTTAATGAAGCAGTCCAATGTCATGACCTCAGCACCTGGAGAACTGTCATTCCTGCCTATATATACCACTACCATCTCCATACATCACACAGGAGATTTGTCATGTTAGAAGCATGGGGCAGTACTGGGAGAAGACAGGAATGGTCCAGACAGGAACCTTGGTGTACAAACTACCTCATTAGCATATTAAACTTAAATTATCTTGGGAATATCTGGTATAATGGATAGAAATTATAAAGCTTATTTGGAAATTAAAACATTCGTCTACAACATGCTAATAGAAGATAATAACGCTCGGTGGATGTTGTAGACTATGGGACTTCCATCCAACGGCTGGGATCTGATCTTTCTATAAAGTTCCAATTTATATAATTATCAATTTTTTTTAAATAGCAGAATTTTATGTATTTTTTTTTCTAAACTAAAATAAGAAGTTTTATTGTAGCCTCCACCTCTATTCATCATGGAGCATATCCTGAGGACCGCCGAGGACCATGTAAGTGATACTACTGGGTCCTACATCACACTAGACCTAAGTGTAACTTGTCAGAGTTAGATATACACAACTCATAGCACCTGCCCTGCCGAAAAAACACAAAGTGGATATTCACCAATCAGCCATGTTTCTGTATAAACCTGCCAATCAGTCAGGACACAATCACTGGGATCTCTGTTCTCTGGAAAACCCAGGCTACCCCTCCATGAGCCTCCTGGGAGAGACCAATTCAGGAGATGATAATAGGATCTCTAGGTTCTTCAATACCTGGAGCCCATGGCTGGTCCTTAGAGCAGTTTTGTCCCCTTGTCTCATTGCATACATGGCGCCAAGGCTGGATGTGCCTATCTAAAGTTGAATTATTAGAAACTCACTAATAATTTATGATTTTTATATTTAATATTCTTATGACAGGCGAGAGCTATTGGACTGCGGATCCTTGAGAGCTATGTAAGTCCTTCCAGCAAACCCCCAGAACATACAACATAATATAATCCTCATATCATCACATGAATGTCTATAGCTGCTATTCCCAATGCTAGAAGGTGACACATTCACTTCACTGCCTGTTCTCCACCGAGGACAATGTGATACAATTACACAATGTACATCCAGTTACATATATAGTGCTCACATGTTCTGTAGCGCTGCACACAGAGACAACACTTACATTTACTTCTCTGTTCCTGTAATGGAAGAGAAACCCAGAAATGTCATCATAGATGTGACTGTATCACAATGTAAAGACAGTGAGAACATACAAACTATGGAGATGCTGGACTTGGATGGATCAGATCCAGGATTCCTTATAATTAATACAATGTTTTCTCTTTACTTCTCCAAGGATGAAGACTCCAATGAAGATTCCCAGGACGGGGTAAGAGACTTATAAAATATAGACAGAAATCTCACACACAATTCTCAGATTATTCCATCAAACTGACCATTTTCTGATCTATTGCAGCCGATCTACATGAAGCTTGATGACGGCGTGAGGATCCTGGACGAGGAGTCAGCGATGGACACATCTGCAGAGGAGACTTCAGAAGAGCCTGAAGCTGAGACTTCAGAAGTACCTGAAGAAGATCCTGCAGAGGAGGCAGCAGCAGAGGAGGAAGAGGAAACATCTTGCTGCACCGGGTCCTGCATCCCTGTAAGAAGGTTCATGGACAGAGTAAGGGCCAGGATCTCTAGGCTCTTTAGGTAAGTTAAGGTACAGTAAGTATAACTTAGGACCAGTCATATTAAAACACATAAAAAAATTATAGTTAGCATTTAGAATATATTAGGGGGTCATATTGCTTTGTTTAAAATTTCTGGGGAGCAGATAAGAGTAAGACATAAGCAAAATTCACCTTCATACATTCCTCCATTCCAGTGCTGTCAGTCCAGGCCTCATCAGCTATTACAGGTAATTCATGAGCAGTCATGTGGCATCACTTCCGGTGCGATGGAGACCAGAATCAGCACTGAAATAGAGGAATAGTAATAATAATCTGTATTCACATAGCGCCATGCAGGCCTGGCTCCAGGTATAAGTAGGCCCCTGGGAACAGAGCCTCCGCGAGCCCCTTTACTGTACTGTACCGCCCAAGTTTTGCAGTAGAGAAAGTGCCACAAAGTAATATTATTCTATTCAACTGAATCCCTGGACACACCTCTCCCGCCTCAATTGGGCCCTCCACACAGCTCTGGGCCCCGGCACTTGCCCGGGTATGCTGGCATTGGCCCCATCATATTCTGTAGCGCTTTACAAATCATAAAGTGTGTGAAAATCATAATGTGTGAAGATGAGTTGCGTTATTTTTTTCTACCTATTATAGGTTTCACTGCTCCCCAGAAATTTTGTATGAAGACCCTGTTAAGGTTAGGGTCACATAGTGTTTCTTTTTATACACCGGAAAAACTTCCTCCATATACATAGATATATACTGGCAGACAGAGAAATACATTTTGCCTCTGTCTGCACATTATATACATTGTATACTGTGCAGTGAACAGGATGGAAAGCAAGGTTTTCCCATCCTGCTCCCTCCTGCTGAGCAACACTTCAGTGGAAGCCATTAAAACCTTTAGGGGGCGGATGCAGCAGTACTGCGTCCCCCGAGCCTTCACTGGAATTGCGCACAGGGAGGACCATAGTAACATCACTAGTTAAACTTCCTGAAAATCGGTAGCAGCCTATCACTGGCTTCTGTCGATATTCATGCTTCCCCTTCTGCCCCTGCATTCAGGGGGGAGGAGGAGGGACCAGAGGACGGATCATACGGTATTGGCATATATGGAGTCCTCCCGATATATCCTTACAATGTATGGCAAAAACACCATGTGAACCCGAACTAACTTTAAGATTGATATAGAATTAGAGGTTTTTCTGGCCTCCAAAACTATGTATGGTACAGGGCCACATTAGTATGTGACGTCATCATCGCAGCAAAGCTTTGTTTGAGCTTTTATAGATACTAACATTGTTTTGAGGCTTGAAAAATGGTCAAATTTTAAATAGAAAGTATTATAGATACTATAGAATTAGAAGCATAATATAAAAGTGATAGGAATAATTTATCAGTTATATATAGAATAAGTTAGTGATACAATAATATATATATGACAGTGTCATGGGGCAATATATAAGAACCAGTAAGTATAGTAATAGAGTTAAATAGAAGAAAAATGTGTAAAAAATGATTTAAAAAGTTAGAATAGGTGTAGGAAATAGATATAAATGTCACTGGTATAAGATTAATAAGAACAATATGAAAAGAATAATATAGGTATAGTGATAAAAAGAATTAAAGGGATTTTCCCATTACAGCAAATAAAAGTTATTGTTTGTTTTATAAAAAGATATACAATTTTCCAATATTCTTTTTCTATCAATTACTAAAGGTTTTCTAGATCTCTGCTTGCTGTCATTGTATAGAAAGCTTCTATGCTTACTCCCAGAAATCTGACCATGGTCACCCAGGTGCACGGCTCGTTATAACACAGCTCTGATTACTCTCTGTGACACTAACGAGCCGTGCACCTGTGTGACCATGGTCAGATTTCTGTCCACTGACTGCAAGCAGAGATCTAGAAAACCTTTAGTAATAGTGATAGTGATACAGAAAGTATATTGGAAAATTGTAGAACTTTTCATAATATAAACAATAACATTAATCTGCTGAAATGGGAAAACCCCCTTTGGTTATTATGAAGTAGATACATAGTATATTAGATATAGTAGTATGTAATAGTGATAGTATTATAGAAAATGTTATGAGTCAAAAGACTAATATAGATTATAGTAATAGTAAGACTAATATAGTAGTAAGACTATAATATA
>CM033647.1:145838201-145930825 GCA_019512145.1 Engystomops pustulosus
ATATATATATGACTGGTATAACAGATATTTAGTTAAGATAAATAAGATATAAGAATAATATAGATATAGTAATATGATAAAAGTTAAGTTATTATGAAGTAGATATAAAGTGTAGTAGATAAAGTAGTATGTAATAGTCATAGAAAGTATTATAGAAAATGTTAGGAACAAAACATATAAGAATAATATAGATCATAGTGATAAGTATAGAAGAAAAAAAAATGAAAACCCTAAAGTTAAGTAAATTGTAGTTCAAATGGGTTTTCTGGGCTATGGATAACATATATATATGAAATATGGATCCTCAATATCAGATTGGGGCAGCACCCAGCACCCCCACATGTCAGCTGTACTCAGCCGCTGATAGACAGAGAATGGGAAATCATAGGATCAGTTATCAATATTTTTAGCTCAGAAAACTCTTTTAAAGGGCACCTGTCAGCAGTGATAGTGTGTATGATAAGGATAATATAGAGAGAGATATAAGGTAGATAAGAGTAAGATAAGAATAATATAGTTATAGAAGAATAAGTTAGATATAAGATAACGCACTGTATAAGGTCGGCTGCACACATTGTTGGTTTATCCACATCCTGGATGGATTTTAGGACTGAGCACATTGCAGAGGAGGTGACTTTGTGCATCATACGCATATGTGATGCAGGGAGTCCCATCCCCTGGACTGTGCTACATCCTGAAATCCATCCAGTGTATAGTCCGTTTTTCATAGAGCGTCCACGTGTGCAGCCGGCCTGAGTGTGACAGGGCCCCATCCAGCGCTATCACTGCAGGGAACCAGGGAGCAGCCGATCGCCAGTTCTTGGGGTCAGGAAGGAATTTTTTCCCCCTCACATGGGGGTTATTTTCGCCTTCCTCTGGTTCACACCTTTTTATGCAGTAAATCCTATAAATTACACTGGATGGTTCAAATTAAAACATAAAAATAAATTATAGCAATAAAAACTAATTGTAATTTATTCATTGTGTCTGAGTCTTCCTTACTGTGTGGTGTCCTTCATTATAGACCCCCGGACCCCTCTGCTGACTGCAGTTATCAATAAAATCATAAAATCATAAAGATGTAAGGTATCAAAATGCTTCACTTACCAAAATGCCCAATATATCAAAATATAAGAATTATCCCATGCTGCCGAGCTGTCATGAAAAAATGTCTTCCTTACTGTGTGGTGTCCTTCATTATAGACCCCCGGACCCCCCTGCTGATAAATTACTGCAGTCATCAATAAAATCATAAAAATCATAAAGATGTAAGGTATCAAAATGCTGCACTTACCAAAATGCCCAATATATCAAAAAATAAGAATTATCCCATGCTGCCGAGCTGTCATGAAAAAAGAAACATACAAAATGCCAAATTGCTGTTTGTTTGTTTTTTTGCCATTTTGCCACAGATAAAAATTTAAACAAAAAATCGTTGCAGTGAAAACATCAGCTCATCCCACAAAAAATGACAACTTACCCAGCTCCGTACACTAAGGTATAAAAATGTTATGGGTGTCAAAAAATGGCAATACAGCATAAAAAAAATTCAAAAAGTTAATTTTCAAAGTACATTTTGTATTCCTGTGACCATACCTACCCAAAGAATAAATGGGAAGTGTCATTTGGACCGCAAAGTTAAAACCACAAAAAACAAACTTGTAAGAAAAAATGTCGCAAATCCGTTTTCCCTGTCAATTTCAAAGTAATTGGAATTTTTTTCAAGGTTTTCGCTGCATAACAAAGTATATCTGGTGCCATTACAATCGGTGCAATTTGTTTCATACGTATCTGTAAATACAAAAATAGAAGAAGTTATGGTTTTTGTAACGTGGGGAATGGAAAAAGACATAAGAGATGTTGTGTCACAAGGTCATATGGGTAATATATCTGGTTATATACAGGTCAGGGCTTAATATATGTATTAAGGCCTCATGCACACAACAGTATTGGGAGTCAAGCACAAATAGTGTCTAGCTAATGATCCCCATAGATTTCTATTGTACGCGGTCACTGTGAACGTCCTGGGCGCTTTGAATGGCATTTTGAATGGACACCGGCCTGCGTGGTGGATGTGGTTGTGTGCATGAGGCCTAAGTTGTAATACAAGCCTGAATTTAGAAAGGAGACAACAGAGCATAGAAGTAGGAAGTGCTGGTGAAACAACCTCCCGGGGGTCTGACAGTGTATGGGGGAAGATGTGAACCAGGAGAGCAGTGGCTGGCTTGGTTGCGGCCTAGCTGCGGTTGTCACGGTAATCCAGTCCTGTGCAGATCACCTCTACACCCCTCAGGACAAGCAGGGTGACGCAAGAAGGGGGTGGCCGCAGGGGCCAACTGGGAATTTAAAGTGGCCCTGGAAAAAAATGTAAAAGTGGCCCCATTCTGTGGGCGGGGTCAAAACAAGTAGGAGTGGCCATGCAATGTGCATGGCGTTACTAAACTCCACACAAACTGTTCATAGATGGTCTAAATCAACTTGTACAGCGCAGAGAAAGAGACTCATATATATATTCACCTCCCTCATACAGGAATAAGGCTTCTTTTTTAAAAGAACTTAGTACTGCCTTATATATACATAAAAAACTACTACAATACCTTCTCCGTTAAACAAGAATATAACTACTATGATACTGCCCTCTATGTACAAGAATATAACTACTATAATACTGCCCCCTATATACACAAATCTAACTATAATACTGCCCCTATGTACAAGAATATAACTACTATAATACCGCCCCCTATGTACAAGAATATAACTACCATAATACTGCCCCTATGTACAAGAATATAACTACCATAATACTGCCCCCTATGTACAGGAATATAACTACTATAATACCGTCCCCTATGTACAAGAATATAACTACTATAATACCGCCCCCTATGTATAAGAATATAACTACTATAATACTGCCCCTATGTACAAGAATTTAACTACTATAATACCGCCCCCTATGTATAAGAATATAACTACTATAATACTGCCCCTATGTACAAGAATATAACTACTATAATACTACCCCTATGTACAAGAATATAACTACCATAATACTGCCCCCTATGTACAGGAATATAACTACTATAATACTGCCCCCTATGTACAAGAATATAACTACTATAATACTGCCCCCTATGTAGAGGAATATAACTACTATAATACTGCCCAAAAAATATGAAAAGAAAGTCCAGGCAGCACACGGCAATCAGCAGCTGTGGGTGCCGGCTGTGTGGAGTTGGGTTCAAGCTCCTCCATAAATAAACATCAGGAAATAAGCAGCACTCCAAACGGTCAAATGGAAGAAAAAGTGGTCCTCTTTATTTCATGTGTAGCAGTAGCGACGTTTCGGCTCCAATTGAGCCTTTTTCAAGCCAAACAATTAGTGTACAAGGTGAGTATATATGCAAAATACACAGGTCATGTGACCATACAAATCCCACCCTACAAGGTTGTGAACATCAATAATGTGTTGCATATGTCTCATCATATAAACAAATATACATATATATACAGTGTGAGGATACAACAAGTGAATAATATAATCAAACATTTATCTTATAAAGTGCCAGATGCAGTAAGATCATATATTGTGCATAGGTTGTAAACATGATAGCAATATAAAGTGTCAAAGTGTTTAAAAATCCACGAGCATGGTGGATAGACGTACCCCTATGTGTTCTTAATCCTCCGGTAGCTACTCCGTTTGTAGGGAAGTGTGCATAGATCCCAGCATGTTACTGGTACGCATATCTGGAACGCAAGCAGGAGGTACCTGGATGCACCTGCGTCATTAGGTACGGAAGTGCCAGTCCCTTCTCATGGAGACAAACAAACAGCCGCCGAGACACAGAGGGGCTTATTTACTAAGGGTCCGTCGGATGCATTTCCATTTTGTGCCGAAATGCCCCGGGATTTTGGTGCATCGGTGCCGGCTTGCACGCAACAGAAATCGGGGGGCGGGCCGCTGGGCAACCCGACGGATTCAGAAAACGCGCAAGATTTAACATTTAGAATTGTGTCGCAAGACACGCACTTACATGCACCAGGAAGAAGCAGGTGAACGGATTCAGGAACTTGGGCGCATGATCTTAGTGAATCGCGGCAGACCCGAATCCTTGTAGGACAACGCACGCGGGATCGCCACAGGACCGGGTAAGTAAATCTGCCCCAAAGTGTCCGTGACACAAAGTGTCGCACGATCATAGGATTACAGCCAGAAGAATGAATGAATTACAATGATAAAATATACAGTTCCGACTTACATACAAATTCAACTTAAGAACAAACCTACAGACCCTATCCTGTATGTAACCCAGGGACTGCCTGTATCTGTAAATACAAAAATAGAAGAAGTTGTGGTTTTTGTAACGTCGGGAATGGAAAAACACATAAGAGATGTTGTGTCACAAGGTCATATGGGTAATATATCTGGTTATATACAGGTCAGGGCTTAATATATGCATTAAGGCCTCATGCACACAACAGATTTCTATTGTACACGGTCACTGTGAACGTCCCGGGCGCTTTGAATGGCATTTGGAATGGACACCGGCCTGCGTGGTGGATGTGGTTGTGTGCATGAGGCCTAAGTTGGAATACATGCCTGAATTTAGAAAGGCGACAACAGAGCATAGAAGTAGGAAGTACTGGTGAAACAACCTCCCGGGGGTCTGACAGTGTATGGGGGAAGATGTGAACCAGGAGAGCAGTGGCTGGCTTGGTTGCGTCCTAGCTGCGGTTGTCACAGTAACACATCCTGTGCAGATCACCTCTACACCCCTCAGGACAAGCAGGGTGACGCAAGACGGTAACCGTGTGGTAAAAAGTAACCAAAAACCATAGGAAACTCATATAACTTAAAATAATGGGCCACATTTATCACTTTTGTGCGCCTAAGTGTAGTAGTTGCGCCTAAATTCGGGCGCACTGTTTTGCCAGAATTATCACAAGCTACAACCATCTGTGATAAGTATATTTTCTGCCTCTCATTAATCACTTTACTTTAACACAGTTTAGGCGCAGTTTAGGCGCAGTTTAGGCGCAATGTTAGATTCGGGCACTTACATGTCATCCTGCTACAAGCTCCTCTCTGCTTCTCCCACAGCCCAGAATGAAGATAACACTCACAGCAGCACCCAGGTGTGTGACACCCTGCACCCAGTGACCTCCTCAGCAGTGGCTTCTCCTGGAGGGGATCCCCCCAATGCTGGTCTCCTGCTGCACCCCTGTAATTCTGCACAATATCCCCCTCAGACACTGTGCAGAATTACATGGGGGACACTTGTATGTAGTATCTGCAAGCTTCTGCAAACTTGTGCAAACTTCTCTTCTCTCTTGCTTTGAGCTCAGGTTTTGCAGAATATTTAGTAAATAGAAGGTGATGAACTGTAAATAGAGTCTGCAGCTCCTGTCTGCAATGTATATAATGTATCTATTATATGTTCTAGTGTCTGGCTGAGCTCTGCTGCTAGAAATGAGCTCTTCTGCAAAGGGGCTCAGTGCTTTCTTCTCAGATAACGCCACCTTCGAGCTGGAGTGTTTTTGCTAATTTGACGTTTAATCGCAAAAATGGCGCAAAAACGGTGCGCCTAAACGAAAAGGCGCCAAAAACAACAGAAAAAACAAGTGATAAATGTGGCCCATTGTCCACTATAAGGTACTTCTATAAAGCCCCAGCGTGACCACATCTTGGATTTGGGCACCGTTCCATAAAAGCAGACATCAAAGAGCTGGAGCGAGTTCAAAGAAGGCCAACCAAACAAATACGTAGTATGGAAGATCTCAGTAATGCAGAAAGGTTAACAAATCTAAATTTATTTAGTCTGGAGAGGAGAAGGCTGAGGGGGATATGATAACTCTATATAAATATGGAAATGCTCTTCATCAATCCCACTGCTATAAAGGATTGGTACCTCAGAACAGGGAGGACGGGGTCTCTGCTTATGGTTACAGGAAAGGGAAGATTTGTCACAAAGCTCAGATGGATTCGTATACTGTCCAGGCTGTAAAGTTATGTAATATGTTCCCCTTGTATCTGGTGATGACAAGCTCTAACCACAATATATCGGAATACTGGAATAAATAAATGTGATATGTTGGTGCAGGGATTGGTCTAATAACCAGCAGGGGTCCGCAAGGGTGTTTACCACTTTATGAAAAATTAGGTCCTTGCTATGAAGAACTTGGGTTTATTAGTATAAACCATTGTTCTTGAGGTTTAATCATGAAAGACATTTAGAGGGAGATTTATCATACGGCGGCGGATTGCGCCCACCCTCCCTTGTCACACCGGATACATCAAGAGGCTTAGGTCTCTTGATGTATCCGGCGGGTGGCAGAGCCGCATGCAAAACTACACCAGGTCCGAGCTGTCATAGTTTTGCGTACAAACCAGCAAACTGTTTATTCAAAAGAACGCAGGCCTCCGTGCCCCTTCACGTCCCCTCCACGCCCACATAACAAAACATTTCATCTTCACAAAGCATAAAAAAGATATATCCAGAGGCAGAAGGAAATACAGTATCAACTGCTTTTCCCTACAGAGGGATCCAGCTGCAGAGAATAGGTTCCTGGAGTAGTATCAGATTGGCAGCGGCAACAGAACATAATGGGGCTCATTTACTAAGGGCTCCACAGTCGCACTTTCGTCGGGTTTCCCGAATTTTTCCGTTTTGTGCCGAATTCTGCCGGGATTTTGGCGCACGCGATCGGATTTTGGCTCAATCGCACCGGCTTTCATGCAACAGAAATTGGGGGGCGTGGCCGTCGGACAACCTGACAGATTCGGAAAAACCGCAGAATTTAACAAACAAAATGTGTCGCAAGATCAAGCACTCACATGCACCAGGAAGAAGCAGATGAACCCCGGCAGAACCTGAATCCTCGTCGGACAACGTGCCGCGGGTTCCCGACTGGACTGGGTAAGTAAATGAGCAAAATAACACTGAGCATAGAAAGAGGTCAAGGTCAGAGACGAGCCATGATCGATACTGGAGAAAAACAATGAGAACCTAGCATAGGTACATGGAAACAAAAAGAAGAAATGGATTCATGAAATGTGGCGCACGTTCTTCATGAATCTGGCGCCCCCTGCACTGCTTTTTTTTGGGTGCACCTTTAATATATAACATGCAACACAATGCTGTCGGACACAAACCCCATACTCTGACTGTGCCCAGGAACGCCTCTTTATGTGTAGAATTTTCACGGCTGTGCAAAACAAATGTATTGTCAAAACTTCTTAAATAAACGTGCAAGCAGTCTGCAAAGTCAGACAAAAAACTGGCACAAAGGCTTTAAAAGACCTGGACCATTATCTTATATTACATCTATTTTGTACACTGTGTTAAACCCAAGGAAGTTGAAACAATTGTGTGAACAAATAGTTGGGCTCATTGTAAAGCAATTGTCTAAATATTCCATTGGCAAAATGTGGAATTCCCTTCATTACAACCTCTTGGTTGCTAGCTCTTGGAGTTGGCGGGTCGAGAGATTCCAGTATGTGGCACCAAGAGAAAAAGACAGGAAGTTAGTCAAAGTTACACCCCAAGGTCAAGCCGGGTGGAATTTGCATATAGTCAAAAACCCAAGCAAGAGGTCAGGACAGGCAGACCAGGATCAGAGTCGGGAACAAACTAAGGTCAAACACAGGAACACAGAGAAGGCAACTGCCTGAAAGTTACTGCTTGATGTTGATATATATTTCACACATACTGTATCCTACTGCTTAGTGCAAAGCAATCTAGCAATGAAGGTCAACTTCAGGATACAATTTGGCTTTAGTTGCCTTTAAGATGAAACAAACCAAAGGCAAACGGCGGTACCGATTCTTGATTCAGGAATATCATTTTTATTTTAGTTTACTATTTATATATCTCATGCTCTTTTAGCTTTTTGCCCTTTAATGGTAATAATTTCCCCTTAGAGAATGGTCTGAGCTCTTCTCACAGGTCACGCTGGCAAGAGAATAGTCTCAACCTGTCCTGTGACACGCGCTGATAACTGTGCTCAGCTGTTAGACGGCACATATCAGGCATACCGATGTCTGGCCTCCACTCACGTGCCAGCACTTCACAGCAGTCTCTTGGCTGCTGCTGAGCTATTGAACTTTTTTGATCTGAAAAATCTCAGCTGCTGCAGAAGCTCTTGAAACAAAAGGCTGGAAAGGAAGGAGGTCAGTCTCCCTTTTGTAGATGACTTCAGATCACAGCATCTTGTGAAGTTATTCCACTCCTCGTTTCTCTGTATATCCACCCATGGGTGCAGGAATATTGAAGATGTGAGGTTACTGCTGAATTTTGACTTGCTTGCAAGATGGACATAGAAACACTGAGGTGTCAAACTACAGATCAACTGGAGAGTTAGTTTCCCTGACACATATACTTGCTTCTTTCTTCATTCCTCGATTGTGCTATTGATGATATTCTTATCCCTACTTTCTTTATAGGTTACTCTATGCCTCAAGATTCTGTACTTCGCTGCTATCTTGGTTTTGACCAGGTTATCTTGACCTCACCTGGGCTTGTCTATTTGTCTGTCTCTCTCGGCAGGGACAGGGGTTGAAAGCAAGGTAATATGCTAAAATGATAAATGATGATTTTGACGAGTTTACTAGCAGAGATGAGTGCATTTCAAAAATTAGTTTTGCTAGCTCTCTTGTCTGCATTTTGCTTGCTATACATCTGTACCTTTTGTTTTTTGTTATTTGCCTCATGTTATTGACTATTCTTTTGTGTATACGATTCTGCACCTTACATGCTAACTTGGTTGTGACCCAGATCGTTTACCACTCTTGTTGTGTTTATCTGTTTGTTTGTCTTGTCTAGTGTCTGCACTTTGCTATAGGGAGGGACCATGCTTGTAGTTGTCCCGTATTGACAAGGATACACAGGGGCAAGTAGGGAGGGTTGTTGAGGGGATGGGGTTTTAGGGTTCACTGTCCTGTCTGTTGTCCTTAAGTCCAGTGTCCCCATCACAAATGATTCACTAAATTTTATTAAAAAAAATTCAGGTCCAAATTGAATTGTGAACAGATGCCATGACCAACCTCCTGAAGTCCTTTCCAGGATGGCTTTCCAGGATGACTGGCCAAGACTGGGAATCTCTCAAAAATTAGCTGCCCTCTGGGAGCCCTGAATGGTTAGTTACCTGGGAATGTCTAAGAGGCGATGCCCTGTCTGTAATTCTGAGTTCAGGAGAACCTGGGCTGACTCAGGGTTCCAGGAGGGTGGTCACTTTTTGAGAGACTCCCATTCACGCTGTGGATAGGGACACAGCACCAGTCCTTGCTGGAAAGGGCACCAGTAGCTTGGACACGGCTTCCAAGACCTCCCATTTTTGACACATAGCCCCGGAATTACCCCATTTCTCTTGTCAGGGTGCTAGAGCATGGATTAGGCAAGACATATGAGACAGATTGTGGGCTCCAATGTGAGATCAGGAGGTTTTAGATGGGATATACAACCTCATAGAGCCCTTTGCTGTATGGCAACTCGCTCTGGTCTAGTCAGAATTTCTGGAAAGGGCTCCAAAAGGTTGAATAGGGCTTCCAGAGGCCCCCAGTTTTTACATGGAACCCTGGAATTGGCCCATTTCTGTTAGGGTCCTTGAGAATGAACTTGGCAACAAATATGAGACAGATTTTGGGCTCCGTGGTTAGATCAGGATGTTGTGGAAACTCTATGTAACCTCATCAACCCCTTTGCGATGGCGCTTAATCCTGGTATCGTCAGAATTTCTGGAAATAGGAGGTTCGTCACTATGGTGCCACAGATCAACAGGAAATTTAGATTTGAGAAGAATCCAATTACTCAATAAACTTCAATCCAATTCCACTTTGGCCAATTTGATTCGCTCATCTCTCATTATCAAACCTAAAATTTGCTCTTCTGCGTTCTCACCACAAGATATAGTATAAACGATCTGTGCTATGTGTAGCAGACGTCGTGGGTTAATTCCGACTTTTTTCCATGGACCTTTTTCGGTAAAAGGAGTTATTAGAGATTAAATTAACCAGACCTCTAGGCTTTATTGAAAATGGGATTAAAGGGATAAGTAATGTAAATAGAAATTGTATAATTATATAACTGAGGAGCACTGGGGCGGAGGGGGGTTCACGCGGGGAGGTGAGTTTGGTGGACACATGACGTCTGACGGCAAGCGGGACTATGATTCTGTTTTGAATACATTAGATGGAGAGATTGTAAATCCTTCATTTATCTGAATTATGAGACTTTGGAAAGTTTTTACATTTTATGTTCGTATCCTTGGAGTAATGGCACTCAGCCGAACCAGTAAGTAGGACTACCAGTAAATCTGAGGGTCCACTCTATTGCAAATTATGAATACACAGCGCTGCACAGAACTTGCCAAATCTTGTCCCTGTCCCCATGGGGCTCACAATCTAATCAACCTTCCAGTATGTTTTTGGAGTTTGGGAGGAAACCCACACAAACACAGAGGGGCACATTTACTTACCTGTCCTGTCGCGATCCCCAAGGTGCGTTGTCCGACGCGGATTCGGAGCTGCCACGATTCCCTAAGATCGATCGTCCAATTTCCTGCATGTGTCGCTTCCCCGCTCAGGTCCACCGGAGTTCATCTTCTTCTTCCGTGTGAGTGCATGTCTTGCGACACAATTTGAATTTTAAAATCCGCGGTTTGTCCGAATCAGTTGGGGTTGTCCGACAGCCATGCCCTCCGATTTGTGTCGCATGAAAGCCACCGATGGTTGTCCGACAGCCATGCCCTCCGATTTGTGTCGCATGAAAGCCAGCACCGATGCGCCAAAATCTGATCACGTGCGCCAAAAACCCCTGTGCAATTCGGGGCAAATCGGAAAAATTAGGGAAACCCGACAGAAATGCGTTCCACGGACCCTTAGTTAATGTGCCCCAGAGAGAACATACAAACTGGAAGGTTATAAAATAGGGATCAGTAACCTACATCGAATATACATTTTCGGTCCTACCCTAAACTTTTGAGATCAAATAATGTCTTTCAGATCAGAAACTGGCCATACGCAAAAGATGGATCTTGTCCCATGATTTCAGAAGGATCAGGGGACTGTCATATGTGCTTGGGTCCTCCCGGTTATCATGTCACCTCAGATTTTGAGAGAGAGAAGGATGGGACAATTGGCTTCCAGCATGTCTGATCCTTTTGTTATCATGGGGAAGTCAGAAAGATTTGTCTGTACCTCCAACCATCTTAAGTAGGTACTAATCATTGGATTTCAGGAATGCCCCACAAACCCGGCTATAGAGGTGTTTCAAACAATTTACCTCTTGATAAAATCCCTTAGTTCCTTTCACTTTACAATTTTTTTCTTCTTCCAACAGATCAACTTTAAGAACTGGCTGTTCCCTTGCTCCAAATATATCCCATCTCTTATCAGGTGCCATTGTCACTAGATCACATCAGATAATTTTAGGTTGTGGTTTATGTGAGTGTCACTAGCAGCCCTCTGTATACACTACACTTTTATATATGGGTTATTGCTCCCCCTGCTGTAAATTATAAGAATATTACAGCTCTTTGTGAGCATATAAAAGCACACGGCTGCAGTTTTAAAGACTGACATTTTTACATCTCTTATCTTTATAATATATATTATAGCTGCTGTAGAACCTCTTCTTTTATTATTAATGTGGGGGGAAGTTTATAACTCAAGCCATTGATTTGATAGCTGGAAGGTGTATATATCCTGCAGAAGCTAAACTGTGTTCTATGATATGCTATATAATCTAAGGTGTGTGCTATGATGTTCTGCAGCAGCTGAGGTCTGTTTGTTTGTATTCTGCATCAGCTTAGTTTGGTATCAAGAGGTTCTGCAGCAGCTGAGTTTGTATTTTGATGCCTTGTAGCAGCTGATGTTTGATTTATGATATAACTTGCTGAGATGTGTAGCATCTGGTGTTGTGTAGCATCTGGCTCTTGCATTATGAGGTTTTGCAGCAGCTGAGGTCTGTATTATGAGGTTCTGGAGTAGCTTCCATGCATATTTTCCTGTTGAGCAGTCGCTGAGGTCTGTATTATGAGGTTCCGGAGCAACTTCCATGCATATTTTGGTGTTCTGCAGCAGCTGAGGTCTGTATTATGAGGTTCTGGAGCAGCTTCCATGCATATTTTGATGTTCTGCAGCAGCTGAGGTCTTTATTATGAGGTTCTGGAGCAGCTTTCATGCATATTTTGATGTTCTGCAGCATCTGAGGTCTGTATTATGAGGTTCTGGGGCAGCTTCCATGCATATTTTGATGTTCTACAGCTGCTGAGGTCTGTATTATGATATTCTGCACCTGTTGAGTTGGGTATTACTATGCTGTGTCTGACTTTTGTATTATGAGGTTCAGCATCCGCAGAGTTGTGTATTATTGTAATGTATAGTGTTACTTTTGTATTTTGATGTTCTGCAGCAGATGAGGTGTGTTTTATGGTGTTCATATTCACCTGAGTTGTGTATTATGATGTTCTGCAGCAGCTGAGATGTGTATTATGATGTTCTGCAGCAGCTGAGGTGTGTATTATGATGTTCTGCAGCAGCTGAGGTGTGTATTATGATGTTCTGCAGCAGCTGAGGTGTGTATAATGAGGCTCTGCACCAGCTGAGGTGTGTATTATGATGTTGAGCATCAGTTGAGGTGTGTATTATGAGGGTCTGCAGCAGCTGAGGTGTGTATTATGAGGGTCTGCAGCAGCTGAGATGTGTATTATGATGTTCAGCATCAGCTAAGTTGTGTATTATGATGTTCTGCAGCAGCTGGGGTGTGTATTATGAGGCTCTGCAGCAGCTGATGTGTGTATTATGATGTTCAGCATCAGCAGAGGTGTGTATTACTATGTTGTAGAATCTGACTTTTGTATTTTTATGTTCTGCAGCAGCTGAGGTGTGTATTATGAGATTCTGCTTTAGCTGAGGACAGTTTTGTGATGTTCTGCATCAGCGAGATGTTGTAGATTCTGATTTTGTATTATGAGGTTCTGCAGCAGCTGACATATTAGTACTCCCTATAAATGTCTATTTAAAGGACCCTCTTCCTATATGTCAGGTGGTGGAGAGTGGATCGCCTAATGTTCCAGTTCCTCTTATACATATCACCTGACGTGTACATACCTCATCCTGCCATGTGGGGGCGCTCACAGCTCACGTTCTCTGCTCCTTTCGCTGCTTGTACGCTTTTCGTATCACAAGCCTCATCATTTGTGCACTTGTTGGCTCCTGTAACCACAACAATTTATTTCGTTTATTTTTTCCCATATTTTTTTTTTTTCGGAAAAGTTAAAAAAAAAATAAAATCTATTCTAAATTTAACCATCAGTCCTCAGGAGCTTTCTCGCATTTTAGTTAAATAGAGGAAATGATTCACTGCCTTTGGAAGTCAAGTATGCCAAGTCCCAGGCACGTTCCTATATAAGGAGTCTGGGGTGTGCGGGAGGGGGGATGAGGGGTTTGTGAGGCTCCTCCTGTTAGGATCAGAGGTTTTGGGTCCTTTGGGAAGCAGTGTCTGATCTTCACAGCTTCGGGCAGGGGGTCTCACTCCTCCCCCAGGGAGTTCCCACACTGCAGGCGGAAGCAGAGGGATCCTCTCTCCAGCAAGGAGGTATCAGGCATGGGGTCATCTCCCCCATCACTGGACTCATTGACACTTCATCGGCCTCAACTTCTTCTGCAATGTCCACCTGTATGCCTATGCCACCCACTGGGTGCTCACTATGCCTGCTTGTGTACATCACTGCACCCATGTCTTGTATCACTGTATGTACCTGTGCGATGACATCATCATGACATCATATTACTTGTACCTGTGTCATTACATCACTGCGCCTGCCTAGTAATGTATGACTGCACCTGTGTGATGACATCACCGTGTCATATGACTCTACTTCTACCTGTGTGATGACATCATTGTACCTGATGCGTTTTTCTGTCTCTGCTACTTTGTTTCTCTACATTGTTATTACAGCACTAGTTGCTTTTACTCTCACTGTACCTGCTCATTGCTTCGCTGTTGTCTTTTCTATTTTAATGACTGTACCTCAGTTATTATTGATATTACATCACTGCACTTGTATTATTATTGTTATTACATCACAGTACTTTCAATATATTGCATTACGTTACTGTTATTATTTACCGTTATTATAACATCATCACTATTCCCTATACATTGCATTACTGTACCTGTGTTATTATTATCTATTCTTATGTACTGTACCTGTGTTATTATTATCTATTCTTATGTACTGTACCTGTGTTATGACATCACTTTATCCTTTTATCCATCTATGTATCTATGTTACTACATCACAAGTACATCCGTTCACCTACTGTCTTAATATTGTGCTATTAATTCTATTGCACATTGTGTATTGTGCATTACTGCTCCTACTATGACATCACTGTGTCTACTATGACATCACAGTGTCTACTATGACATCACTGTAGTTGTGCAACTATATAACAGTGCCTACAATTACAATATATATGTGTGTCACTATCACTGTGCCATCTTCTGTTACATCACTTACCTGTGTAACAATGTCACCGTGCCTACTATTACATCACTGTTCCTGCTAATATACATCCCTGTAGCTGTGCTACTATATAACAGTTCCTACTATTACAGTACAGGCGGTCCCCTATTTAAGAACACCCGACTTACAGACGACCCCTAGTTACAAACGGACCTCTGGTAATCGGTAAGTTACTGTACTTTAGTCCTAGGCTACAATGATCAGCTGTAACAGTTATCACAGGTGTCTGTAATGAAGCTTTGGTGTTAATCCTGGTTCTTATGACAACCCAACATTTTTAAAATCCAGTTGTCACAGAGAACAAAAAAGTTTTCTCAATTATAAAGTATACAGTTCCGACTTACATACAAATTCGACTTAAGAACAAACCTCCAGAATCTATCTTGTACGTAACCCGGGGACTGCCTGTATGTACTTGTCTTGCCATCACTGTTCCATTACCTGTATAACAATGCCTACTATTACATCACTGTATACATCACTGTAGCTGTTCTACTATATAACAGTGGCTACTATGACATCATTGTACATGTCCCACTTAAACATTGTGCCTGTGCTCATTGTAAAGATTTCACTGTATCTGTGCTACTATATTACTTTGCCTATTACTATATCACTGAGCCTACTATTACATTATTTGTGCTACTATCATTACTTCACTGTACATATACCATTTCATCACCATGCATATTATTATATCACTTACCTATGTTTTTATATATCACAGTGCCTACAATGACATCACTTACCTATGTTCTTATATATCACAGTGCCTACTATTACATCACTTACCTATGTTCTTATATCACAGTGCCTACTATTACATCACTTACCTATGTTCTTATATATCACAGTGCCTACTATTACATCACTTACCTATGTTCTTATATATCACAGTGCCTACTATTACATCACTTACCTATGTTCTTATATATCACAGTGCCTCCTATTACATCACTTACCTATGTTCTTATATATCACAGTGCCTACTATTACATCACTTACCTATGTTCTTATATATCACAGTGCTTACTATTACATCACTAACCTATGTTCTTATATCACAGTGCCTACTATTACATCACTTATCTATGTTCTTATATCGCAGTGCCTACTATTACATCACTTACCTATGTTCTTATATATCACAGTGCCTCCTATTACATCACTTACCTATGTTCTCACAGTGATTGAGATGATATCACTGTGCCCTCTGTACCACTGGACCATGTCATCCACAGGGGCACCGGTCAGTTGTATTTGGGTCTCTAATCCACCTATAGATCCTTATGGACTGGTTACTTAGTGTCCGGTGTAGCCCTTAAATGGGTTGGCCACTAATAATAAACTTTACAGTTGCAAAATATAAAGCTATAAGAAGTTCACCCTTATCAGTTTACCCTTATGTTTCTGTGTAGTTGGGACCAGTAGGTCATGTGACCCACCAGCAGCAGGATTCAGGACTTCCTGTGACTTCCTGTGTCCTTCAGCCCTCCAGGAAATTGAGGAGGCCATGAGACATGACTATATACACACCCCTCCGTCATAACTAATCAAATATACAGTGGTCTGAGGGGTATGCCAAGGACATCTTCACACACCTCCAACCACACACTGCCCTAAAATCCAGCCAGAGGAAATATTTACAATTTTTTAGATCTTGTTGACAATATATTGTTGCATTAGATGCCAGCATACAATAGCGGACAAATTAGGGCAACTCCTAATTGAGAGATAGAACTCCTAGAATTAGCATAACAGAGCTGGCCACACTCCGTCAGATAGCCAGGAGTCTAACTGGTACTAGCTTTTTGAATGGACCCGTCCAACGGGCCATTACAATTTCTCTCTATTAGTTCTTACAAATAAAAAGCAGGGAAGTAAGAGCTGGAATCTCCACAAACACACTCTGGAAACTCTGACAGCCCTTGTGTCTCTTACTACATTACTGCACTGATTTCTGAGAGCTACTAAGGGAATTTGGGATGATATAATCCTGTAGTTTAATGGAGACCAGATACAAAGGAGAGACTGATGTCCTGGTTAGGCAGACAGGTGATCTGACCGGTCATCACACATCACAGCTGCCCATATTGAAAGCATTTAAAGCAAATGAAAGAAAAAGAGTCAAAGTCAATTTGCTTATTTAAATTATTGCAGTTTTTTTACTAGATCCCACCCTAAAAATCTGCATAAAGGAAGTGACATCCCCTGCTTTGAGGAGACCACTGATTGTCTGAACAGGTCCCAGTGACTCCTACTGGCCAGGCTTTCAGTACTGAAGGCCTGCGGTCTACCTCCATTATTATTCAAGGAATCTGGAAGAATAATTAATATCCTCATTATCCTCCTGGATCGTAACACAAACATCTAGGCTGATTTTTTCCACTAAATGTAAATCAGGAAACTCCTAAAGTTGCATAGGAGGCCAATTATGCCTTATTAGATTCAGTGTGGATTCTGTGTTCAATCCTCAGTGTACAATGTACCGTATTTTTCGGACTATAAGGCGCACAAAAAATCCTTTGATTTTCTCAGAAATCAAAGGTGCGCCTTATAGTCCAGTGCGCCTTATATATGAACCATACTTACAGACAACAGCTGCCTTGAACTGTGCACAGGTCTGCCACCTGCTGGTCATTCATCCTTATAGTCAGGTGCGCCTTATAAGCTGGTGCACCTTATATATGAACCTAGACGTTTTAGCAGGCAATTATTGAGGGTGCGCCTTATACTCTGGTGCGCCTTATAGTCCGAAAAATATGTTAGCCTTACAAGATGAGTTTACAGGAGGTTAAACTTTAGGCCAACTATTGCCAAATAACCTTTTATGGCAAGTATGACTCGTGAAAGGCAATTTTTGTAGGATTTAGGCAAACCATCATTAAAATATTTTATGCAAATCATTGTTTGGAGGACCATGGATTGACCAAAAGGATGAATAATGGGACTTGTTCCTCACACAAGTTTCTGAGATTTATTATGTTTGACAATACTTTTCTTTTAGAAACCAAAAATGTCCAGGGATATGAAGAACAGCAATGCAGAGCAAGTGCCATTTATGGAAGAATGGAAAGCCCGGCGAGAGAGAATGAGGCTTCGCTCGTCTTCTAGCATGGCCGGCAGCAGGTCTATCGATATCCAGGTTCAACAAGAAGTGGAACGCCAAACACAAACCTGGTCCTCACATATAGGACAAGCAAGTGATAAAGAAGCAGTTTTTAACAAAGTCCAATCCCCTGGTGCCGTAGATGTTGAAGCTCATGACCCAGTTACTTCAAAAACCAAGGAGAAAAAAGGAAGTACACAGAAGAAGCATCGGACCCAGATTGAGAAAAGGAAACTTAGGGAGAAGAGACGACCTACAGGAATAGTTAACCTCATTCAAACAGGGGTAAGAAAGGAGAACTTAAATGGGTATTACTATCTTATTGGGGTGTTGGATAGGTGATCATTGTCAGATCAGAATCGGCCTGACCCATTAACCCTGTCAGTTGAGCGCTGCTACTGGTTCTCAGGTCATTGGCCCAGATTTATTATGGTTGGAGAAACCAAATCAATCTCCCGCTCCCCACCACTTTTCAGGTTTCTATGACCCCTACGTTGGGTCGTAGACCGGCGGTGAGAGGCTAGGCCGCGGTGTGACCACCTGGCCCACCACATTTGCTATCTCCGTCCAGATCAATTAACTCCCCCAGTTCCAACCAGTTGATCTACAGGATGGAACTGGCAGTGTTTGCACAGCACTGCCGGTGGGGGGAATTTTAAGATTGCCGTTTTTTTGGTATCAAATAAGTTACACACACAGTACATGTTATGGAGTTACAGAGATTTACATATGATGTATTTATGTTGGAACATTTTTAATAAAACAGGACAACGGAATGGAAAAATAACATTGGGCAGGGTACTAGAGTGTCCTTAAAGGAGGGTAACAGAATCCCCTTATCCCAACCCTCCCCTGAAAGCGGGGAAGGAAAGCCATTAATTGGCTGTTGCCATGATCAGTGTGTTTCTTCGGTGATGTCAGTCTCCATTATAGGACGTGACATCAGTGGTGACCTCCCAGAGTGTACATTCAGTGGAGGAAGGGGATGGTGCAAGACCTCCCAGAGTGTACATTCAGCGGAGGAAGAAGGTGGATGCCATGACCCTCCAGAGCGTACATTCAGCAGAGGAAGGGGATGGATTGCCATGAACTCCCAGAGTGTTAATTCAGCGGAGGAAGGGATGGATGCAATAACCTCCCAGAGTGTACATTCAGCGGGAAAGGAAGGGGTGGATGCATATGACCTCCCAAAGATGTATTTTGATTCCCAAAGTATGCAACATATCCATTGCAGATAAAGCAAAAAACGAGCCTCCACCTGCCAGTATATGTTTTATGTATGCTTAGCGTATGTTGTAGGAGCTCCGCTTAGCTCCCCACACCACTTTTCAGGTTTCTATGACCCCTACGTTGGGTCATAGACCGGTGGTGAGAGGCTAGGCCGCGGTATGACCACCTGGCCCACCACATTTGCTATTTCCGTCCAGATCAATTAACTCCCCCAGTTCCAACCAGTTGATCTACAGGTTGGAACTGGCAGTGTTTGCACAGCACTGCCGATGGGGGGAATTTTAAGATTGCCGTTTTTTTGGTATCAAATAAGTTACAACAAACAGTACATGTATATTGGATGTTACAGAGATTTACATATGATGTATGTTATGTGGAAACATTTTTTAAGAAACAGACAACGGAATAAGAAATAACATTGGCAGGTACTAGAGTGGTCCTTAAAGGAGGGTAACACGAATCCTCCTACCCAACCCTCCCCTGAAAAGGGGGAGAAGGAGCCATTAATTGGAGGTTGCCAATGATCAGGTGTTTCTTCCGGTGATGTCAGTCTCCTTATATGGACAGTGACATCAGTGGTGACCTCCAGCGAGTACATTCAGTGGAGGAGGAGGGGATGGATGCAATGACGCCTCCCAGAGTGTACATTCAGCGGGGGAAGAAGTGGGATGCCATGACCTCCCAGAGCGTACATCAGCAGAGGAAGGGAGATGGATGCCATTGAACTCCCAGAAGTGTAGACATTCAGCGAGGAAGGGGATGGATGCAATAACCTCCCAGAGTGTTGTACAGTCGAGGAAGAGGGGGTGGATGCAATGACTACCCAGAGGTGTCATTTCAGAGGAGGAAGGGGATGGATAGCTATGTGAATCCCAGAGCGTACATCGCAGAGGAAGGGATGGATGCCATGACTCCCAGGCGTACATCAGTGGAGGAAGGGGTGGAGTGCAATTGAACCTCCCACGAGCGTTACATTCAGCGGAAGAAGGGATGGATGCATGACCTCCCAGAGTGTATATTCAGCGTAGGAAGGGGGTGGATGTGCATGACCTCCCAACGTGTAAATTCAGCGGAGTGGGGAGGAATGTATACCTCCCAGGTTACATTCAGCTGGAGGAAGGGGATGGAGATGCAATGACCTCCCAAAGTGTAAATTCATGGAGTAGGGCAATGGAAATTGTAAAACTTGCACCTGCCCTCCATAGGTATTTAGGCCTGTGTAAGGGTATACCTTGCTCAGCAGGAGGGGACGGTTGAGAAAGATGTATTTGATTCCAAAGTATGCCATATCCCATGCAGATAAAGGCAAAAAGATGCCTCCACCTGCCAGTATATGTTTATATGTATGCTAGCGTATATTCAGGAGCTCCGACTAGTGTATACCTGCCGCTGTGACACAAAACGTGATCAGATGTGGCTCTATCTGCTTTGATTAAACAATCATTCCACTTTTTTATTAGTAATCTTTGCAGAAATCCAGATTATTCTATAGAGTCACTTACGTTTTTTCCCTATCAGTTTTTATCTATTACTGATGAAGGTCCATGTCCCGGACCGAAAACGCGTCACTGTTTATTTATTAATAAATTGGATATTTTATGGAATCTAATAAGTCCAATTAGCACTGACCATACACGTATGTGTATCAGTTGGATCTGTTTACTTACCTTTTCATGCAACTGTATAAAAATATAACTATATTCAGAAAGTGTTCTTATGGCTGCAGAATTACACCAGCTGGGATTGCGTCGAAGTTGGTCTTGTGGGATTGCACCTCATCCTATAATGTGAACAGGGATAAGCTGCAATACCATACACAAACCAACCAGGAGGGGCGCTGTTTCTTCTAGGAATTTACTATGATTTATATTCACATATTGTTGATTTACAGGATCCTGAATGAAATGAAGTATAAATGCAATGAAGAGAATCCAGAGCATGAACTGTTATACAGAGTCAGGTGAGGAGACATTGCAGAAAATAACCTGGAATCAGTAGGAATCTGTTATTGTCTTCGTTATTCAGATACCAAAGAGATAAGAATCTGATAAAGCCTGCAAGCCAGAAATAGTCTAAGGTGTTGCTTAGCTTTGGCCCTTTTCATCACTGCGGAAGGTTTGATGTTGGTCGACATGAGGACAGATGTCGTTTTCTTGACTCCCCCTGTACAAGTCTTAGGCTGCATTCACATGAACTTAGGGGGAACGTATATACGGTGCGTCAACATACCATTCCGCCGTACCCCGTGAAAATATAGGAAATGCCATATTACAGGAATATGCGTTGTCGCAATGGTCTTATGGCGAAGGGGCAGGGTGGTGAAACACACAGCCTCCCCCCTCCTCCTTCCTCCCCGCGCCAACGTATGCCCACTTTGCTCAGTACGGCGGGCACACGCTAATGTGATGTAGCCCGACTCTGATAGTATGCAAAACAGTAGCAAACATTCCTTACAATAACCTGAAATTATGATTATGGTATGGGTTGTAACTACCGTGGAGCAGTTTATAGCAGCCGCTATAGGGCCGCAGGTGTCGAAGGGGCCCGCATATGACCTGACACTAAAGAATGGAGGATGTGCACATTATATACTATGATGCTACACATTTACTGCATGTATGTATTATGAAATATATGTGATTGTGTATATATACTGTGTAGTGTGTGTGCATGGGTGTATATTACCTATGTGTATATATATGCTGTACTTTGTAGTTTATAGCTTGTATGCTGGTATAGCTCTTGAGAGATGTTCATCAAGTTTCTGAGGTAAAACTGTTCAGTTGCCCATAGAAACCAATCAGAGCTCAGCTTAGTTTTATAAACAAGCTGGGGAAAATGAAAGGAGCTCTGATTGGTGCCATGGGCAACTAACAGTTCTGCTCTAAAACTTATGATAAATTCCCCCCACATGTGTGTAGGTGTATAACAGTGAGAATGAGTGCTTAGTGTATGTAGCTATCATCTTCTGTGTGTTGTGTGTAAACAATATTATATACCGTATAACAAGAAATGTGCTGGAAAAACTCACCTCGCTTATACACGGTCTAGTAAAAATATAAAAAACGTACCCCCTCCGGTGTAGTATAGCAGCCCTCATATAGTTAAGCCCAGGCCCCCATGTGTATACAGCCAGCCCTCATATAGTATACAGCCAGCCCCCATGTGTATACAGCCAGCCCCCTGCCGGTGTCCGATCGTTACCGCGGGTCCGATCTTCAGCTTAAGGCTCCCGCATCTTCAGCGCGTATCCTGGCCGGCTCCTCTTCTCCCTTCTTTCTTCTCTAGCCGGCGAGGTCGCGTCCATGCGATCTGCCGGCGGGAGCACACTATGATGCGGCGATGTCCATCTTTAAGATCCATTGTGGTGAGAAAATCTACCATTGCTTTTATGGATTGTGAACCAAACATACCTTGAGAAATAAAATCCGTAGCAATATGTTGCACAGTATTTTTCTCCTAGGAGCTACAACAGCCAAGGACGGATCCCAAAAAAACTCCAAACTTAAAATATTAGAAAGTTACTCATCCAGGAATGACCGACGAGGAGCCGGAGCTGCTGCGATTCAATAAGATCGTGGTCCAATTTCCTGCAGCGTGTCGCTTCCCCCGCTGAAGTCCGCCGGAGTTCACCTTCTTCTTTCCCGGTTAGTAAGTGCTGATCTTGCGACACAATTTGGTTTTTAAAATGCCGCGGTTTGTCCGAATCCACGGGTGGTCCGACATCCACGCCCCCCGATGTTGCACATGCAGCCGGCGCCGATGCGCCACAATCCGATCACGTGCCAAAAACCTGGGCAATTCGGGCACTTCCGGAAAATCACGAAAACCCGGCGGAAATTCGTCCAACGGACCCTTAGTAAATAAGCCCCGATATGAAGATCCTCCGATTAGAATAAGCCACTATGCAGACCACCACCGCTCTCTTCTA
This sequence comes from Engystomops pustulosus, assembly GCA_019512145.1. NCBI lineage: Eukaryota > Metazoa > Chordata > Amphibia > Anura > Leptodactylidae > Engystomops > Engystomops pustulosus. Next base: position 145,861,007 of record CM033647.1, read on the forward strand.
TCTTCCTCCGTTCCCACTAATGATTGTATAGAATACTGAAAGAAAGTTTCACAGGGATAGCGTAGTACGTAATAGTCACAGTTTATCGATATAAAATACAGTGTGTCCCCTACTTAAAAACATCGACCTTACATAGACCCCTAGTTACAAACGGACCTCTGGATGTTGGTAATTGTAAGTTATTGGATGTTGTAGTCCTAGGCTACAATAATCCTCTAACAGTTATCAAATGTGTCGTGTAATGAAGCTTTATTGTTAATCTTGATTCCTATGACAACCCCAACCATTTTTAAAATCCAATTGTCACGGGACCAAAAAAGTTCTGGCTGGGATTACAATGATAAATATACAGTTCCGACTTACATACAAATTCAACTAAAACAAACCTAAGACCCTATCTTGTATGTAACCCAGGAGGCCTGTACTCACAAAATTTATTTAAAAATGCGCATATAATAATCTCAAATAGGACGCCAGTCTCACAGCCCCGCCCGACCCTGGATTTCGCCAATACAACAGCTTCATCCCGGAATCGAAACCCAGGTTGGGCAGACTTGTGAGACTGGCGGCCCAATTCAGATTGTATATGCGCCATTTTAAAATAGAAATCCGCATCAGTAAGTCGCTTTTGTTAAAATACTTGCTCCCCAAGGTGGTAGATTTCCTTAACTATCTGTAGCTTACAGAACCCGCAAGCCTGATGTGACCTGAAGATGACATTCTTATCTTTAATATGACATCAAAAGCATGTGTTTCTAGGTATTACAGAACCAAGATAGGGTCTTTGTCCTACGTGACTCCCCCCCGCAGCCACTAAACTTGACTCATCTCAGACAAAATGATGACCCGTCTCTGCTCGCTGTTACATGACATTGGAAGTAAACGGGTGAGATTTCACATACAGAGGGAATTCTAGAAAGTATATTACATACTCTACCTGAGTGGTGCTGATAGTTTAATGGATAAAATCTAGTCCCTTTAAGCCAGTAATGATTTTTCTCCCCTTTACATGACTGGGGAGGACTCTTCTCTTGCCATGATTTCATACTCTGATCAGTGTTATCTGGAACAGGGAAGGTCCCTGAAGGTAACTCTTTACATCCGGCAAGCTATGACATCTTTGGATTAGAAGGTTATTTTTTAAGAGTCCTCAAGTTTTGTCAGGAACTATAAACTATCTGGCCCAACATGCTTCTATCTGAAGATCTATCTGAAGCGCTACATAGTAAATGGAATGTCATGTCCTCCAGGAGATGCTGTGGTTGGGTCGCATGCCCAGCAATGTCACAATGTGTTATGCTGAGTAGTACACCAAATATAGTAAGTACAGTACATTGTAACTATGCAAGTACACCAAGTGCGGTTCTAGTGGCATGCCAAGCAATAAAACAAGAAGCCCTTCTAAGGTGGGTCCAGCACTAAGATTTCACGAGGAGGAAAACAGAAAACCAGGAATGCAGATTTTTTTTTTTCTATTGCCTTTTTTATGAACCCAATATTCTCTGCAAGGGGTTGTCCAATTTGGTCCGATTTCTGGTCCGTGACAATATGCTAAAAGGCAGTGTTCATATAATTGTTCATTATTCATTGTAGATTAGTGGATTATTACTGTATTTACATTTCTTTTTCAGCTATATAATATGTTTCTTATGTTACTTCAAGAACATGTGGATATCAATGGAACTACCACAACGGTTTGTATTATGTTTGTTCCTATACTTCCTAATGGGGGAAGTATAATATGGAATAATATGGGCAGTTTGGGCGGTAGTCCAGGCCAAGGCCTTCTAGGTGGCGCCAGGCCAACCAAATCGCCCACCAATTTGATAGTGAGAGGAACTTCACCCATGAAATTCTCGTACATCTGTTCCTGCTATCAATCACATGTGCACAAGAGCCATTTAAGTTCTTTGCAAGGTCTTCTCCAAAGTTCCTAAAACCACAGATGAAGCAGGCATCACAGGATGCATTTTCTATTCCTAAAGAAGCTTTATCCTAGTACCATATTAGGAATGATTCCAGACTGTAGGGGCTATAATATCCATCAAGCCCAGGGCCCATGGAGTCTTAATCATCCGCCCCCTGCAAATACCCATCAAAAAGTTGTAACATTTCTTACCTAACATTCGTCTAAAAAGCCCATTTTAGGATACTTTGTATAAACCTTATTCAGGTTTTTTTGGGATTTGTGAAATGATCCTACTCACCGATATGAAGCTCTTTATTGTACCTTTTCACTACTTTGTAGTTTCCGTCGGGTTTCCTGACTATTTCCAATTTGCGCCGCATTTAACTGGGTTTTTGGCGCACGCGATCTGATTTTGGACGCAATTGCGCCGACTTCAAGCGACACATCAGGGGGCGTGGCTGACGGACAACCCGATTGCTTCAGACTAAGCGCGGGATATAAAAATTCAAATGTGTCGCAAGACATGCACTCACATACACCAGGAAGAAGAAGGTGAACTCCGGCGGACCTGAGGGGGAAGCGACAGATGTGGATATTCGGGCGCAGATCTTGCGTGAATTCGCGCCGGACTTAATTCCTCATCGGACAGTCCGGATCGGGGATCGCAACAGAACCGGGTAAGTAAATGTGCCCCATGTGTGAAGTAGAAGCCACATTGGTAAACAGGCTCTCTCCTGATTTGTATCTACAAACCTATCTAAATGAAGCAGAAGTAAGGGATAGATTGAATGGAGCTATTTATGAAGTCATCAGCTATCCACAGAGGTCACGGTTCTTATTATTGTCCACATTGATATCCAAGGATATCAGCATCAGATGGGTCGGTCTAACCAATCTGAAACCCTGTGCCAATCAGACCGGTACAGGTAGTGAACAGCAGCATGAGTTAAACAGGGAAGCGCAAGACCCCATCCAGTGATAGTGGTCATTCTTGTGTATACAGTTCAGCTCTTATTCACTTGGTAGCAGATGAGCTGTACTACCCTGAACAGTTGTTTGATTCAAGCGTCCGTCATCTGTATAGCCTCTAACATTAGTAGCCGCCAAAAAGCTGACTGATTCAGGGACTGGATGCCAGGACACCAGACATGTCCTAAAGATGGGGCATCAGATGGAAAAAACTTTTATTGAAGCAATACAAACCAAAGGTAACGAGTGTTCATATCCTTTCTTAGGTTTGTGCCTTTTTCAGAAATTCAGAGGTTCATTGAATGCTTCTACTTCAGAAACTACAGATGAAGCTTGAAATCAAGACAGTCATGGATGAGGAACGAATTTCAGAAGGTATGGCCTCAGTTAATCAGTTGTCTGACCTTGAAAAACACTAACCCATAGTTTAATAACTATGATATGAAAGACACGTCAAGCAAGTTTGTCCAAAGAAGGGCGGAGCTTGTGGAACCCTACTTAAAAGTAAGATAAGGCAATGTTCTATTTAGGGGTGTGACAATCCAGGGTTGGGCCATTGCAGAAAGTTCCACTTAAAGAGGAACCTGTCACCCTGAAAAGTAAGGCAGCTCTAATGCTAGCCCATTTTTAGCAGTGTTAACTGCGTAGTAGCTGTTATCAGAACCCTCTGATAAAGCTAGCAGTACACTTCAACGCCATAGCCTCCGAATGACGGACCGAGCTCACAGTCAGTCCGCACATTCAGGAGGGGGCGGTCCGAGGCGCTGCTTCTTCTCTGGACCACCCTCTCACGCCATAGGTCGTGGTGTGACGTGCTGGCTTCATGCGACAGTCAACCCCTTGTCAAACCCCCAACCTCAGGAAACGCCGGACCATTGCTGGCGTTCCGAGGCTATGGCGCTGCAGTAAGCAGCATCTATTGCACTTTATTGAGGGTGACAGGTCTCTACATGCATAATAACATGCAGGTGCTTACAGGACAAGTCACTCCAACTAAGAGAAGTCTCTCCTCTAAAAGTGGACAAGGCCTCTCCTATGTAGACTGCCTCTCCAGTGAGACAGGCCTCTCATATAGGGACAAGGCTCTCTCCAGGTGTGGACAAGGCCTCTCATGTGAAGACAGGCCGCTCTAAGATGTGAACAAGACTCCCTCCAAGTGTAGAAAAGGCTGCTCCATGTGTAGACAGGTCCTCTCCATGTGTGGACAAATCCTTCTAATGTGGACAAGGCCTCTCCATTGTAGACAGGTCCTCTCTAATAGTAGACAAGGCCTCTCCAGTGTAGACAAGTCCTCTCCATGTGTAGACAATACTCTCTAAAGTGGACACAGGCTCTCCATGTGTAGACAAATCCCTCTAATAGTGGACAAGGCCTCTCCATGTGTAGACAAGTCCTCTCTAATAGTAGACAAGGCCTCTCCATGTGTAGACAAGTCCTCTCATGGTAGACAAATCCTCTCTAATAGTGGACAAGGCTCTCCATGATGTAGACACAGTCCTCTCTAATAGTGACAAGCCTCTCCATAGTAACAGGTCCTCTCTAATAGTAGACCAAAGGCCTTCCATGTGTAGGAACAGTCCTCTCTTAATGTAGACGAAGCCTCTGACCATGTGTAGACAAGCTATCTTTAGACAAATCCTCTCTAAGTGGACAGGCTCCTCCAGTTAGACAATAATTCTAATAGTGGACAAGGCCTCTCCCATGTGTAGAACAGGTCCTCTCTAAATAGTAGACACAGGCCTCTCATGTGTAGACAGATCACACTCCATGTGTAGACAAAATCCTCTCTATAGTGGACAAGGCCGCTCCATGTGTAGACAAGGCCTCTCTAATAGTGGACCAAGGCTCTTCCATATGTAGACAGGTCCTCTCTAATAGTGGACAAGGCCTCTCCATGTGTAGACAAGTTATCGCTAATAGTGGGACAAGGCCTCTCCATGTGTAGACAAGTCCTCTCTAATAGTGGACAAGGTTTCTCCATGTTTAGACAAGTCCTCTCTAATAGTGGACAAGGCCTTTCCATGTGTAGACAAGTCCTCTCTAATAGTGGACAAGGCCTCTCCATGTGTAGACAAGTTATAGCTAATAGTGGGACAAGGCCTCTCCATGTGTGGACAGGTCCTCTCCATGTATAGACTATGCTGCTCTATCTGTAGACAGGTCCTCTCTAATAGTGGATAAGGCCTCTCTAAGAGTGGACAGGTCCTCTCCATGTGTAGACAAGGCCGCTCTAAGAGTGAACAAGAGCCCTCCAAGTGTAGGCAATGAATCTCCTAGGACTTGATGGCAACATGAGGTGATGATTGGTACTGTGAACTATATTTCTGTTTTTATTAGGCAGTTAGAGGAAAGAGACAAGATAACCACAAACTGACCGCTCAGCTTAATGAAAAGGAGGGGTCTTTGCTTCTACTTCAAAAGGAGATGAAGACCCTAACTCAGGTAAGACTTTTACCCAATAATAAATGGAGGGTGTGACAGGGAACGATTTAAGGATTCTTAATACAGAAGCCAGAAGATCCAGATGTGGCTCAGTTTCTTTATTTGTAGTCCAAATATACCCAGATATCACAGGAGGTGGCCTCAACTCAGCTCAGCCCAGGAAATCCTCAGACACTTCTGCTAGTTGCTTCTCATCGTCACCAAGGCTTCTCAGGATCTCTCTGCAACCCCAGATAATAAATCCACACAAAAAATGATCCGCATGGGCTTGATGTCTCACTCATGGGCGGGTAGAGGAATACATAATGAGCATCCATCCCCTAACACCCTCCCCCACAGGGAAAACCATGGCCTCTACTCCTACAGCTCCACAAAGGTGGAGCTCCACAATGCAACACAATTTCTCTAGACAGACCCCCTGCAAGGCCCCGGGATACTGTAGCCCCTACCCCTGACAAATATATTTCTACACAAATTACATGCATGTAACATTTCTATTGTCCAAAATAGTTCAAAGAAATGAAACAATAGCTCATGTCCGATCACAGAGGGACATTTTAATTATGATATTGCTAATTAGGGAATTATATCTCACTGGTGGTGTTTCCACTGCTGGGCCCCCTACCAATCACAAAAATGGGGGTGTCATATCGCCCTACTTGATGTAGGGACAGGTCTATGAAACTGCTGGAAATATCTGAAGACATTACTGGCCTATATACTGTGTATGAGGAATTGAAAGTAGACATAACCCAACCCCTTTTAGTTTTGGAGGGGAACCTATCAGCAACATTTTCTGATCATTTTTTTTTGTAGAAAATGAAGCGAGCTCAGGATGAAAATAAGAGACTGAAGGAAGAGAACCAAATGCTGCTGAAGATGATGGACCAGATGAACAGCTAAGGCTCAAGAGTGTGGTAGCTTTCTAAAGACATTAAAATTTTCTTGCCAAAATAACCGGTTACATGATTGAACAATTAATGAACCGGTCACCAACAAGTTATTTAGAGACTGCAATAAGATGGCGAAGTTTGAAGCTTGGGGAAAGAACGAGGCTCTATCTGTTGTGAAGAGGACATCGAAAACCTCTGAAGTTCATGGTTAAAGTTTATTCCCTTACATATTGCAGGGCTTTTGGCTACGGGGACATGGATAGTCCTCAGAATGAAGGAACAGCATTGTTGGTGCCTCATCATAGAGATGCTCCCAGCCAAATGTTGTGTAGGAAATCAAACAGCCCATTCACTTGAAGGGCACAGTATTGTAGTTCCTTGCACAGCCACTAATTGTCAATGGGGAGGGATCCAGATAGTGGACCTCAACCAATAATTATGTGATAAGTCCTGATATTGCACCTTTTGTATATTTCAGTCCTGAGTGCTTGTCGGTCCACACTACTTCTATTATGTATTTATTAATGTAGGAGTCAAGAATTACTGTGTGCGCTTCGCTGCTTCAACATATACAGTAGTAGAAGAGCTTTTCTTTATATAGTGGTATAGTATAATGGATGATGGAGAGGCTAACTGTGCATGTAATTGTACAATAGGATAATTTTGGGGATTAAAGGGGTTTTCTTATGGCCAAATATGCTCCAAAATTTCATGCAGCCATATAGGAGACGTCCTACACCCAAATCTACTATGGCTTATGGCAAGAAACTTCCACTCATGAACTCAGCAAGGCCATGGGGCACATTCACTTACCCGTCCGGAGGAGTTCCCGAAAGTGCACTGTCCAATGACATTGCACTGTGCCAAGATTCACTAACATCGTGCGCCCGATATCCTGCATGTGTCGCTTCCCCGCTCAGGTCCCCGGAGCTCACTTTTTTCTTCCCGGTGCATGTAAGTGCATTGGTTGCGACACAATTTTAATCTTAACTCCCGCGCTGAGTCCAAATCAGTTGGATCATCCGACGGTCCGCCCCCCCGACTTCTGTCGCATGAAAGCCAGCGTGGCTGTGCCAAAATCCCATCGCGTGCGACACAGTCCCCTTCTAAACGCCTGTTAAAGCGGTGCAAATCCTGAAAATGTCGGGAAGTCTGACGGAAATGCGATCCGTGGACCCTTAGCATATGAGCCCCCATGTATCACATGGGGATGGTTGCCCATATAACAATATGTTTCCACTTATGGAAGTCAACCTATTAATGTCCAGGGTTCAATAGGCTTGCCCAGAAGTAGGACCCGCATTAATTGAAGTATTACTGTACTTTCTCATCAGTTAGGTCTATGACAGATACATGGAAACAGAAGTCCTACCTGTAAAGGCTTTAGCATAATAATATTTATCCTATTCATAGGTCATAATATCATATCAGGGACCTACACTAAATGGGCGGAATCTATTAAAACTTGCATACCGGATCCTCTAAAAGACTCCGTTCTCTTAGTAGATTTGGAAATCATTGCCGAGAAGTCAGACTTGTTTAGACTAGATCTGACCTGTTTTCCAGCTGACACTATAATGCATACATTAAGGTTCTTTCAACGTTTTCGGGATTTGCATGTCTGTGACAGGTATTTACAGGTACCTGCGCTAGGATTGTGTCGCACGCGATCCGATTTTGGCGCAGCTGCTCTGACTTCCATGCGGCAGAAATCAGGGGGTGGGCCATCGGACAATCTGACTGATTCGGACTGAGCGCAGTTAACTTACAAATTGGGGCAGATTTACTTACCCGGTCCGTTCGCGATCCAGCGGCGTGTTCTCTGCGGTGGATTCGGGTCCGGACGGAATTCATCAAGGTAGTTCCTCCGCCCTCCACCAGGTGGCGCTGCTGCGCTGAAAAGCATCTGAACGCACTCAAGTTCACCGGGTCGGACCAAGTGAAGGTAAGCGCGTCCCAAGCGACACTTTTATTGTTTTAAATGCGGTGGTTTTTCCGAATCCGTCGGGTTTACACCCGGCCACGCCCCCCGATTTCCGTCGTGTGCATGCCGGCGCCGATGCGCCACAATCCGATCGCGTGCGCCAAAATCCAGGGGCAATACAGGGAAAATCGGAGCAAATCGGAAATATTCGGGTAACACGTCAGGAAAACGCGAATCAGGCCCTTAGTAAATGACCCCCATTGTGTCTCAAGACAATGCACTTACATGCATCAGCAAGATCAGCTGATTTTGGGGGTCTGAGCCTCAGAGCCCACCAGATAACCTATTCTATGGGTGTGTGGTTGTGGTTATATCAACTCTTATACTTATTATCCACTATACTGCTAATGTAAGTCTGCAGATGTCTTCCGCTGCAGCTAACCCGCAGTGATTATGGTCTATATGACCCTGTAATATAATGGCAGACAGGGAAATCCCTAATCTTCATATTTCCCATAACACAACTGTGCTATTATGTGTGTGATTGTACTACCTAATGCTGCACTTTAATCCTATGTACGACGTGAGGTCAAGTGATACAGAAACACGAAGGGAAACAGAAGGTGACATTGTACAAGTTTACAGATTGAATATGGGTTTGTGACTTAGAGCCATAATTCTATGGCACATTGGAGAGATCTGAAAGTTTGCATGTACTTCAAATTACCCAAATTTTATTTTTAGAATAAGAGAAAAACTTTAGCAGGTCCAGGGGCGTATCTACAGGTGTAGCAGCTATAGCAGCTGCCATGGGGCCCGCAGTGTCAGGGGGCCCCAGCATCTAGAGTATTGGGTTGTGTGCTGTATGTGTGTGTGTTATTGTATGTATGTGTGTATATGATGTATGTGTGTAATTGGTATTGTATGTATGTGTGTATGCTGTATATCTGCATGTGTTATTGTATGTATGTGTGTATTTGCTGTATGAGTGTGTATATGTGATGTGTTTAAGCTATATGCCTGTTTATATAGTAGTGTATGTATGTGTTTATATGTTGCAAGTGTGTACATATGGTGTGCATATGCTGTGTGTGATTGTAACTCACATGTATGAGTGTACAAAAATGTATGTTTTTTTTAAGGGGGAAGGGGGCCCCATTCAGATGTCTGCTATGAGGCCCTGCCTCTACTAGTCACACACCAGGACTGGGTTTACTTGTTATTCATTTTTAAAGGGCAAACTCCATGCATTCTTTTTAATGGATACTCCACCACCTTGACTTGGATTTAGCGCCTTCAGCACTATGGAGAACACGTCACATAGCTGTGCATCGCAGGGAACATTTCTGGTTATTGTTGCAACTTTCTTTGTTGATAACTTTTGAACCAAATGAGACATTGCAAATCTCGGTAATCAATGACCACCTTCCTATTGGATTGGATACAATTGTAGCAAACTCCCAGAACTATGTAATGTATGTAGGGAAGTATATATATGTCTTTCACTGCCGGTAAACAGAGGGTTTGAAATTAAAATAAAGTATATAAGAAAGTTGCAGGACTTGTAATTCCTTACATGACTCGTACATCTCATGACTGTATACGTGACCTTTGTGTAAAGTTTTATTTGTTATTTTATATGGGGCTTGGGTTAATTATAGGAGAACACAATAGTGATGACTCCCTTACAATGAAAGGAGTTTATATAGCATGTATTGGGATACAGTAATTGCCTTTCTAGTAATAATAAAACTAGTGTCTTCTTATGTCACAAATATTTTTGGACACATTTACGCACCAAAGTCTAGGTCCCGCTGCTACCTCTTTACTCCCTATACGAAAATCAATTACATAAAGAGTAAGAAGATATCCTAAGGTTTACATAAATTATACAATATACTGTACAAGCAGCAGGAATGTGAAATATGTATCAATATTACAGGATTGTAGCAGGACTGGGTTACTTTGATGCACTGGTGTGTGTGTGAGATCTCTTTACTGAACACAGCACAGCCCCTCTGCTTTGCTCTGAGTCACTGCTGTATCATTTATTAGTTGAAAAGCTACAGTATTTACCTGGAGGTCTGTGTAACTATATCTAGGTATGTGTTGTTGTTATATTCCAGGATTGTAGCTGAATTTGGAGTATTCTCACACTGCTCAGATAAAGTGAAGAGGATTCTTGCACATCAATACATCCAATAAAATCTTCTTTCTTGTATTAAATACAGGTTAAAACACTTCTTGTAATTTTGGACTACGCAGAGTCCTTCGTTCTTCCAATCACATGAAGTCCTGCATGCATTGCGTATACTTCATATATGGGCTGAGCCTGTGTCATATTTTGTATTGTTATGTATATTCTTACACTGCTGTCTTTGTTTTCTGCCTTTCTGCTCAGTAAAAGATCTCACACACCAGTGAACCAGATATCTCTAAGTCCAGCTACAATCCTGAAATATTATTGAATTTTCCCTGCGACTAATAGCACACACTCAAGTATAGTTCCACAGATCTGCAGGGCCAATACTGAAGTTTTGTATGGTCAAAACTTCTGGTAGACTACCTTTAAAAATTTTTTTTATAAATGCGCTCAATATCCACTGTAGCTCCTGTGATACTTCTGACCTTTTTTTAATGGACTTCACAATCTAAACCATCAGCCTAGTGACATTGGAAAGAACATCACTGTAGCCGTAGTGGGTAAGTGCCAGCTGGCCAGGGGTGAACCTAAACTATCTGTTGCCTGAGGCGAGGTATAGAATAACACCCCCTCCTCCCCATCCAGAGACTAGTAACCACTAAGCGTCACACACTATGGGGGTCATTTACGACGTGTTACTCGAATATTTCCGATTTGCGCCGATTTTCCCTGTATTGCCCCAGGTTTTTGGCGGACGCGATCGGATTGTGGCGCATTGGCGCCGGCATGCACACGACGGAAATGGGGGGGCGTGACTGAGCAATAACCCGACAGATTCGGAGAAACCACCGCAGTTAAAAAAAAAAAAGTGTCGCGAGACATGCGCTTACCTTCACTCCGCCCGGCTCGGTGAACTCCAGTGCGTTCTGATGCTCTTCAACGCAGCATTGACACCTGGTGGACGTCGGAGGAACTGCCTTAGTGAATCGCCCGAAGACCCAAATACACCGCACAGAATGCGCCGCTGGATCGCGAATGGACCGGGTAAGTAAATCTGCCCCAATATGTGTCACTCAGCAGGAGGCTGGGAGCTGAGGAGTGAACAGCACCTAATCCAAATGCATCTAATGTGAAATGCATCTAATCCAAAGCCCAACCCCTGGGACTTCACAGAGGATTTTGTCAGAACGAGCATGTTTTGTGCTGTAAAGCTTCTTTACCTGTTGAGTGGTTTGTGCCATTTATTTTGTCACCCAACTCTATAGGTAGAATGATTTTACAATATATTTTATACAAATACAAAAGGAAAAAAGTTAGCATAGGCGCACATTTAGGCGCGCTTTTACGTGTACCATTTAGCAATGCTTGAAATCGATTTATAGGGAGGGGCCCTAAGCATCGCTACACACGCTTTACAATAATGAGTTTGCCAATCAAAATTCCCAAACGCTTGTAGTCTTGACCTCCACTTGAAATAACGTTGATATTTTTGGGGGTCTTTGTCCAGTTCCAGCAGATAGTCAGCCAGGTCTTTTGCACTAGGAAAATCATCAACATGTATAAAAGAATCTGAAGGAATAAACCTTTCATAGGTTTCTCTAGGTGGTCCTAGGACCACCGGCACAGTCCCAGACATTAGGGCGTTTCTCCAGAGCTTCTCTGTGATGTAGTCGGTGTGTATAGAGTTCTCAAACGATAAGTAGAATTTATACTTTGATAAGACATCATGAATATCTTCCATGGCTAAACTTGTGTGGTTTCCACCATAAATATCTATATCTATGTGATTCTTTAATACATTATAATATTTAACCCTCTTAGAATGACCGTTCCAATTGCTTACAGCCCATGCTACTAATCTTGACTTTATTGGGATGGTAAAGTTTTGAGATGTGTTCTTCTGTAACCAGCCATAAGGAGTGAAGATGTCCGAGTCACTTCTGTAGGACATGGTGAGGTTGATGAGGTTGTCCATCATCCACAGGTTTGGACTGTGGCTTGGAGATTCCAGGTTAAACCAAACCCAATACTGTCCTTCTGGTCTAGGCATCTGTGGCATTTCACTTTTCGAGTAGCAAACTTCCCTGTGGTGGATAATGACAGCATTTGCTCTCGAGTACAAGTCACGGTCAGATGTGAAAAAGCACCGAGAATCATTGAGGGGTTTGGGACACTGATTTAAGGGAAAGTGTTCTCCGAAAGGCCAAGTCCATAGCAACACAATAAAATCTGCTTCAGTTTGCGATTGTAAAACCTCTCCAGAATTACAGCATTCTATAGAACAATGTTTCCCAAAGTTTCTATATGTTAATAGTAAGTAAAACAGTAAAATTAGTATGTGGAACGTTATCAAATACTTATGATAGGATATAAATCGCACCGCAGACATTTCACATCTGAAACAGAATAAAACAAAAATAATGTTGGCTTCAGGTCAATGGAAAAATGGAAAGAAGACTTAAAGGCTATGGATACAACATATTTATATGTTATGATGTTCCGGTGGTCTAAAAAAGTTTCACTTATCTGCTTTTTGCATTGACTTTCAGTTCTTGTGCATTCAGAAGCCGTCGTAGGTTTTTTTTTTCTATGTCTGGTAAGCGCTAGGTAACTTCTGTGGCTTGTTTAATATCTTACAAATGAGCATAAATTCAAACCAGCCCTTGAAAGTTGCGAATTGTTACCCATTGGGGGTCATTTACTAACGGCTGATTCGCGTTTTCCCGACGTGTTACCCGAATATTTCCGAATTGCGCCGATTTTCCCTGCATTGCCCCGGGATTTTGGCGCACGCGAATGGATTGTGGCGCATCGGCGCTGGCATGCATGCGACGGAAATCGGGGGGGCGTGGCCGAACGAAAACTCGACGGATTCGGAAAAACCGCCGCATTTTAAAAAAAAAGTGTCGCGGCACTCGCGCTTACCTTCACCAGGTATAGGCCGGTGAACTTCAGTGCATTCCGGCAGGCCTCGGTGGACTTCAGCGCTGCAGCACCACCTGGTGGACGTTGGAGGAACTACCTTAGTGAATCCCGGCTGGACCCGAATCCACCGCAGAGAACACGCCGCTGGATCGCGAATGGACCGGGTAAGTAAATCTGCCCCATTGTGTCACTCAATACATTTTACCTTAAATGAAACCTACCATGGGGAATCTACTATCAGAAGTAAATGTGATGGTAGGTTCCTCCTGCCTCTGCCCTAATGTCCGGATATGGGGTTGTGGATCCTTTGTACCACCGCAAGCGCTGGGAGCGGAGTCTAAGTGGTACCCGGTTTTCACCAGGGCCTGCCGCAAAGCAGGATGGACTTGCTGCGGCAGGGTACCACCAGGTCGTTCCACAGGCGCGTCTTTGCCCGCGGTGGTGGCCAAGGCGTGGTACAAAGTTGTGAGGCAGAATAGTGGTCGGGAACAAAGCAGGAGGTCAGGCCCGGCAGCACAGAGTCATAGTCAGGATCGAAACCAGGTTCACAACGGGAAATCAGCAGTCAGACACTAGGCAACTCAACAAGCTTTTTCCGGCAAGGAATGCTGGGAGAGGCCAGCTTTTATTAAATTCCTGGGAATGGCCAGCGGTGCGCTGGCCCTTTAAATCCTCGAGGGCCGGCGCATGCGCGCCCTAGGAGGCGGGGACGTGCGCGCCGGGCTGTGAGTGACAGAGCAGGAACGCAGAGAGGTAAGACAGCAGGACAGGGGGCTGGGGACTGGAGAGAGGTACAGGTGTGCCCACGACCTGGGATGTGGATTTGCAGGAGGACCCGTGACACCTAATCTGTAATTTAATAATCCTGGAACCTAACTTGTTTTAGTAATATGTAAATTAACTGCAGAGGCTACTGGGGCATGGAGTAGGCTTAGCTCCTAGACCTCCTAGACCGGTAGACCTCCACAACGCAGGAACCAGAAGCCAGAACAGGGTTAGTACAATGAAGCAAAGGGTTTGAAGCTCCAGCCTATCGATGTCAGGTAGACAAAGGACATGGTCTGGACATGGTCAAAAGCAGAGGTCAGATGGAGATCAGTTATGCAAAAAGTACAAAGCAGTAGTATAGGTCAACCTCTTCAGGTAGGAGGGTGGAGGGAGAGTAGTGGATAGCTCAGCCTCCAATGCCACCTTAGATGTTGAGGGTTATCAGACATAAAGCAAAAAACCTGAAGAACATTATCTGTACATCTTATCAGGACAATATGAAACTAGGAAATGCAATACTAAGGGATATCGAGATGGTGGAAGACGAGCGATAGAGAGGGTGGTCACACAAGTCACAAGTAGAAGGCAAGTCAATGAGATGCAATGGGATATCTTAGAAAAACAGTTCACAGCCACCCAAATCACAATATAGTCCCTTGTATGATAACTTCCATTAGATTATGATGCCAGGGATAAAGCAAGGGACCAGCAGGTGCCTTACCTGTAGGCAGGTGGATGGAGCAAGAAGCAACGTAGCAGAGAGTAGGTAACCAGAAGTGATTAGATCCAAAAACAATAAATCAATTGAGTTTAGCCTTAAGGTGCCTATTCATAATCAAGTTCTTCATGAGGTTTTGTTCCGGTTTTCGAGTCAGTTTTGAAGCCAGAAGCAGGTGTATGTCCCATGAACACAGAGAAACTATTAATGACAGATGCGACTCCTCCTCATTTTGTGATCCACTTCTGGCTTTATCCTAAAAACCACATAAAAATTCTGTGGCAAGCCTATCATTAAACGCATTTAACTCCCTTTTCAGGTGATTGCAATAAACCAGTCAAACAGGAAAAATGTGAATAACTCACAATTAATATAGGAAGCATTTTAACATTTACATATTTTATGATTAAAATTATATAATTTTTTATCCATGGCCTCCTTCAGTCTAAAATTAGAAATTTTTATAATTATGCTAATGAGCCAGAGGGGCTCTGGGGGGCTGTTTCCAGAGGCTGTTACAATGAGCAGAACATGGCGCTTCTTTACTAAGGGTCCCGCGCATTTTCGTCGGGTTTCCCGTCTTCTTCGGGCATCACATCAGGGATTGTGTCACATGCGATCGGATTGTGTCACAATCGACAGAAATCGGGGGGTGCGCAGGATTTAACATTTAAAATTGTGTTGCAAGCCATGCACTTACATACACCAGGAAGAAGAAGGTGAACCTGAGCGGGGAAGCGACACATGCAGGATATCGGGCGCACACTGGAAGTGAATCGCGGCAGACTTCATCCTCGTCGGACATTCCGGATCGGGGATCGTGCAGGGCCCAAGTTAGTAAATGTGCTCCTCTCCCTCCTCCTAGCCCTGTGCAATTTGGAAGCAGCAGGAATTGTAGGAGGGGAGACCTGCTCTACTCTTTTTTAACAATGAATGAAAAGCCATCACTAAAGAGGCTCTGAAAATACCCACCCAAAGCCCTTCTGGCTCATTAGAAGTATTTTAAAAGTGGATTTTAGAAGGAAGGAGGCCATGGATGTAAAATGTTAATATCATTAAAAATACTTTCGCATAGGGTGAGACCATATGATTACACGTATATAATATTCTGTTATTCTTAACCCCATACTGACTGGTGACATAATAGTACGTCACACATTGGGTGCGGGTACATGGAGAGGAGTATGAGGAGGAAAATCCCCATATACTGCCATACTGTAGTATGGCAGTATATGGTAGAATCAATCAGACAACCTCGGGTCAAAGTAATAATAATAATAATAATTCTTTATTTATATAGTGCACACAGATTATGCAGCGCTGCACAAAGCATTTCAAATTGGTCCCTGTCCCCATGGGGCTCACAATCTAAACAACCTACCAGTATGTTTTGGAGTGTGGGAGGAAACTGGAGTACCCGGAGGAAACCCACGCAAACACGGACATACAAACCCAGGACTCCAGTGCTGCAAGGCAGAAGTGCTACTCACTCCGCCACCGTGCCGCCCTACTAGTACTCTAGGGCAGTGGTGGCGAACCTATGGCACGGGTGCCAGAGGTGGCACTCAGAGCCCTTTCTGTGGGCACTCAGGCCATCACCAGAGAGGACTCCAGGTATCTTCCTACAGTACCAAAGAGCCCAGGACTTGCTGTACACAGAGCTATTTTAAAGTGACAGCTCTACCTGGGACTACTGGAGGGAGTGGGAATGTGTGGACAGATCTGCATTAGCATTGTGGCTCCTGCTCCGGCCCTGACAATTCTTCCTGTTTATGGGACCCTGGAGGAAAGCTACAATGATCATCCAAATTTCTTCTAGCTTCTGCTTAATTGGTGTCCTCAGGGGCTGGTATCAATGAAAGCTGTGAGTATAAATGACAAATTAAATTTCTGCGTTGGCACTTTGTAATAAATAAGTGGGACTTGGTTGTAGTTTGGGCACTCGGTCTCTAAAAGGTTCGCCATCACTGCTCTAGGGGGTCTGAAAAATAGTAAAAATAAAAGGTTAAAAAAAAATTATATTAAAAAAACCCTAAACATTCAAATCACCGCCCTTTTCCTAGAAGTGATATAAATATAAATAAACAGTAAAAATCATAAACACATTGGGGCACATTAACTAAGGGTCCGCGGACTGCATTTTCGTCGGGTTTCCCGACTTTTCCCCTTTTGCGCCACATCTAACTGGGGTTTTTAGTGCACGCGATCGGATTTTGGCGCAATCTTTCATGCAACACAAATCAGGGGGGAGTGCCATCGGACAACCCGACTGATTCGGACTGAGCGCGGGATTTAAAATTTAAATTGTGTCACAAGACAATGCACTCACATACTCTGGTAAGAAGAAGGTGAACTCCCGAGGACCTGAGCAGGGAAGCGACACATGCAGAATATCGGGCGCACGATCTTAGTGAATCGCGCTGGTCTTCATCCTCGTCGGGGAACGCACAGCGGGGATCGCCACAGGACCGCGTAAGTAAATGTGTCACATTAAGTATCGCTGCGTCTGAAAATATGATCATGATTTTTCACGGCTTTCAACCCCGTAACGAAAATAGCACCCAACGTAAAAAAGGGCACTTTTTTGCCATTTTGAAAAATATAAAAAAATTCTATAAAAAAGTGACCGAAATGCCGCACAGTCCTAAAAATGGTAGCATTGAAAACCTCATCGAAATTCACAAAACATGACACCACCCACAGCTCCGTACAACGAAGTATGAAAAAGTATAGCGATGGCAGTATGGCAAAATAAATGTTTTATTTTGTACAGGAGGTTTTAATTCTTGTAAATGTATGAAAACATTATAGAATCTATACAAAATTGGTATCCTCATAATTGTACCGACCCAAAGAATAAAGTAGACCCACAAGAAAATGGAGCAAATTTTTTTTTCCACCAATTTCACTGCATTTGGAATTTTTTTCCTGCTTCCCAGTACACGGCATGGAATACTAAATACCACCATTTTGAATTGCAATTTGTTACACAGAAAACAAGCCATCACACAGCTCTGTACATGGGAAAAATAAAAACAGTTATAGATTTTTGAGGGTGGGGAGTGAAAAATTAAAATGCAAAAACGAAAAAGGGCCTCGGCATTAAGGGGTTAAAGTGTTAATGCAGGATAAACAAACATAAATACATGATAGCATTATGGTATCATTAGAACAGAAGTAGAATGTAGGTTTATGTAGAATATATAGATATGCTTTATATTGGGAACCTTAGAAATAATGAATGAGATAGTTGGGGATAGTAGGCAGATGGTAGATGGTCAGTTGCCTTTGGTAAAATGCAAATTCCTGTATTATACTGAACTATTGTCATTTATCTTGGCTTGCCATGGTATATTTAAGGGCATCTACCACCAGGATGAAGGATTGTATGCAAATGAGCCTGGAAAGATTCAACAACTTTGATGGGACATAGATGTATTTAGTAGATGGGCCTCCTCAAAAGCAGGAGGTTGTATTACAAGATGATAGAGACAAACTAATGTCCAGTTTGGGGTCAAATTAAAATAATTGGTCCAGTAGCTTTGGATGTGCCTTATTCCCCAGCAGATCTTCATGAATTCAAGCTTTGGTAAAGATCTGCTTTGATGAAGAAGCTTTAGTTTTTCTAAGGGCCACACATGGTTGGACAGGCCCACCAGAAAACCATAGATCCAGGTTGTTGCCCAATACTAGGACTCAAAACACCAGCAAAAGATAGATCAGTTTAGAGACTATCATCATCTGTTTTTATGGCAACACAAGAGGATGGGTCCTTCATGGTTCTCTATTGATGGGATTGTCCAAGGAACCGTAATCTGACACTGGTAACACCACTTACATCCGTCAGGTAATGATCCACAGCTGCCATTGGGCGTCCGACCTTATTTTTTCCCAGTATCATTACTGATGGATGACTTTCTCGGTCATACCGACCAGGTGCGGCTTAGTCTGTCCTGAATTGGTGTAGCATTGTGTTGACTCCGACCAGCACTAGGGTGTAACTTTACTCATTAGGCCTTTTCTGGCCAACGTCTATATCTGCCTGAATCACCGATGTTCTGGAGTAGACCTGTCTTTATAGCATGTTCTGTAATGTAGCTGCAGGCAGTCGCTTGTTCTAATATTGGAGACAAGTGTTTGCATTTCTAGAACATATATTCATTGTGCTCAAGGCTTGTTTACCAGAAAGTCATTCCTTATCTTAAGGACTTAACCTGTTTAACCTGTACAAATTTCTCTCGACTGCAAACATTTGTTTGGCATCGGCAGCTGAACTCGGCAGGCAGCCGCAGATCCGAGCTGTTGTAGCCCATTATGCTGCATTAGGGCCGATAAAAGTTCTATTTATCTCAGGAAAGTATTTCGGAATGTGCAACAAATTACAGTAAATCAAACAAATATGTTTCCAAGGCATTCTAATTACCTGGAAAAAAATTGGACTAAATGGAAGACTTAGCAGCAGGAATCAGCGTGCTCGCCCCCTAGGTGACGTCCACGACTCCAAATTTTAACCATTCATTCTATACCCATCATTAACAGATCAACAACTATTAGGAACGGGTACTGTACTACAGGTAGTCTATCTGCTCCCAAATAACCCAATACAGGCAGTCCCCGGGTTACATACAAGATAGAGTCCGGAGGTTTGTTCTTAAGTTGAATTTGTATGTAAGTCGAAACTGTATATTTTAAAATTATAGATCCAGACAAAAATTTTTTTAGCCACAGTGACAATTGGAGTTTAAACATTTTTTGCTCTAATAGGACCAAGGATTATCAATAAAGCTTCATTACAGACTCCTTACAGCTGATCATTGCAGCCTGGGACTATAGTAACATCCAGAGAACTTCACCAGAAGTCAGAGGGGTCTGTCTGTAACTATGGGTTGTCTGTAAGTCAGGTGTCCTTAAGTAGAGGACCACCTGTAAATGAAAACTTAGTTAGGTAGGGTTCTTTATAAGCTTTCTACACATATAGTTCCTGTTTTCCAGTGATCTGTAGACCCCTACATAATGCATTTTACTTATGGGATGATTTTGGAGATGGTAGAATCCCTATAAGGGAATAATTTTAGTGTGTTTATCTTTCTATCCAATTTGTCCCTAGTAATTGCTAGTCCCTAATTTCTAGTTCCAATTTGTCTCTAGTAAATCATCAAAAGCAAAGGATGGGGGAAAATGGGGGAAACTTTATACTTAATCAAACCTAATGCCTCCAGCACCACAACACACTTGAATGAGTTTTGCTGCAGTATCCTGACTTAAAGGGCATCTACCACATAGGTGTTAATGGAGCCTGGTGCCCCTCAGGCTCATTTGCATACAGTCTTTCATCCTGGTGGTAGATGTCCTTTAAAGGAAACCTACCATGAGGAACCTACTATCAGCAGTGGATGTGATGGTGGATTCCTCCTGCTGCCTCTGCCCTAATCTGTAATCTAATAATCCTGGAACCTAATCTAGGTTTCAGATTAGGGCAGAGGCAGGCAGAAGGTATCTACCATCACATCTACTTCTAATGGTTGATTCCTCATGGTAGGTTTCCTTTAAGCACGACACAGAGAATGGAGCTGTTCTTCGGGGTTCGTCACAAAAGGCCAACACAAACAGCCAATCCATTCTGATGACCTACCCATGACCAATTTCAGTGATAAAATTGGGGCCACCCCATAACTGCCCCCTGACCTCAGAACGCCCTAACCTGGGTGGAGTTTCCAAAAATTCCACCACTTTTTGGATGGCTTCAGTCCACAATGTATTCTACTTGTTTACCTGGTGTTTAATACATGTATAATGTATTTGTGATAAGTCCTCACGGCTCCGGTGTCACTGTGTTAGGATACATCTGGTGGCTGGTTGCGTTGGTGGACAATACTACTCCAGGGCTGAATGATCACAGGCTACTCCTAGTGCGCAGGCCACGCCCCCTCCACACCCACTTGGTACAGAGATGGCGTAAAGGTGGAAATAAAAGCAATTATTGGCGGTTTGTGATTATTTTTTGGGCTTATGTGCCAAAAAAACGGGCATACAAGTCCTGATAAAGGTCCCCCTATGTGTGAATGGTATGTTCTATGTTATCCTTACCCTATAGCACATATTATAGTTTTCATATACCGTTAATTTTTTTTAAACTTTAAAAAGTGTTAAAACCGCGATACAGCGGTTAATAACACTAATGAAAGTGACCTCCGGCACCAGCTAAAAGATCTGGGGCTTGTGACCTGAATCTTTTGGCCTGTGTCCCTGATCAGCGGGACTCTTATCCCAATGTCCAGGTCCTCACCCCTTTCTCACTTCTATCTGCGTCCCTTTCGGACACAGATAGAGGCGAGTGCTGCACTACACGTCCTTCACTACAAATAGCAGAAGACACGGTGACATCATTACACCGCGTCTCCTGCTTCTACCAGCTGACTATAGCGCTGGGAGCCGGAGACGCGGTATGATGACGTCACCGCGTCTCGATCCCACACAGCCACAAGAGGAGAGAAGATAGCAGAAAAAGACAGGTGAGCATGAAGTTGTTTTTTTTTTTTTAAATATATTTGGGGGTAACAATGTAAATGCTGGGGGAACAGAGGGGTTTCTTATGTAGATTCTTTAGAAGTACAGTGTGGGACATTGTTTTATCCAGGTGACATTATACTGTAAGTAACTGTGTTACTTTTAGGGGCGCAGTGCGGGGGATCTGCTTCCCAGAGCTAAACACATCTGCCAGAAAATTCTGCAACCAGATTTTACGACGATTCTGGACGTGAAGGAGAAGACATGTCACCTGTAAGGTACTAGATCCTACTTCTGCCTGTGTCAGATCAGTATTGTAGTCACTGACAAACCTTCTAGGGTGAGACAGCTCTCAGGTTATGTACTGTTATATCTATAGGGTCAGAGAGACAGGGGTGACTTGTCTGTGTGGTGCGGGGACACCAGAGTAGGGTTAATGTCATCAGTTCTTGTAAAGGTTTTCAGCATTTCCTTATTGGAAGGTTGGTGAACAGTGCAAACGCTTACATCCCTAACCAGAGCCCAGCCACCAGCAGAAGCCTGGGAAACCAGGGGTAACTCTTATATTATCCCTAAACCACCAGGCCAGGCCCCAGACAGAACAGCCCAGGACAAAAGGGGTAACTCTTTACCATTACCCTAACCAAGCCCAACCCACCAGCAGAAAACGCAGGAGGAAACCAGGGGTAACTCTTTTATACTCATTCCCGAACCACAAGCCCAGGCACCAGCAATAAGAACAGCCCGGGTGGGGACAAACCAGGGGTAACACCTTTATACTACCCTAAAACCACGCCCACCCAGCAGCAAGGAAAAGCCCGGGGACACACCAGGGGTGGTAACTCTTATACTATCTCCTAACCACAGCCCAAGCCACAGCAGGAAAAAGCCGGGGCAACCAGGGGGTAACTCTTATACTATCCTTAACCACAGCACAAGCACCAGAGCAGAAAGAAAAGGGAAAAACCCCGGGGAAACCAGGTGGGTAAATCTTATTACTATCCTAACACACTCCAGTCACCAGCAATGGGAAAAAGCCAGGACAACCAGGGGTAACTCTTATACTATCCCTAACCAAAGGCCTACCACAGCGGGAAAAGAAAGCCGGGGGGACACCAGGGTGGGTAAACTCTTATACTATCACTAACCACAGCCTAGCCACCAGCAGAAAGCCGGGGAAACCAGGGGTAACTCTTATACTATTCCTAACATTAATGCCCTGAGATAACATCACCCCTGCAGCCCCTGTACACAAACCAAGAGCTGAGCACTAGCGGAGAGGGAGGGAGAAAGGGATTAGCTTATTCTTTATTTCTCTGCCCCCACTAGTGATTAGAAGTTCCCTTATCCCAGAATATTTCTATTTAGTAGTAGGTGGGCCCCCAAAATCAATTTCACTGGTGGGTCCCAGGTACCCCAGTCCAACCCTTTAATGGCAAACTCTTCATAAGGAGAATAGTTTCTTCCCTGGCCTGAATTTTTATGCTAATTATTTTTGCCTCAAAACCACTGTAAACCAATTTCCATCAGAAAAATCCATTCCTGGAGGTGGTGGAACAATATTGGGGATTCAATACAAATTTTTGTAAATGAAGTGAAAAAAATTAATTGAAAAGAAGTATCGTTAAACTTTCCCTTCCTTGACTAATAGCTGTGAGAGGTGAAGCTGTCATCTTTATAAATGTGTCAGATTATTACACGATAATCTGTATTCATACAATCCGCCCTGTCCTGAATCACTAGCTGTGGAATCTTATAATTATATTTACAGGCGTCCTCTCCTTACCTGCTGCACTGCTCTCCCTGACGCTGGGCCTGGTGCCATTGCATATAGAATGTTCTGGCCCATGAAGAAAGTCTTATCTTCCACCATGTTCCCATCCAATCACCTGCTCTTGTGTAGTTTAGCATTGTGTTCTGCCTGCTTCCTGATACCGCGGTCCCCGCTGCCGCTGTCCCGCTCCCCGGTCTGGACTCACTTCTCCACGCTTTTGACTGTACTCCTGCTAGGCCGCGGGCTCCCATTGCTAGGGCGTGCGTATGGCTCTTTAAGACTTAAAGGGCCAGCTTCCTCCTGATTGGCTCTTGCTAATCTGGTTCACCCTTATAATACGGCACCTCCCTTCACTCCCCGCCAGATCTTCAGCATCATTTCCTGCTAAGTGAAAGCCCCCCTGCGTTCCCTGCGTTTCCAGTGTACCTGGGTCCCAGGTTTCCTGTCCTGCTGTGCCTTCCAGAGTTCCTGTCCTGCTGTCCCTTCCAGAGTTCCTGTCCTGCGGAATCTACAGTCCGTGGCAGCATCCCCAGTGTTCCTCTGTGTGCCAGCGTTACCAGTATGCCTCCGTGTTTCCTGCTGTCATCTCAGGTTTGGACTGTTTCCTGCATTTCCTGCTGTACTACCTTGGCTGCCACCGTGGGCCTAGTCGCACCCGTGGAGCAACCTGGTGGCTCCCTGCCACAGCAAGACCATCCCGCTTTGTGGTGGGCTCTGGCGAAGACCAGGTGTCGACTTAGACTCCGTTTCCGGGTTGCGGCTAGCTCCATCACCTCCTGCGGTGGTCCAGAGGGTCCACAGACTCTTCCAAGAGACTTTTCCACACACTTTGCCTCCTCAAGTGTGACATGGGCTACCAGCCAAAGCTGAAACTATGCTGCTGGAGCCCACAAAGGGGTTAAAAGGTGAAAACCATGGTGTCACGTCCATTAGAAACACCACCATGTCCAGTCCATGCTGTGATACATTGGGGCACATTTACTAAGGGTCTGAATCGTGTTTTTTCGCCGGGTTTCCCGACGATTTTAGATTTGCGCGAATTGCCTGGGGATTTTGCCGCACGTGATCGGATTGTGGCGCAGCAAGTGCTGCTGCAACTACATAAATAATAATAATTCCTTTATTTATATAGCGCACACAGGTTACGCAGCGCACAGAACTTTCCAAATAGGTCCCTGTCCCCAATGGGGCTCACAATCTAATCAACCTTCCAGTATGTTTTGGAGTGTGGGAGGAAACCGGAGGACCCAGAGGAAACCCATGCAAACACGGAGAGAACATACAAATTCAGTGCAGACGTTGACCCTGGGACTTGAACTCAGTACCCCAGTGCTGCAAGGCTGTAATGCTAATCACTAAGCCACCGTGCTACCTCAACATTACATCCATATCCGCAGCAGCAGCACCACTGTCACTGTCAGGATCATATACCTGTTACTGGCCCTGTGACTGGAAGTGACGCTGCCCCGGAGACCCTCATCCATGTTCTGCAGCAATGTCTGTCGCACATCACAGGCATCCACGGGCCATCGGACCCAACCCCTGCTTCAGCACCACAGACTGTGAGTCACAGTGCCCTCCTCCATCTTCTGCCGAGAGTCACTTCCCCCCGGTGGCTCCAAAGTAAGATACTAGGCACCTCCACTTCTGGGAAGGGAGGGGGAAGGGCTGTGGTTGTGTTCGTCGGGTGGAAGAGATTAGGCTTGGGGGCACAAGGTTTGTTTAGACACTGGGGGGGCCCTAGTCGTGTGAACAGCTTAGGTTCCGTGGGACACTTAATCCAAGACTGCACGCACCCAAAAACCCCGGACCCTAAGCAATCCTGGTCATCTCTACTAGAGATCTCTTCTATCATCTATCTATCAGAAAGCCAGGAGCATTTCCCCCTCCCACTGTGTGCTGGAACTTCCTGTGGTGAGATGACATAAGGCATAGGGAGGGGGAAGTGCTGAGGGAGAGACAGTGTAACAGCCTGTGAACCTTCCCTACCAGCCATGCCTGTCATTGGCTGGCGGTTGTTCCCCTTAGTTAATCACAGCCATGGCTAGTAGGTATTGCCAATCTGACAATTTGTCTGTATGCACCCGAACTTACGACCCAAAGTTCTTGTAAACTGTTGTTAAGTGGTTGAATACTTGAAAAAATTTTGAGTTATCTTTGAATGCAGGTGTTGTATCATGGAGTATGCGGTATGTCATAGGTAATAGCAGATGCTAATGTTATAGGGCGGTGCCATGCCCACGGGGTGTATGCCACCCATTTACCGTACGGTGCAGGAATGAGTTGGTCATAACCAATTACAAATGGAAATATGTTCTTTTCCTATTGTGTGATTTATGTTCTATCTATGTATGAGGTGTGGTAGAGAGGAAAAACCAGCCCGGCATCATCCAGTTATTTTCCAGCTTTTTTTTTATTATCCAGCATTAGGTTCAATTTGTTGGGGCACATTTGCTTACCTGGTCCTGTCGCGATCCCTGATCCGGACTGTCCGACGAGGATGAAGTCCGGAGCGATTCACCAAGATCGTGCGCCCGATATCCTGCATGTGTCGCTCCCCGCTGAGGTCCGCTGGAGTTCACCTTCTCCTTCCCAGTGTATGTGAGTGCATGTCTTGCGGCACAATTTGACATGTTAAATCCCGTGCGTTGTCCGAATCCGTCGGATCGTCCGCCCCCCCGATTTGTGTCGGGTGAAAGCCGGCGTCAATGCGCCAAAAAGCCCTTCTAAATGCAGCGCACATCGGAAATCGTCGGACACTACAACAATAGTGCGGCCCGCGGACCCTTAGTAAATGAGCCCCAATGTCTTAGATTAGGCTTCATGCTGTAGGTTGGGAGAACCAAAAAAAGGACCATTCCCAATTAACAGTTATCAACACTTTTGCAAAACTTGATTTTCAGTTCATTTTAAAGGCGTCTACATTATGATAAAATATTCTTTGTATTTGTCTAAAATGAAACATTCTCATACTCTTTCTCATACACTGTTCAGACAGATTTGCTGTAGGATTGCAATGTAACCCTTATATCTGCTCCCAGACATTTCAAATATAAATGATAAGTATATAATAGAAGCGACACCCAATTGTCACAGTACCATTGGGGGTCTAAAAAAGTTAAAAAGAAAATTATATTAAACCCTAAAAGTTTAAATGACCCCCCTAAAATGATAGAAAAAATAAACAACAAAAAATCATAAACATTTTCGTTATCGCCGTGTCCCAAAATGTACTTATCTATCAGGTTATTCAGCTTGTAACACAAAATCCCGCCCATATGTCTGAACCGCCACTTTTTCACCATTTCCAACCCATTTCACTGGGAAGAACAATGGGGCAGATTTACTTACCCTGCCCATTTGTGATCCAGCGGCGCGTTCTCTGCGCTGGATTCGGGTCCGGCCGGGATTTATGATGGTAGTTCCTCCGCCGTCCACCAGGTGGCGCTGCTGCACTGAAGTCCGCTGGAATGCCTCGAAATACACCGGCCTATCCTGGATGAAGGTGAGTGAAATTTTCGCGACACAATTTTTGTTTTAAATGCGGCGGTTTTTCCGAATCCGTCGGGTTTTCGTTCGGCCACGCCCCCTGATTTCCGTCGGGTGCATGCCGGCGCCGATGCGCCACAATCCGATCGGGTGCGCCAAAATCCCGGGGGCAATTCAGGTACAATTGGCGCAAATCGGAAATATTCGGGTAACACGTCGGGAAAACGCGAATCGGGCACTTAGTAAATGACCCCCAATTTGTTACACAGAAAACAGCTCCACATACAGATCTGTATGTGGAAAAATAAAAAAAGGAAGCATTTTTGAAGACAGGTAGAAAAAAAAAACAGGAGCACAAAAAAAGGTTGTTTAGAAGTTAAAAACATACACCAAATTCTGAGACCCATAAACTATTAGTGCTATGACGTGGGGAGCTATGTAAGGTGTAATTTTTGTGGTATAACCTCATTATTGGGGAGTATGTGACATTTTGAACACTTTTTATTAAAATTGTCTCAAAAATGGTGAAAAAGTAGACTTTTTTTTATCTCTAGTATGTATGATGGTTTTTTTCAGCCAGCACTGCTTCCGATACAACACAAAAGTCTGCACCTAAAGGGGCTTCTATTGCCGATTTGACATTGCGCCACATATATGTCTAAAGTCTGACATAATTGTGGAGTAAGCCCATTAAACTGAGTGCACCAGCGCATACTGTACTAAATATATATAGTTACATACTTATATAGAGAAAAAACTACACAGAGACAGACATTTTTAAAAAATCTTTATTATTATCAACACAACACAGTACAATAAATGTAAAATACATCAAAAAGAAAAGAAAAAAAACACAGAACGTGAGCAACAATCATGATACAAAAGTATCAACGTCAGTTATACAAAAACATCGACCAAAGAACTCTCCCACACCCCCTACACCCTACCCCACCCATGTTGGAGATGAAGAAAAAAAAAAACAAATCTACCAATTTATGACCTCCATTGATCTCATATATCGTTGAATCTCCTACCCCCTCTATAGCGTTTCTCATAGGTGAACTCATAGACCAGTGATGGAGAACCTTTTGGAGACAGAGTGCCCAACCTACAACCAAAACCTACTTTTGTGTCACAAAGTGCCAACATGACAAAGCAGTAACCTATTGTTCCAAGTTGTATCACAAGTTTCAACCATATTGGCGTCCTGAGGACACTAATACAATAGAAAGAAGATGGAGAAATTTGGATAATAGCTTCCCTCCAGGGTCCCCTGAAGAGGAAGGATCAGGGGACCCAGAGCAGGAGCTCCAACGATAATCCACCTCTCTCCACACCTTCTCGCTTCTTGTGTAGTCCTGGCAGCCAAGGAGGTTTTCGCTCTAAAATAGCATTGAGCCTTCCTCCTGCGATCCAAGACAGCCATGGGTCTTGGATTTCAGGAGGAAGGCTTGAGTCATGTCTAGCAAATTCTGTGCTGGGGTGAAGCCACAGAAAGGGCTCCAAGTGCCATAGGTTCACGACCACTGTCATAGGACCATGTTTTGCCATTCCCTCACCCCTGGAGCCTTTACGTCTTTTCAATGTTTAATTAAAACCAAAAAAAAGACCTTCGAAACCGGATCACATTTGGATCTTGAGCCTATATTTAACTGGATTAATCCTAGGAGACCAAGAATGACTGCTGAATGGGTAGTCACTGCAGCACATGCCCCCAGTGGAAAGTAATGCTCATGTACCTGCACTCCCTGGTCTTCCTTGCTCCCGTGTTCTCCCACCCTCCTCCATAACCTAGGTGCCATCGCCCGGTGGCACATAGGATGCATGCAGCGGTAACATCTAAGACGCCTATGGCCAGTGATCAACGTCTTAGATGGAGCTGGTGGAGTAAAGTACAAGGTGGCTTGTACGCGAAAAAAACTGGAGTCCAAGTCCTAATAAATCTCCCTCATTGTAACAGTGTGAAATCTGTGTGTAAGTACAATATATCAATCTGGAGTTCAGCTAATGGAGATTGCCTAGACCAGATACAATTGTAGCAAACTATGTTTAGTTTTTGTTTAGGATTAAGGATGTACAATGTTTTCTTACACAGCAAAAAGAGATTTTGAAATTAGTTTGTGTAATATTATTAGCAAAATAAGAAAACATGTTTCATTTTGTATCTTGTACGTCTTGTTTGGTGACCTATATGTGTGCCAAGCGGTTACGTTTGTTGTATCATGTGTCGTTTGGATAAATTATAGTAATGAGTTGCAAAGCTGCTGCCAACTTCCCAGAATTGTCCTATTTTAATGAATGAAGTCACTATTACCACTCCCTAATAATTAATGAAGACCAGGGGAGTAACTTGAGGGGGTGCAGAGCTTGCGATCGCACCAGGGCCCAAGAGGTTTAGGGGGCCCTTATGGTGTCACTTTCCCATGTGAGAAGACTAGTACTATAAACCCTACATTATAGTCGGGGGCCCGGCACAGACTTTGCACTGGGGCCCAACAGCTTCTAGTTACGCCACTGATGAAGACTTTATATAGTAGCTGCAATTACATATTCATCATTGCAACTATGAGAAATGGTAAAACCAGTGGAGTAATGTGAGGTTCCTGGATTCCCAAATACCATCTCACCTCCTATTGCCAAGTCTCTGTTGAAAAACAAAGGGAATATATGCTCCTTACCAATACAAAGAGAAAGCAGACATTACAGGGTTAACACCAATTAGATTTAGTCAACAGATAAAAATGTCCTTGAATTTAATGTAAATGTGGACAATTGCACAATGCAACCTGGTGGATGGGACTAGACATAAGATACACAGAACCTGTGGCACCAGTTTTCCTCCAGCCTCAGCTCCAAGGGGAGACATGGAGGTTGTGTCTTCAATAATCCTCCTAGACTCCCTCGGAGCTTGTGTATAACCAGGGCCATTATAGGTCACTATCCTGTTCAGATGTTTAAAGGAGTTGTCCACTTTCATTAAAAAAAATTATATCGTTTGTGTAATGAAAAGTTCTACAAGTTTCCAATATACTTTCAGTATCAATTCCTTGTGGTTTTCTAGATCTCTGCTTGCTGTCCTTCTATAGCAGTGGTGGCGAACCTATGGCACAGGTGCCAGAAGTGACACTTGGAGCCCTTTCTGTGGGCACCCAGGCCTTCACCCAGCACAGAATTTCCTAGATGTGACTAATGGCTTTCTCCTGCGGTCCAAGACAGCTATGGACATGCCATGCTAAAGCGACACCTCCTTGGCTACCAGGACTACACAAGATGCGAGAAGGTGTGGACAGAGATGGTTTATCATTGAAGCTCCTGCTCTGGGTTCCCTAATTGTTTCTCTTCAGAGGAACCTGGAAGGAAGCTATAATTTCTCCATCTTCTTTGTGTTGCATTGGTGTCCTCAGGACGCCAATACGATTGAAACTTGTGATACAGCAGGGATCAATAAGTTACTGCTTAAATTGTCATGTTGACACTTTGCGACATAAAAGTAGGTATTGGTTGTAGGTTGGCCACTCTGTCTCTAAAAGGTTCGCCATCACTGTTCTATAGGAAGCTTCATAATCAGTCGGTGTCGCACAGACTATGGTGTTGACAGGCGGCTTATGTCATAGTCTGTGAACCGCTAGCGCGCTCTGAGCTGTCACCGCCAGCCGGACTGTATCAGCGGAGCTTCGGTGGAGTATTGGAAAGGTTAGTATTTGTTTTTTTATTGTTATGTGCTGGGCAGGGGACGGCTATCTTTATACAGAGTGGAGTTGGCTGTATACAGGGGGGAGCTGGCTGTTTACAGGGGGGAGCTGGCTGTATACAGGGGGGCTGGTTGTATACAGGGGGAGCTGGCTGTATACAGAGGGGGGTTGGCTGTACACAGAGGGGAGCAGGCTATACACAAGAGGGGGGGGGGGGCTGGCTGTATACTGGGGAAACTGCCTGGCTGTACACTGGGGGGACTGGCTATATACTGGGGAGGGGCTGGCTAGCGTTATACTGGAGGGACTGGCTGTACACTGGGGGAACTGGAGCTATACCTGGGAGACTGGCTGTATACTGGGGGCTGTCTGGCTGTATACTGGCTGGCAATATACAGAGGGGGGGGCTGGCTGTATACTGGGGGCTGGCTATATACTGGAGGGAATCTGGCTTGTTATATAAAGGAGACTGGCTGGCAGTAGTAGTAGTAATAGTAGTTATATTCTTGTACATAGGGGGCAGTATTATAGCAGTTATATTCTTGTACATAGGGGGCAGTATTATAGTAGTTATATTCTTGTACATAGGAGCAGTATTATAGTAGTTATATTCCTGTACATAGGGACATTATTATAGTAGTTATATTCTTGTACATAGGGGCAGTATTATAGTAGTTATATTCTTGTACATAGGGGGCAGTATTATAGTAGTTATAGAATTCCTGTAATGGGAGGCGGAGGATTATGTAGTTAATTCTTGTCATAGGGGCATATATAATGTATTATATTCTTGTACATAGGAGCAGTATTATAGTAGTTTATTCCTGTACATAGGGACAGTTATAGTATTATATTCTTGTACAATGGGGGCAGTATTATAGTAGTATATTCTTGTACATAGGGGCAGTATTATAGTAGTTATATTCTTTACATAGGGACGTATTATAGTTTATTTCTTGTACATAGGGGCGTATTATAGTATTTCTTCTGTACATAGGGGGCAGTATTATAGTAGTTATTCCTTGTACCATAGGGGGCAGTATATAGTAGTTATATTCTGTACATAGGGGGGCAGTATTATGTAGTAGTTATATTCCTGTACATAGGGCAGTATTATAGTAGTTATTATCTTGTCATAGGGGCAGTATTATAGTAGTTATTTCCTGAACATAGGGGCAGTATGTATAGTAGTTATATTCTTGTACATAGGGGCCGTATTATAGTAGTTTATTCTGTACATAGGGCAGTATATGTAGTTTATTCTTGTACATAGGGGGCAGTATTATAGTAGTTTATTTCTTGTACTATGGACAGTATATATAAGTTATATTCTTCACATAGGGGGCAGTATTATATGAGTTATATTCCTGTACATGGAGGCATATATATAGTAGTTATATTCTTGTCATAGGGGACAGTATTATAGTAGTATATTCTTTACATAGGGGGCAAGTATTATGTAGTATATTCTTTTACAACGGGCAGTATATAGTAGTTATATTCATGTACATAGGGGAGCGTATTATAGTAGTTATATTCCTGTACATAGGGCGGTATTACATAGTTAATAGTCATTGTATTAGGGGGAGTAATTATAAATAGTTTATATTCTTGTACATAGGGGGCAGTATATGGTTTATAATCTGTACATAGTTGCATTATTCTAGTAGTTTATGTCTTGACATAGGGGCACCAGTATTATATTATTTGCACATAAATGCAGATATAATAAATTTTTACATACTTCGTAGTCATATTATTATTAGTTACATTCTTTTTATCGTAAGACTGTATTGTAGTAGATTTTGTGTGTGTGTGTTGTATATATTATATATATATATATATATATATTATATTATAATATATATATACGGCAACATTAGTTGTGTTCTTTTAAAAAGGAAGCTCTATCCCTGTATGAGGGAAGTAGTATAGTAGTAAGAGGGATGATGTCCAGGTCCAGGGTACTCCATTCGGCACCTCCGCCTGACCCAGGACATGTCCTAGCAACTTGTAGCCACCATTCAACACCAGGCCTAGTGGCTCGTAAGCTGCTTGATTGACCGCGCCCTGCAGTCCATCAAGCACACAGTGCCGGGTTAGTTGGAGCGGCGAAACATGAAGTTGGGGCCCCCTGATCTCAATAATTCATATATGGTGTAAAATTCTGTCTAGGTCCATCATCCTGGTCAGTGTGTATTTTGTATTTTTCATTTGCATTTTCATATGAACCTTTAGAAAGACTTGGAATAGATCTTATGAGGGGCCTCCAACTGACTGCAATCTGACCTCCTTTTGAAATACGTTCATATTTTTGGGGTCTTTGTCCAGTTTCCGCATATAGTCAGCCAGGTCTTTTGCACTAAGAAATCATCAACATGTGTAGTAAAAGAATCGGAGGAATAAACCTTTCATAGTTTTCTCCTAGGTAAATTTATACTTGATAAGACATCCTTTTAATCTTTCATTGCTAACTCCTTGTTGTTGACATAAACATCTACCTTTATGTGATCCTTTAGTCATTATAAAACTTACCCTCTTTGAACTGGGATTCCAGTTACTTACAACCCATGCTACTATTTTGACTTCCCCGGTATGGTAAATATTTTGTAATACTTCCTTCTTTTGTACCAGCCATAAGGAGTGAAGATATCAGAGTCACTTCTGTAGGACATGGTGAGGTTTGATGAGGTTGTCCATCATCCCCGGTTTGGGAGCGTGGCTTGGAGATTCCAGGTTAAACCAAACCCAATACTGTCCTTCTGTCTATGGCATCTGTGGGCATTTGATTTTTTTTGGAGCTGCTACTCTCTATATGGTGAATAATGAAGCATTTGCTCTTGGGTACCAGGTCCGGTCATCTGTGAAGAGCTCGAGGAGCATGAAGGGTTTTGGACATCGATTCAAGGAAGCGCTTTCCAAAAGGACGAGTCCATAGCCGCAACACATCATGTCTGCTTCTGTTTGGGATGGAGTAGCTGACTAGACATTGGATTTCAATGAAGCCAATTTTATCAAATGGTTGAATCAAAGAGTAG
This sequence comes from Engystomops pustulosus, assembly GCA_019512145.1. Classification (NCBI taxonomy): domain Eukaryota; kingdom Metazoa; phylum Chordata; class Amphibia; order Anura; family Leptodactylidae; genus Engystomops; species Engystomops pustulosus. The sequence goes on from CM033647.1 coordinate 145,894,198, forward strand.
AAGGTCAGTACACTATGGAAAGGACGTGTAATGACATTTATAACGAGATGAATGCTGTGCTCGTCATTTTACATCTAAAACGATAAATAGCAAAAATTAGAAATAAGAATCATTTCAGTAGCTCAACTCAATGGGCTCATTTACTTAGGTCTGAACTCGAGCACTTTGTCGGTTTCCCAACGATTTCCGATTTGCCCTGATTGCCCTGGGATTTTTGGCACACGTGATCGGATTTTGGCGCAACGCCGCCGGCTTCTTCACGCAACCAAACTGGGGGGGCGTGCCGTCGCACAACCCACGGATTCGAAAAAACGCGCAATTTAAAAAAAGAATTTGTGTCGCAATATCAGCTCTCACATGCACTGGGACGAAGAAGGTGAACTCCAGCGGACCTCGGTCGCGCAGCGGCACCTGGTGGATATCAGGCTCACGGACCTTATGTGAATCCTGGCAGATCCGAATCCTCGCCGGTACGCAACTGGACCGGGTAATAAATGTGTCCCATTGACTAATAGGGAGCGTGTCCCAGGTTTCAGAAAAGACATCCATATAACATGGGACTTTTTTTTTGTATAAATTGTTTTATTAAACATTTTCTAGTTTAATACATACATTTTAGATATACTAACTGCATCAGAAGTATATTTGAGAAAGAGTCCTTTTGTTGTTGTTTCTTTCTCGCATGTTCTTCTCATCCCCATTGTGTCCTGTCTCCAAAAGGGCAGGGTGGGGGGGGGGGGGGCTGGCTGTATACTTTTGAGGGTCTGGCTGGCTATATACTGGAGGGACTGGATGTATACTGGGGGGACTGGCTGGCTATATACAGGGGGAGGGATGGCTGGCTATATACTGGGGGCTGGCTATATACTGGAGGGGATCTGGCTTGTTATATAAAGGAGACTGGCTGGCAGTAGTAGTAGTAATAGTAGTTATATTCTTGTACATAGGGGGCAGTATTATAGCAGTTATATTCTTGTACATAGGGGGCAGTATTATAGTAGTTGATTATTCCTGCTACATAGGGGGCAGTATTATAGTACGTTATGGAACCTTCTACAAGGGGGCAGTATTATAGTAGTTATATCCTGAATAGGGGCAGTATTATAGTAGTTATATTCTTGTACATAGGGGGGCAGTATTATAGTAGTTATATTCTTGTACATAGGGGCAGTATTACAGTAGTATATCTTGTAAAAGGGGCAGTATTATAGTAGTATATTCTGTACATAGGGAGGATATATTATTATATTCTGTACATAGGGGGACAGTATTATAGTAGTTTATTTCTGTACATAGGGGGCAGTATTATAGTAGTGTATTCTTGTACATAGGGCAGTATTATAGTAGTATATTCCTGTACATAGGGGCGTATTATAGTAGTATATTCCTGTACATAGGGGGCAGTATTATAGTAGTTATATTCTTGTACATAGGGGGCAGTATTATAGTTATATTCTGTAATAGGGGGCAGTATTATAGTAGTTAATTCCTGTACATAGGGGGCAATATAGTAGTTATATTCCTGTACATAGGGGCAGTATTATAGTAGTTATATTCTTGTACATAGGGGCAGTATATAGTAGTTATATTCTTGTACATAGGGGGCAGTATTATAGTAGTTATATTCTGTACATAGGGGCAGTATTATAGTATTTATATTCTTGTACATAGGGGGCAGTATTATAGTGTTATATTCTGTACATAGGGGGCAGTATTATAGAGTTATATTCCTGTACATAGGGGGCAGATTATAGTAGTTAATTTCTGTACATAGGGGCAGTATTATAGTTAGTTATATTCTTGACATAGGGGGCAGTATTTATAGTAGTTATATTCCTGTAATAGGGAGGCAGTATTATAGTAGTTATATATCTGTTACATAGGGGGCAGATATTATGTAGTTATATCTTGTACATAGGGGCAGTATTATAGTAGTATATTCATGATCATAGGGGCAGTATTATAGTAGTTATATTCTGTACAGGGGGCAGTATTATAGTAAACTAGTATTTCTTGTACATAGGGGGCAGTATTATATAGTTATATTCTTGTACATAGGGGCAGTATTATAGTAGTTATAATTCCTGTACATAGGGGGCAGTTTATCAGTAGGTAATTCTTGTACATATGGGGCAGGTAGGTTATAGTAGTTATATCCCTGTACATAGGGGGCAGTATTATAGTAGTTATATTCTTGTACATAGGAGCAGTATTATAGTAGTTATATTCCTGTACATAGGGGCAGTATTATAGTAGTTATATTCTTGTACATAGGGGGCAGTATTATAGTATTTATATTCTTGCACATAGGGGGCAGTATTATAGTAGTGGGTAATAAGAGATATATGGCGGTATAGTTACCCGGTGTCAGGGTTGCGGTACATTTGTCCTATTTCTAGATGTTACTCATGTGAGTAGTTGGGGTATCAGTATCTCTCCTCCTTGCTCCTGTTCCTCGCTGATAACACTGAGGCTCTGGGATGGAGGTGACGCTATTATTGGTTCCGGGCCTAGGTTGGGGGGGGTGATATACTGTGACGGTTTTATTATATACACATTTCTCTCTTCTTCTTGTCTATCAGGTTCTGATCATTGGCTCCAGACAAACATTTGTAGTGTAATATTGTGGCTGCGGCTGAAGTTGTTTCTTCACTTTTTACTGTCCGGTGTTTTGGGTTTTTCCGGTTGATGAAAGATATTTTGTTATTGGCGACTTTGGAGTTAAACTTCCATCTTATTAGTTCTAGAAATTAATGTATTTATGACGCCGTTTATCCGAGTGTCTTCTGCCTACAGAACACGTTACAGGCCGGGTCCATGTCCGGGGGTGTAGCCGGTTCTGGGATCCTATGAGGCGTCTCCTCTGAGTGTTATGGCGATTGGTTCAGATTTTGATTAGGGGTTCAGCAGTTTTACGTTTCGCCAATCAGTATCCATTGATTTCATTGGTTGCAGGGAATTTCCAGCACATAAGCCCCCTCCCTATATAACACACACTTACCCTCAAATATAAGACATTAACCTGTAGTAGTATATGACATCATAGGGACCTAGATCCCCCTGGTGGTTGGTAGGTGCTCCCACTTGCCCCCCAGCGATCTGCTATAGGGGGGGTGTTACTCCGGTTACTGGAGGGGGTATGTAATGCCAGCAATGCGGGCGGCAGCTGAATCTGCTGCGTTCTGCATCTCTTTCCATTAATAGCGCAGCTGCTGAGCCTGACGCTGCAGTGCTGGGTGCATGGACTCTGCAGTATAACACACACACATACACGGTATATTCCGCTATAATGTGACTATAATATCCAGCAGGACACACACTGACCCCTATAACCTACAGGTCTCCTGATTGATCGATTTCCAATCACTGATTGATACAGTCGTATCAATGATAATGTATCAGCCTGGGATTAAACCTGCAACATTGTATCCGGCGCTGGAATATTCCATCCATACATTATCCAGGATCTGCAGGGAACACATCAGTATTCTACTCCAGTGTCCTATAGAGAGGGACACGGACCCCCGCAGCCCCCATGTGACAATGCAAATCAGGCACAACACAAGGCTCCATTATTAAGGTCCCCCCCTCTATCACTGACCTTGAGGTGCAGAAATGTGGGCGCCCAGGATTGGTGCAGGCAGAGGATCAGTGTCCAGCAGGGAGAGGCATCAGTGTACATAGGGGGCAGTATTATAGTAGTTATATTCCTGTACATAGGGGGCGGTATTACAGTAGTTATAGTCTTGTACATAGGGGGCAGTATTATGGTAGTTATATTCTTGTACATAGTGGCATTATTATAGTAGTTATATTCTTGTACATAGGGGACCGTATTATATTCTTGCACATAAAATGCAGAATTATAATAAATTTTACTTCGGAGCAGTATTATGTTAGTTACATTCTTGTTTATCGGAGAATGTATTGTAGTAGCTTTTTGTGTGTGTGTGTATATATATATATATATACGGCAACATTAAGTTGTGTTCTTTTAAAAAGGAAGCTCTATTCCTGTATGAGGGAGGTAGTATGAGTAGTAAGAGGGATGATGTCCAGGTCCAGGGTACTCCATTCGGCACCTCCGCCTGACCCAGACATGTCTAGCAACTTGGTAGCCACCAGTCACAACCAGGCCTAGTAGGCTCGTAAAGCTGCTTGATTGACCGCCCTGCAGTCCATCAAGCAACAAGTTCGGGTTAGTTGGAGCGGCGAAACATGAAGTTGGGGCCCACTGATCTCTAATAATTCATATATGGTGTAAAATTCTGTCTAGGTCCATCATCCTGGTCAGTTGTATTTTGTATTTTTCAGATTTGCATTTGTCATATGAACCATTTAGAAAGACTTGGAATAGATCTATATGAAGGGGCCTCCAACTGACTGCAATCTTGACCTCCACTTGAAATAACGTTCATATTTTTGGGGGTCTTGGTCCAGTTCCAGCAGATAGTCAGCCAGGTCTTTTGCACTAGGAAAATCATCAACATGTATAAAAGAATCTGAAGGAATAAACCTTTCATAGGTTTCTCTAGGTGGTCCTAGGACCACCGGCACAGTCCCAGACATTAGGGCGTTTCTCCAGAGCTTCTCTGTGATGTAGTCGGTGTGTATGGAGTTCTCGAACGATAAGTAGAATTTATACTTTGATATAACATCTTTTAAGTCTTTCATTGCTAAACTCTTGTGTTGTTGACCATAAACATCTACCTTTATGTGATCCTTTAGTTCATTATAAAACTTAACCCTCTTAGAACTGGGATTCCAGTTACTTACAACCCATGCTACTAATTTTGACTTCCCCGGTATGGTAAAATTTTGTAATATTTCCTTCTTTTGTAGCCAGCCATAAGGAGTGCAGATGTCAGAGTCACTTCTGTAGGACATGGTGAGGTTGATGAGGTTGTCCATCATACCCAGGTTTGGAGCGTGGCTTGGAGATTCCAGGTTAAACCAAACCCAATACTGTCCTTCTGGTCTAGGTATCTGTGGCATTTGATTTTTGGAGTTGCATACGTCTCTATGGTGGATAATGACAGCATTTGCTCTTGGGTACCATGTCCGGTCATCTGTGAAGAAGCATCGAGGAGCATTGAAGGGTTTTGGACATCGATTCAAAGGGAAGCGGTTTCCAAAAGGACGAGTCCATAGCAACACAATCATGTCTGCTTCTGTTTGGGATTGGAGTAGCTGACTAGGACATTGGATTTCAATGAAGCCAATTTTATCAAAATGGTTCATCATAAAGAGTAGAAAAGTCAGTACAGCTATGGAGAGGAACGTGATGACATATTTATAACGAGATGAATGTTGTGCTGCCATCATTTTACATCTAAAACAGAATAAAATAACAAAAATTAGAAATAAGAATCATTTCAGTCAACTCAATGGGGCTCATTTACTAAGGGTCTGAATCTTGCACTTTCGTTAGGTTTCCCAACGATTTCCGTTTTGCCCTGAATTGTCCCGGGATTTTGGCGCACACAATCGCATTTTAGCGCAAAACCGCCAGCTTTCACACGGGAGAGGGGGGGGGGGGGGGGGCGTTGGACAACCTGACGGATTCAGAAAAAAACTGCGGAATTTAAAAAAAGAATGTGTCGCAAGATCAGCACTTAGATGCACCGGGACAAAGCAGGTGAACTCCGGCGGACCTCGGCGCAGCAGCGACACCTGGTGGATATCAGGCGCACAGACCTTAGTGAATCCAGGCAGATCCGAATCCTTGTCGGGATCGCGACTGGTCCGGGTAAGTAAATGTGCCCCATAGACTAATAGATGGAGCTGTGCTCAGGTTTCAGAAAAGACATCCAATGTAATATTGGGACTTTTGATCCCAGCCAAGCAGTGTAATTTCTAGTAGAGTCACATCATGCATCACACAGCCATTTATTTATTATTATTATTATTTTTTTTTTTTTTACAGGGGAACAACCTTTAGGCGAAACCAACCTTACTATACCTTGCGGTGTCCATGGTTTTCCCCTCAGAGGTACTTTATGGTTTTCGAACAGACTCATGTGCTGTCATGTCCCAGGCCTTGTTTCTGTTCATTGACATGTATATGTGTTAATTTGCCAGTGTAGCAGGACATTACAGAAATATTACAACTTTTCCGACAAAGATGGCTGCCATACATGAAGGGAAGTGAGGCGAGAAGTTACAATACTGAAGTAGAGGACAGGAAGACGAGGGTAGAAGTATTGTAGTAGACTTTTGTGTGGGTGTTGTATATATATATATATATTATATATATATATATAGTATTATATATATACGTCAACATTAAGTTTGTGTTCTTTAAAAAGAAGCTCTATCATGTATAGAGGGGGATGGTAGGTATATGAGTAGTAAGAGGTGATGTCCAGGTCGCAGGGTTACTCCATTCGCACCTCCGTCTGACCAGAATGTCTAGAGCAACTTGGTAGCCCCAGTTCACAACCATGGCCAGTAGCTCGTAAAGCTGCTTGATTGACCGCCTGCAGTCATCAAGCACAGAGTCCGGGTTAGTTTGGAGCGGCGCAACAATGAAGTTGGGCCATGACTCTTAATAATATTATGGTGTAAAATTCGTTCTAGGTCACATAATCCACTGTCAGTTGTATTTTGTCTATTATTCAGATTTGCATTTGTCATATGAACCATTTAAAGAATTGGAATAGATCCTATTGAAGGGCCCTCCAACTGACTGCAATCTTGACCTCCTTTTGAAATAACGTTCATATTTCAGGGGTCTTGTCCAGTTCAGCAGTAGGTCAGCCCATGTCTTTTTGCACTAGAAAATCTCAACAGTATAAAAAATTGAAGGAAGAACCCTTTCATAGTTTCTCTAGGTAGAATTATCCTGTGATTTATAGACATCTTTTTAGTCTTTCAATTGCTAAACTCCTGGTTGTGACCCTAAACATCTACCTTTTAGTGACCTTTAGTTCATTATAAAACTTACCCTCTTGAACTGGGATTCCATTACTTACACCCCATGCTACTATTTTGAACTTCCCCGTTATGGTAAAATTTTTGTAAGACTTCCTTCTTTGTAGCCAGCCTAAGAGTGTGAAGATATCAGAGTCCACTCTCGGTAGGACATGGTAGGTTGATGGAGGTTGTCCATCATCCCCAGGTTTGGAGCGTGGCTTGGAGAATCCGGTAAACAAACCCAATACTGTCCTCTGGTCTAGCATCATGTGGCATTTGATTTTTTTTGGAAGCTGCTACATCTCTATGGTGAATTGACCAGCATTTGCTCTGGTACCATGTCGGTCATCTGTGAAGTAAGTCACGAGAGAGCATTGAAGGGTTTTGGACTCGATTCCAAGGAAGCGCTTTCCAGGACGAGTCCATAGCAGCACAATCATGTCTGCTTCTGTTTGGGATGGAGTAGAGACTAGGCACATTGGATTTCAAATGAGGCCAATTTGTCATAAATGGTTGATCCTAACAGAGTAGAAAGTCATACAGCATTGGAAAGGAACGTGATGACATATTTATAAACGAGATGAATGCTGTGCTGGCCGTCATTTTAATCTAAAACGGATATAAAATAGCCCAAAAAATTTAGGAAATAAGAATTCATTTCATAGCTCACTCAATGGGGTCTCATTTACTTAGGGTCTGAATCGCGCACTTTTGTTCGGGTTTCCCCCACAACGATTTCCGATTTGCCCTGAAGCCCTGGGATTTGGCACACGTGATCGATTTTGCGCAACGCCGCCGGCTTCTTCACGCACAGTACACTGGGGGGGACGTGGCCGCTCGCCAAACGTCACGGATTTGCGGAAAACAACGCGGAATTAAAAAAGAGATTTTTGTCGCAAGATCAGCTCTCACATGCACGGGACGAAGAATGTGAACTTCCACGGACCCTCGGCGCAGCCAAGGCCTGGCACCTGTGTGGAATCAGGCTCACGGACCTTGTGAATCCTGGCAGATCCGAATCCCTCGCCGGATCGCAACTGGGGCCGGGTAAATAAATTGGTCCCATTGACTATAGTATGGAGACTGTGTCCCAGGTTTCAGAAAGACATCCAAATACAGTGGGATTTTTTATTTGTGGTATAATTGTTTTTATTAAACAGTTTTCTAGTATTAGATACATACATTTTAAGATTAATTAACTGTCAGCAGAAGTAATATTGAGAAAGAGTCCTTATTGTTGTTGTGTCTTTCTTGTCTTTTCTTCTCTTTCGCATTCTCATCCCTAGTATTGTCCAGAGTCTCCAAAGGGCAGGCGAGGGCCTTGTAGGTTTATTTCTCTCTTTTAAATGACTGATTTCGCCCCCCCTGGACATTCAGGGTATACCGTTATACGTATCAAAAACAGGTTAAGTAACAGTAATAACTTTTTAAGGGAACCTACCACCACGAACTACCTCATAAAGGTAGAATCGGGTGTAGGTGGATGTATGGACGTGGAGATAGCCCTTTTAGAGGCTAATCCCTACGGCCCCGCTAGCGAGTATAAATTTTTGCCTAATATGTTCAATTTAATTAGCGGCTAACCGGGCGCTGGAGTAGCGGACACGAGGCTACACGCGCGGTCTTACTCCACCCCCATAGCTGCTTCCCCTCCCGCTACCTGTGATCTTCGGCGCGCAGCTCCTGCAGCTGCGCGCCTTCGCGAGAAGCCGGAGTCTGCGGCATGCGCATACACTCCGTCAAGATGCGCGATCTCGGGAACGAGGCCGGCAGTTATGCGCATGCGCAGAACCTCCGGCTTTCGGAACGAGGGCGCGCAGACTGCCCAGGAGCTGCGGTCGCGGATCACGGTGTAGGCTGGGGGGGAAAGCAGCTACTGGGGCTTGGAGTAGCCGCGCCGTGATATTTTGCCCTCGTGCTCGGCTACCCACGCCCGTAGCCCTAATTAATGAACATATTAGGGCACATAAAGGTTATACTCGCTAGCCGGGGGACGTGAGGATTGGCTCTAAAAAGGGCTATCCTCACGTCCCATACATCCACCTACCACCCGATCTACCTTTATAGGTAGATTCGTGGTGGTAGGTGCCCTTTAACGAAACAAAAACAGTCGGCTTACTGCATATTGGTTTAACAAGAGACTGTCACCACTATACAAGGTTTCCTTCAGTGAGAAAGGAATTCAGGTTTGTATGGCTGCTCTCCTCAACTAGAAATCTCTCTCTTCTTTGTTTGTTTTGTATTTATGTCTCTTATAGTGCTTTTGTGATATAGCCCATGGTGTCCAAACATCTATAATTGGTTGGTGGCTAAGTAAACCTCTAGATAATGTAATTTCATAGTTATACGTGGTGTCTATGCTAGCATTAAGTTCCGCTATTGGGGGGCATTTGTTGGATTTCCAATGTCTTGCAATAATAAGTCTTGCAATAGCTAGGATTTTGCAGGTCAAAATTCTTTGTTTTGTGGGAAGGGTATCCAGTCCTATCCCTAATAGTGCCAGGGCTGGATCGAATGGTAAAGTGTGTTTCAGCGTTTTGTGTATGAGTTCAAAGACTTCTTTCCAGTATTTCTGTGCTATGGGACAGTGCCAAAATATGTGGAAAATGGTCCCTCTCATGCCACATTCCCTCCAACAGAGGGGGGATGCATTTGGATAGGCCTGATGTATACGGTCTGGGGTATAATACCATCTCATCATTAGCTTAACCGCGTTTTCAATGTGTGCTGTACATTTAAGTGCTTTGTGGAGAAGGGATGTGGCTTTTCCCATTCTTTGAGCTGTATTGGACGGCCTATGTCTCTTTCCCACAGTCTGTAGGTGTAATATTTGTGTGCTTGATATTGTGAAGTTATATGAGAATATAACGACTTGAGCCCTTTTGTTGGTCTCATCACAAGTTTGTATAGGTGTGTGTCCCCTCCATTGGGGGGTGGTTTCTAGAAGATGTTTTATTCTCAGGTAGGTGAATATTGCTGCATTGGGTAATTGGTAACGTTTTTGAAGTTCTTGAAATGGTAAAATTTTGTCTTGTTCACATACCTGACCTAGTGTTTCCACCCCAGATGTTTTCCAGTATTGTAGTCTTGCATCTGTAAGTATGTATTCCACCGTTTCTAGTTTTATGTCTGCTCGTTGGATTGGGTTTGATTGGAATTGAATCGTTTGGTGAACGCTGGTCCAGACCTCTAGCAGGTTACGTGTAATGGGAAGCATTGATTTGGCTTGGGGTAGATTCCAGAAGGATGCTTCTAACAGACTATCTATATTAGTATTTGCTGCTAATGCTTTCTCTATCTGCATCCATGGCAATAACGGACTAGAGTGGAGCCATTGTGTTGCTTGTTGTAAAATGGTGGCTCTATAATAGCCCTTGATATCTGGAACACCTAGGCCCCCTATTGATTTGTGTTTGGATAGAATCTTACTAGAGACCCGAGGTTTACTGCCCTTCCAAACATAAGAGGACATAATACTTTGGGCTTTGGCAAAAATCTATTTGGGAGAGCAATTGGTAATGTGCGGAATAGGTATAAAAGTCTCGGGAGTAGCAGCATTTTGAATGCCGCTATTCTACCCAGCCATGAAACTTCTTTATTGAGCATGGATTTGGATTCTCTATGAATTGCAGCTAGTAGTGATTCATAGTTTTCTGCGTATAGTTTGGATGATGGAAATGTTACCCGAATTCCTAGATATTGGATAGTACTATCTTTCCAGTCAAAGGGGTATTTGTGTTTTAGAAAGTGAAGGGAGTCACGGTGTATAAATAATGGTAGGGCCTGCGTTTTTGTCGTGTTAAGTTTGTAATAGGAGACATTCCCAAATTTGTGGATTAATGAGGTAACTGTTTCTAGGGATTCTTCCGGATTGGTTAGTGTAAGAATGATGTCGTCTGCATATAAGGATATGACATGTTTCCTACCCCCCACTATGGCTCCTTGTATTTTGTTGGAATGTTGAATGAGAGTTGCCAACGGTTCCAACGATAGGTTAAAGATCAAGGGAGAGAGAGGGCATCCCTGCCTGGTACCGTTAGTTAATGAGAAAGGAACACGACATTGTGCCATTTGTGTAAACCATGGCTGAAGGATTGGAGTATAAGTTTTTAATGGCGGCCAGGAAGGGGCCCCTCATGCCCATTTTGTCTAGTACCGAGAAGACGTACGTCCAGTGGATACGGTCAAACGCCTTCTCGCTTCCAAAGTTAGAAGGATAGCTGTATCTGATTCTGTTCTAAGAAGTGTAATATGGTTGATGAGACTTTTCTAGTTATCTGACCGCCTGTTCTCTTTTTTACAGAAGCCCATTATTTGAGTTCTCCTAATAGACTGAGGAAGGCAGGTCATAAGGAGGTTCACAGGAGTCTGGCATTACACTTTTTGTTCAATGTTTGAAGGATATTGGCCTGAAGTTTTTGTGAGCAATTCAGTGGCTACCCGGCTTAGGTTGTTGTTTAATGCTTCCTGGTTCTTTCCTAGGAGAAGTTCTGGTGTTAATCATGTGGTGGTAATTAAAGCTTTGTAGTCTGTGTTTCAGTCAGTGTGTTTGGCATTGACTGTAGTACTCGCCCAATGATCCGTACCTGGCCCTGGGGCTTTTGTGTGGATGGGGCATTTCCTTATCTTTGGACACCCTCTTCCAGGGAGAAAGGTGTTATTTAATGACTTTTAATTGGGAATCCGAAATCATGTTTAGGTTAATCCCTTGCAAGAAAGTGTCTATTTCTTGTTTGGATGGTTGGTAGGTGAATGGGTCATGTTTGAGATTATAAAGGTTTTCATAATATTCTTTGAACCTGTTAGCAATGTCTTTTGGAGTTATCAATTTCCCTTTTTTGTCGGCTGTGTATATAAAGGGGATTTTTGCTTTGAGGTGTTTTGCTTTAAATCGGTTAGCTAAAAGTTTGCCTGCCTTGTCCCCCTGAGCATAGTATTGTGCGCCTGTCTTCTGGAGTCTTTTTTCATATACATGTAACAGGAGTAATCTCAACTGTTCTCGTTTTTTGCTCAGGGCTGAAGCTAATTCTGGGGAGGGGTTATTTTTATTAATTGTTTCTAACCTGCCTATTTCCTTTATTATAGTTTCCGATTCAACTGCTCTTTGTATTCTATCCTGGATCCCAAGCTTAATGAATGTGCCTCATATAAACCTTATGTGCATTCCAGAGTAAAACTGGATCAGGAACAGATGGTGTATTGAACCTGAAGTATTCCTTCAGGTCTCTTTCAAATATTGGTCTGTACTTGGGATGTTGTATTAGGTATTCATTACATCGCCATATGTATGTGGGAGTTTGATCTAGTGTTTCGGAAATGGTTAATGTGATAGCCGCATGATCCGACCAGGTGATGGTACCTATGGTAGTTTCTATAGCTCTAGATAGTAATTGTCTACTTATTAAGTATAAGTCTATTCTGGAATAAGAATTGTGAACTGTAGAATGAAAGGTATAATCCTTTTCTGTGCTGTGTTGGGCCCTCCATATGTCATATAATTCTGACTGTCCTAAATCTTGGCTCAGGCTATGGGGTTTTCTTAGGGTTGTTGAGGAGCAATCCATAGAGGGGTCAGGAGTGATATTAAAATCCCCTCCCATGATTATTTCACCTACAGCGTGTTTTTTTAAGATTCTTTGCATCTTGCGGAAGAAGTGAATCTGTCGCTTGTTTGGAGAGTAAACCGCCAGCAAGGTAAATGTTTCATTGTTGATTGTGCAAACTATTAGCACATATCTTCCCATCGGATCTTTCAGTACCTTATTTTCTTGGAATGCTAATGTATTTTTAATCGCGACTGCGACTCCTCTACTCTTGTTGTGGAAGTGAGATTGGTATATGTGTGGGAAATTAGGATTATGAAGCCTGTGTGCGTCTTCCTGTTTCAAGTGAGTTTCCTGGATGAATAGTATATCACACGACTGCTGCCTTGCATCCTTCCATGTTTGGGATCTCTTGAAGGGATTGTTGAGACCCTTCACATTCATTGACAATACTTTTATACCCATGGATTTTCATGTGTGTCTGCTACTTTTAAAACCTTGTGTTTGTTCTGTGTTCTGCAGTTAACTATCATGAGAAACTTGTACTTTAAATTCCCAGTGGTTTTGTACATGTGACTGAAGCCTATTTTAACAAAACATAACAATAAACATAAACATTTTGGGCTCCAACTACTTTTGCCCATCTAGAATCTTTGCAGCATAAAGCTGCGTCAGTGGGGGTGAAAATAACAGTTCGGTATTATAGTTACCAGTCCAGAGATGGTGAGTTCGGACTATTCAGGTGAGCACCGTACCAGTTGATCAATTTTGCTTCTTTGCTTTGGACCCATTCCTCTGTGATACTTGTAGGAGGGGTTCTTTCTTGAAAAGTTGAATCAGGTATGGGTATGCCCCATCTTTTCAGTAGGGTTGCACCTTCCTCTGGTGATCTGATTACTGAGATGTTGCCGTTGCGAGAGATCAGTAGCTTTGTGGGGAATCCCCATTTGTATGGAATTTGATTCTTCCTAAGTGTGGTCGTGATTGGTGTTAGCTGTCTCCGTGTGCGAAGTGTCGCAGCCGAGAGATCCGTGTAGATCGTCAGGTCTTGGTATGGATTTGGGAGAGTTCCTATTTTTCTGGTTTCAGCCATCAGGCGGTCTTTTGTCGTGAAAAAATGGATTTGTGCCAACACGTCTCGTGGTACTTCCTCATTTAGATGTTTTGGGCGCGGGAGCCTATGTGCCCTATCAATTCTCAAATCTTGCTCTGTGCAATCTGGGAGAAATAGTTTAATAAATCTTTGTATGTAAGAAGTTAGTTCTGACTGTGTAATTATTTCTGGAATCCCCCGGAGTTTCACGTTATTCCGACGTGATCTGTCCTCTATGTCAGCTAGTTTAGCATGGATTTGTTGGACTTCCTCTTCTAGCTTATAATGATCATCTATCAGTTCGTTATGAGAGTGTACTACTTCCCCCATTTTCTCTTCCACATGATGGATTCTGTTACCAAGGGACTGGACTTCATCTTTTATAGGTATCAGCATTTTGTTAATGTCCCCTTGGAAGGCCCGTCGCCATACACTGAGCATGTTTTTCATAGAGCACTCTGTGAGTGTTTTATCCGATGCTGGCAGTAACTCAAAGGTGTCTTGGGAGGCAATCGGGGAGCATTCCGGGAGAGAGTTTTCATCTCCTGAGTCTCCTTGTTCTGGTGACAATCTGGGCCTCTGTTTTGCTGGGCTACGGTTTGTGGGGGAAGTTAGCGGCGGCCATTTTGATGGTGAGTCCGCGCCTGTTCCCGCATTTAAATCCTCTACGATCCCCTTCTGGTTTGAGATCGGGGAAGCGGGGGCTGAGCTGGAGCGTCTATTTGTGTGTGGCACCTCATACCTTTTGCGCTGTCCTGGTGAGTGCTGTGCCTTTAGGGATCGTGTGCGTGGTCTTTCGGCGCCATCTTGGATTTTGTCTCCCGCTGCAGAAAGGTAAAAATCCATAATTTTCTGGGGTTTTGAGGGGTTCCCCCTCTTCTTATTAGTGCTCCTCGTCATGGAGACACTGTTCATGCTTCTTTCCTCGGGTCTTTGCTGAGTAAAGTCGCTTTGGGCTTACTGCAGTACCGGAGCTAGCACCTCATGCGTCCGTGCAGACAGGCAGTCAGGCCACGCCCCCAACATTGGGACTTTTGATCCCAGCCAAGCAGTGTAATTTCTAGTAGAGTCACATCATGCATCACACAGCCATTTATTTATTATTATTATTATTTTTTTTTTTTTTACAGGGGAACAACCTTTAGGTGAAACCAACCTTACTATACCTTGCGGTGTCCATGGTTTTCCCCTCAGAGGTACTTTATGGTGTTTGAACAGACTCATGTGCTGAAGCCATGCAATCAGGGCAGGAGCCATATATTAACCGAAATTGGCCTTTGAAGGATCTCTAAAAATGGAAATGACTGAATTACCACTGATCCCCAAATCCTTGAAAAAAAAAAAGAATTGATTATAAAGTGATTAAAAAGTCATACTTATATGGTAGCAATACATATTATGGTACAACTCATCCAGCAAAAAACAAGCCTATGTGTAATGCTGCCGTAAGAAAATGGCTTTGATGGACCGGAAAATTAGACAAGGACAGCGAGTCCTAAGCAGGTGTCAACTGGTTGACGTTCCCTTCCTGTGTCATAGTTCAAACACTGATACATAAACAATACAAACATAGAAGAGTAGTCACCAAATACAGGTCAGAACCAAAAGGACAATGCAGTAAAGAATGGAAAGGCAAAAATGATCAAGGAATCCAAAATACAGAAGATTAATGCCAGCTACCTCCAAATATCCCAAATCAATATACTAATCCCCTACTGTTCTGTCTTGCCATGATCTTAGAATTTGGGAGAAGTCCTTTCCTGGGGGGCGGGACATTACGAATTAGGTCTGTCTGCCCTTAATTTTTGCCTGCTATATACTTAGTTCTTAGTGAGCTCCTGTTATCTTCTTATTCTTTATTCTGTATCCTGCCATTTAAGCCATTTGTTTGTTTGACTTCAGACTCTTTTTGCTTGGTGATTTTAAAATGCATTTGTCCTCTGGATTCTGAGCCAGCTCTGGTGACTATTCCTCTCTGTTTGTACTGTCTTATCTTTGTGTCCTTGTTTTGCACCTGACACAGAAAGAGAACATCAATCAGTTGTCAACTACCACTGGGTGTAAGCAAGGCAATCAGTCAGGGATAGCTGGGATGGGAATTTAGTCTTAGGGTCCTCCGTCTCTGTCTGTGTCACCTGTCCATTCCCAGATCTTGCAAGTTACCTAAAAACAAAATCTTCATCTATGCTTCATGGACTGAGGATGTCGCAGAATGGGCACAGATGTTACACTGTGCTAACTTTGTGTATGGAGAAAATAGGTTTGGTGATAAAAAATGAATAGTTTTATATATTATATGCGTACAACATAAGCTAAATGTTAAAAAATGTATTAGGTATAGTTTACACTCTCAGAATAATACCAAATGTGTTAAAGCTGGATGGTATGATCCACAAAATGATTAAAAAATAAAATGAGTCCTCAAGATATGTGAAGAAGGATTAAAGGTTAACACTAGAGAAATGTAAGACAAGGGACAGCACATGAAGTGATATAGACAAATGTGTATCTACGTTTTACTCAATGCCTGTAAATTGTATAATGAGAATTGTATCACTTTGCATCTTGATGGCAAAATGTATACGTCAATTTTCTTTGAAAACCCAATAAAAAGTAAATTATAAAAAAAAAAAAAATAAAAAATAAAATGAGTCCTGTTTTTCATTCATCCCATAGCAAATATCATCAGTCTATAAGTTATAGGACACCATCAAGAAACACAACTCCCCTTGCAAGAAACAAGCCCTCAACAAACTACAATCGAGAGAACAATATAAAGCTAAAAATAATTCTGTGGCCTGAAGGTGTTAAGTTCTTGAGGGTTTATTTGGCAGTCATTAGGAAGCTTTGTCTAGATCAGTGGTTCTCAACCTGTGGGTCGTGACCAAAACACAGGGGTTGCCTAAAGCTATCGGAGACATGATTTTATTGCGTTTTTTCGGCACAAATACATGGTTTGGGGTCACCGCAACATGAGGAACTGTATTGTAGGGTCACAGCATTAGAGAGGTTGAGAACCACTGGTCTAGATAATTACAACCTACTGGTTCAATAGGATCCACTTTTGGCTGTTAAGGTTATTATGCCTTATAATCAACAATGTATGTTTTCCGTTGGATGGGTTATGTGATGTTTTTCCTTATACTATATTTTTTGAGTCAGTCCTGCAAGATTAAAAAAAAAATCAATTCAGAAAGGCATATGCACGCCCCCGATCTGTAGCAGCACCGGGGCACTAGGAGCCGGCTGGTGACAGAGGGTCGGGGTGTGGAGAGAGAGAGTCTATGCTCTCTGGCCGGGAGCAGGAGGTACTATTACAGCGGGGGATGTGCGTACATTAAAAATCAGGTGATGCAGAGAGACAATCAGGCTCCGCCTAATTTACATATTTTTTAGTCGTTTTAACAGCAAATATGCTGTTTCTTTATGTAATAAATGAGTGCATAAAGAAACAAACATGTCACGCTGGACATCTATCCCCAGTCAAACTGATGGTAGATCTATTTTCTATTTTTTGAGTTTCTATCTACTCTTGGCTAGTGATGTATATTTAGTTTGGCGTCTTTACTTATTTTAGGGTCAGTATGTTTTAGTCTGTCCTTATTTTTGATTTGGGATCTGTATTTATTCTGGGGGTTGACTTCACTTCAAGGGGTTGTCCATAAAAAACACAGAGGCTTTCTTCCTAAAAACAGTTTGGGGCAGATTTACTTACCCGGTCCTGTCGCAATCCCACGGTGCGTTGTCCCATGTGGATTCGGGTCCGGCGCAATTCACTAACATCGTGCACCCGAGTTCCTTCCTGTGTCGCTGCTGCGCCCAGGTACGCCGGAGTTCACCCGCTTCTTCCCGGTGCATGTGAGTGCGTGATCTTGCGACATAATTCCTTTTTTAAATTCCGTGGTTTGTCCGAATCCGCCAGGTTGATCGATGGCCACGCCCCCTGATTTCTGTCGCGTGAATGCCGGCGCTGATGTGCCAAAATCTGATCGCGTGTGCCAAAATCCCGGGGCAATTCATCGCAAAATGGAAATATTCGGGAAACCCGACGAAAGTGCGGCGTTAGTAAATGAGCCCTTTTGTGTCTGGTATTGCATCTCAGTGATAATAGAGTTATTAGGATTTTGATATTTAAGGACTTTGGAATTGGGCTTGGATATGTTTAATAAAAAGTTTAATATCAAAAGTAGTGGTGCGAGGAAGTTTATGTAGTGTGGAAATTGTATGTGTGTGTATGTGCTTGTTACAAGCAATAGCATCTTTCTGACTCTCCCTACGAAAAAATTAGATCTACTACAAGAATATGTAGAAAGTTTGGGTAAGACCTTACCTCTGATGTAAGCTGCTGCTGTGATCTGGTGATGGAGAAGCAGAGTGAAGTGACAGGTGTAGAGAGGGGGAGAGGTCAGATCTCCATGTTCATTCTGAGAATATTATCCTAGTGGAGCAGTTACACAATTTCCTTTAATCATCCATTTACTCTGTAAAAAAAAAAAAAATTGGATATAAATTATGTTCAATTGAAGGGGTTTCTATTAAATTAAACAAATGGACTTAGAGTGGGAAATATTATAAATAAGAAATGATCCAATATTCTTCAATGTTCTTACAGAAAAGTTCTACATATTATTATTCCTGCACATCAACTACTCTCAGCATCTGTATATTGCCCTATAGCCCCACCGAGTGCTACAAAATAAGTACAATGTGGAAAATATATCCACTATACCAGTGATGGCGAACCTTTTAGAGACCGAGTGCCCAAACTGCAACCCAAAACCTAATTACTTATGGCAAAGTGCCAGTACGGCAATTTAACCATATAACTGACGGTTTAGTTTAGAATCAATTTACACAGGACTGTCTGAGCTCGGGTTACAGCATTCCTATACACACTGAAACGCCACTTTTACACCATTTTACATCACATAAAAGAGTAATAAAAAGTTATCAAACGAGTACCCGAGCATTTTAGTGCTCGCTCATCTCTAGTCAGCACCGATACTGCTAACAGCCATGACAACCAGGTGTGGACAGTGGTTGTCCGCACCTGGCAGTGGTTGGGAGGATGGGGCGCGTGCCAGCAGTGAGGGCTCTGCGTGCCCTCTCTGGCACGTGTGCCATAGGTTCGTCACCGCTGCACTATATAATACATGAATGATGTGCCATCAGAAAGGACATGTAATAGATTCTCTAAGTTATAAAATACAACAAGCACAACCCGAAGTCATACCAATAACCAGGACCTATATGGAGCTGAACCCAGCAGAAGGTAGGGCACTGCCCAAGGCGATTTTATCGGGGGCAGAAGCCTTAGGTCTTGACAAGTGTTTTCAGGGAGATCCTTCTACCTGCTCGGCAATGAATCCCATTAGAACCACTTCATTACCATGTGTAGCACTTACCCGTTGTATGCAGAAACCCGACCTGAAGCGTCGTTCAGATGTATTTAATGACCAGTACTCGGATTTCTCATAAGAGGATTGTCTGCTTACTTCACAGGGCTTGCTATAGTCTTCTTTGGAGCTTGCTTTCTGGATTTCCATGTTCTTTGATCCTTGCTAGTTTTATGACCATCCTTTATTCTCTTGATTTTGTACTGCATTGTCGTCTTAGTTTTGACCTATATTCTTAGGACCATTCTTCTGTATTTGTCACCTACTTTTTAGGGCAGGGCAGGCAAGCAGGTAGGGACAGCTGGATGGGTCTAGCATTAGGGATCACAGCTCGGGTGCCAGTCGTTTGTGTAGAGGAAGGGCAGAAAGATGTGAGGAGTGAGGGAGATTGGGCGGGCAGATGGTCACAGAGGAGGTGAGTGTTACTACACCCAACCACTGGCTGTAGTTACGCCCCTGCGCACGGCAGTGTGCTGATGCAGGCCCCTTCCCCCCAATGGGCTGGTATGTTACGCCTCCAGTTCTATGCATCTACCCAAAGTAGGGACTGTCGTCCAGTTGTTACCTACAGGTTACTACAGTGTGGCAGTCCTGACCAGTATTGGCAGTCCTGACCAGTAATGTAGCCTATTACAGCGCAAGTAGTGGCGACATAAGCCACTACAGCTGGAACCACAGAATTATACCCTCGTTATCGATGTTGTATAGGCTATCATAGCCATATGTACTATGGTGTGATCACAAGGTAGCGAAGAGAAGGTGACACACTGATTAGCAGCGTAATAAAATGCACATATCCACAGTCAAATATATCAGCGTTTTTGGCTATGGTGTAATGATTGGATAGGTAAGGTATATCGATAGAATACAATAGCGAGCTAGATGAATGGAACCCCATCCTTGAAACTCTGTATCCTGCTTCTGGCTATCTCTAGGAACCCCTGGCCACTGATTCCATTTCACAGAAATTGCCATCTCCATCTCAATGCAGACACCAGTTACCATTTCATGAGGGAACGCTCTAAATCAGTGATGGCGAACCTGTAAGAGACCAAGTGCCCAGACTACAACCAAAATCCACAAATTTATCACAAAGTGCCAATATAAGATGGAATTTATTTTTTTGTTGAACTGTTTTCCCACAACTTTCAATCATACCTGCCTCCTGAGGACACCAATTCAACTGAAAGGCAAATTTGGACTATCACTGTTGCTTCTCTCCAGGGTCCCACTGTACAGGCATATCCATGGGGCCAACAGGACCATCAAAGATAATCCGGTTCTCTCCACACTTTTCCTACAGTCCCAGGAGGAGGAGATTCTAGGTGCCAGGGATCCAAAGTTATGGCTCCTATAATCCAGGACGTATCTCATACAGGCTTGGCCACGGAGGTGCCAACCTGTGGAGACATAGGCAGTATGGCCTTGGCAATTAAAGGTTTGATATAGCACTGCGATTAGTAAATGTTGACTCGCCTGGGACTGCACTTAGATTCTTTGACTCCTGTCTGGTAAACTCTGTGCTAGGGTGGTAGTTTGAGTGCCACCTCTAGCACCTGTACCATAAGTTCACCACCACTGCTCTAAATACGTGAGATCCACAAATCCATCCAGTAGAACGACATTCTTTCCCGCCCAACAACAAGCCCTATGATGGTGTCCTCCCAGGAATAGTAAATGAGGATTATTAATTACTAAGCATGTTGGAAATTCCCCAATCCTTAAACTTGGCACAAAAAAATTCAACACACTTATTGACATGTGCAAATGTAGTTTCTCGGATGTTTTAGACTGTTCCAATGTATTAAGTCCTAAACAAACACTCTTATTATATTCTATAACCACAGCTAATGTAATAATCACTGGTTAAAAGCTTACTACATAAAAATATAGGTATTCTCTAGCTGTTCTATAAACCTTGTTAAGGGCATTGAATTAGTTTTTTTGTTAATGAAGACTGTTTAATCTGTTAGCAGAACATCAGGGCCTTATGCAGAAAGCACAAGGGTTAACACCCAGGAATCGGAAGAGCTCAGATCTTGGGGCGTTTACGCCCTTGGACATTGCGCTTACCTATGGACCACCGGTTTTTCATGTTTTTTTTTACTCCAATAAGTTTTTATTGTGCAAATGTGGTCATTATGTTTTGAAACAAAAACCTTATAAAATTTTGTATTGCTGAATTCGTATGGAACGAGAGGAAAAGCATTTTTTGTTATTTACGTTGCATGTAAAGGCAGGAAAATATTATACGATAAAAAGGAAAGCAAATATTCCATTGTTTAATATACTGTATAAAAAGGGTTTAAAAAAAAAAGTTCATCAGGTGGTGGTTGTAAGGGGTCAAAATTCCTGAAAGCCTTTGCTCTAACATGTTACTTTACACTACAAAGCCTTGTAATAATAATAAACTACATCTAATATTTACCTGGGCAGAGCAGCAAAGCTCCTTCTTCTGTATTGTAACTTTCTTGCAAAGAGATTCGATTACAGGATTCCCGGCTCCTGGATGACTCCCAAAGTCTAGGGCCAACGTCTTTGTCCCAGGTTAGAAGCACACAGTAAACATGAGTTCAATTGTTTTGCATGGATCAAGTTACATAGATAGTCTCCCTCTGCTTGGTTCTAGTAAAGTAGCTATGTAGTAAGCTTGGTTCTCAGAATTATTTATCACAATGTCAATGTTGGATGATAAATCGGACATAATATAAGACGGTCTCCATGTAGGTCGCCTTCATAGAAAAAGATAACAGAAAGTTAAAGCACTGGGGATATGCTGCTGAGCGTGTGGGAAATACTAGAACTTACGGTAAATCTGGTGACAGATGAGTTTTTGATTAGAGAATTTCTTTTCTTTTATATGAGCCACCATGTCAGCTTCTTCCAGCCACAACTTGCCTCTGCAGATTTAGCATTACAATTTTTTTTTTTTAGGTTCCAAACGTCATCATCTACTCTACCTTCTGGTCAAACTTAATAGGTTATCCCAGGGGTCCCCAAACTTTTTACATAGGGGGGCGTTCACTGTCCCCCTCAGACTGTTGGAGGGCCGGACTAAAGTTTATAAATAAATAGCGGTACATGTGACCGCATCCATAATACACTGGCACCCCCCTCAAAACTGCCCCTCAAAATGAATTATTCCTTAGACTGCCCCTCATAATTATTTCCTAAGCTGCCCCTCACAATTAATTATTTCCTATGCTGCCCCTCATAACTAACTATTGGCTCCCAGTCGCCACATTCTTTTTACTGCCCTTTTTAATAAAAAATAAAAAAAACCTGTACTCTCCCGCCGTGCATCTTCTATCTTCTTGCCGCGTCTGGGCATGAAGGGGTGCGCGGCCGCGCAGCCTAGTTCAAGGAGAGATGTGTGCCGGGGTTGTATTCCCACCACATCGCTCCAGTAATAGTGCTCGAGCGGCCGATTCCGGCCACATCGATCACAATACAGTGACGGGCAGGAGCTTCCTGTCCAGACGGAGGCCCCTGCCCGACTGTTGCAGGCCGCGAGGGCCCGGCGCGCCAAGGTTCGGGGGGCGGATCCAAACGGCATGTGGCCCACGGGCCGTAGTTTGGGGAACCCTGGGTTATCCCATTAAAATCTTATTATCACACTACAGACTAGTGCCCCACAGTTACCAATATTGTCCTGGTTCTTCTAATAAGGCCGATATAGTCACAGTGTCCCCGGAGTAGCCAATAGTTACACTACCCTCTGTAGCTAATTGTGACTATTGGCTACAAAATGGATTTGAAAATGGTTATAGGTCCAATCTCCCCTCATTGTAGCCAATAGTTACAGTGCTCCCTATAGCCCATTAGGCACAGGGCCCCAGCTTGCCAATAGAAGTATTTCCCCCCATAGCCAGTAGTTTCAGGGCCCCAGTTAACAATAGTAACAGTGCCACACTGTAGCAAATAGACAAAAGGCCAAAGGGTTGCAATTAGAAAAGAAATACTTTCTCGGCTGCTGGCAGCCTGTATGGGCAGAGCAAGGAGCTACTCAACCTTGCACTATGGGGGAGAATTTGGACGCCTCCCACCCAGTGCATGCAAAGTGTCACGTCATTGCATTGTGAGCTGCACTGTACAGGGTGGCAGTATGTACAGAGAAAAGCCATGTATGCATTGCTATAGTAAGCAGATTTACTTAGAGCAAACGCAGTGGAGCAGATTGTATTGTGTTCTATCTGCAAGTAGCATGTTATAGAGCAAGAGGGGGTAAGCAGACTTTACAAAGTGTCCTATCTAAAGTAGTCCAGAAAAAATATACAAGTAGCTCACTGGTATTTTCAAAGATCCCTAGTATAGAGTTTCTATGTCCCTGTGAATGATGCAAAGAAGGCAATGAGTAAGCCGCGTCGACTCGGGCATAAGTCTTAAACAAAACAAAGGTGGAGTCCAGTACTTGTTAAAAAAAAATATATTTTTATTGTGTAGACATCACTAGCGAATTGCAATTTGAGAATTTTCTTTCATGGGCCACCCCCTTTAAGTAGTTTCATTTTTCTGGAAAGTAGCAATACCTTTTCTCTAAGGTCGGCCCCACACAACAGTGGTCGGTCCAGGAAAAACAGTGTGTGAAATCCGGCCATCGTATAGTCCAGTGGTGGCGAACCTATGGCACGGGTGCTAGAGGTGGCACTCAGAGCCCTTTCTGTGGGCACCCAGGCCTTCACCCCAACACAGAGTTTCCCAGAAATGAGTCAAAGCTTTCTCCTGTGGTCCTATACATCCCAGGAGTGCCATGCTCAGTGCTATTTTACAGTTACATATGTGAGTGCCCAGACTACAGAAGGAGCGGGAAGGGGTGGATAGAGATGGATTGTCATTTGAGCTCCTGCTCTGGGGGCCCTGATTCTTCTACTTCAGGGGACCCTGGAGGGAAACTACAATCCAACTTTCTCCATCTTTCTATTGTTTTGGTGAACTCAGGACACCAATACGATTAAAACCTGTGATACAGCAAGGATTAAAGAGTTACTGCTTAAATTGTCATGTTGGCACTTTGTGACATATAAGTGGCTTTTGGTTGTAGCTTAGGCACTCTGTCTCCAAAAGGTTCGCCATCACTGGTATAGTCCATTTTCCTCAAGCCAAACATGGTGCCGACCAAGCCCCTCCGGTTACCCCAATTACACCCTTTCTTCATGATATCTATATTATTTTCTTCTATTAAGCCTTCACAAAACTTCAGTTGTCAAACAAAACCTCACACAACTACAAATGATCCCTTTAAGTGACTTCAAGTGTGAATTTTTCAAAAAATGTTTTAATTGATCACAACTTTAACATAAATAATGTTATTTACCGTAAACTTCTACCAGTTCATATTTAGTGCAACAGTCCAGGTGGGTCCATCATCCTGGTCATTCATATTTTTAAGATTTATTACGTGAACCATTTAGAAATATGTGGAATAGTTCGAAACGAAGGGGCCCTGTGCAGCTTTACACAGGCCTTGCAGTAATCGATTTCCCAACTAAAATCTCCAAACGGTTCTAGTCTTGACCTCCACTTGAAATAACGTTCATATTTTTGGGGGTCTTTGTCCAGTTCCAGCAGATAGTTAGCCAAGTCTTTTGCACTAGGAAAATCATCAACATGTATAAAAGAATCTGAAGGAATAAACCTTTCATAGGTTTCTCTAGGTGGTCCTAGGACCACCGGCACAGTCCCAGACATTAGGGCGTTTCTCCAGAGCTTCTCTGTGATGTAGTCGGTGTGTATGGAGTTCTCAAACGATAAGTAGAATTTATACTTTGATAAGACATCTTTTAAGTCTTTCATTTCTAAACTCTTGTGTTGTTGACCATAAACATCTACCTTTATGTGGTCCTTTAATTCATTATATAACTTAACCCTCTTAGAACTGGGATTCCAGTTACTTACAACCCATGCTACCAAATTTGACTTCCCCGGTATGGTAAAATTTTGTAATACTTCCTTCTTTTGTAGCCAGCCATAAGGAGTGAAGATATCAGAGTCACTTCTGTAGGACATGGTGAGGTTGATGAGGTTGTCCATCATCCCCAGGTTTGGAGCGTGGCTTGGAGATTCCAGGTTAAACCAAACCCAATACTGTCCTTCTGGTCTAGGTATCTGTGGCATTTGATTTTTGGAGCTGCATACATCTCTATGGTGAATAATGACAGCATTTGCTCTTGGGTACCATGTCCGGTCAGCTGTGAAGAAGCATCGAGGAGCATTAAAGGGCTTTGGACATTCATTTAACGTAAAGTGCTGTCCAAAAGGCCAAGTCCATAGCAACACAATCATGTCTGCTTCTGTTTGGGATGGAAGTAGCTGACTAGGACATTGGATTTCCACGGGGCCAAGTTTATCAAATTTATTGAAGGTAAACAGTAGAAGACTGAGTATAGCTATGGAGAGGAACGTGACGACATATTTATTGGATGTATGTTGCGACATTTCAAATCTAAAAAAAAGAACAAAACAATAAATTAAAAATTAGCAATAAGAAATCATTTTAGCAGCAATAGATGACGTTTTGGAGCAAGTTTCAGAGTAGGACAACCAATTTTTGTAAAATTGTGGAGAATTTTAAAGGGATTGCATCAAGTTTGAACGGTTTACAGAATAGGTTATAAAGGACTCACTGGTGGATGACTAATCCCCGAGAACCCCTCTGATAACAAGAAAGGGGAACTGATGTCTCTGTATGAATGGAGCAGTAGATAAAGCATGATCACGGCTGCTCCATTCATCGACTTTTGAAAGCAGCCAAGCCTTGTACTTTCTAGTAGCTTCTCTGATGGTTCCAACACACAGTTTTAGACGTTCCAGCCATACATTTATATCGCTTAATTTGTAGATTGTATAGCCTTGTAACCCATACTCTACAAAAAGAAGTAGACATTTTACTGGTGAAATAGTACCAGTAATACTTATTACTAACTCCATGTATTGTAACTAATGAGCCATGGAGTAAGAGATAATCAGATTGCCCACAAATTGTTCCCTATTAGTTAGTTACTTAGTACATCCATCGCTGGGACTATGATCATTCAGGGCGGTCACGAACCCACACTTACTCTCCAGTCAAATGGGGCACTTGAGAGCCCCTATTCTTACGTTCTCAGGGAGTCCCAGTAGTCGGACCCCTAGTGTAATTTGGAAATTACTGTCATTTGTGGTAAAGCCCACATCCTTTAGGTGCACATTAGGGTTTTCCAACATAGGTACATCAGAGTGTTAGCACAGGCTCAGGTTCTTAGCTTCTGCAATCGAGGCAGGAGCCCCGTGCAAACCAACAACAACATCTGAGAGACTGCTAAAAATTGAAGTTTTCCCATTGGCCTCTTAGCCCCAGTGTCAAAAATGAAATATAAAGTGACCAAAAATTCAAACATATCCCAGAATGATACCAATACAACTCATCCTGCAAAAAAAACAAGCCCAAAACTAACTACAATCGATGGAAAAAAAATTAAAATTATTTTTAAAGTTGATTTTACTGTACATTGCAACAAAATATAAAAAAAAAAAACCAACCTGATATCTTAGGGTTTGCTGTAATCACACAGACCCTCGGTATAATGAGAACATGTTATGCTGTACAGTGAACAGTACAAAATTAATTTTTTAGAAATATAATGTCAAAACCCATCTTTCCTATCCTGCCTCGGAGTCAATAAGGTATAGGACACCATTAAAAGATACAACTCCCTTTGCAAAAGACAAGCCCACAACTGGCTACATCAAGAGAAGTACCTAAAAAATGAGCAGTGACCTGAAGGGGTTAAGGCATTAAATGCACCTTATTGCCTTGTGGTACTAATTTGCAGTACAGGCGGTCCCCCTACTTAAGGACACCCGACTTATAGATGACCCCTAGTTACAGACGGACCCCCTGTGACCTCTGGTGAAGTCTCTGGATGTTACTATAGTCCCAGACTGCAATGATCAGCAGTAAGGTGTCTGTTATGAAGCTTTATTGATAATCCTTGGTCCCATTATAGCAAAAAAATTTGAAACGCCAATTGTCACTGGGGCAAAAAAATGTTTTTGTCTGGAACTACAATTATAAAAGATACAGTTTCGAATTACATACAAATTCAACTTAAGAACAAACCTATAGAGCCTATGTTGTATGTAACCTGGGGACTGCCTGTAATTAGGAAGCTTTGTCTAGATAATTATTGCTGAGTGTTTGTAAAAATCCATTAGGATCAACTTTTGGCTGTTATCATTATGTCTTAAAATCAATATATGTGATTGTTATGGGATATTGTTTTCACTAAAAACAAGACACGTTCTCATGATCTTGTAGATCCCCGCAGACAGAACCCCCACCATAAGGTCAGATTTTTATCCCTTATCCCGTGTTAAAAAAACCCAAAATTTATAACAAACCCAAATTTGGAAATTTAAAAAACAGACGCATGTATACATTCAAGATCCAAAAATTCTAAGAACCCCTCAAAATGAGGTCACCGAGATCCCTCAGTGTCTCTTCAGAAGAGATTTTCTGTTGACTGTGACAAATAATCAGCAGTGTCTGAGGTAAAATAGTTCTTGTTGCTTATGGCAGCCAATCAGAGCTCAGCTTTTATTTAAAAACCAGCTGTGAGGAAATGAAAGCTGAGCTCCGATTGGTTGCCATGGGAAAGTAGAACAGTTTTGATCTCACAGACTTCTGATAAATATCCCTGAATAACTAAATGTCATTCGGGGAGATTGGAAAACCCCTTTAAGTTGGAGTTAGTGACATATCTAAGCCATCATGTGTAAAATTTGGTGCAGTAGCAGGGTCATAACTTGAGGGGGTGCAGAGGCTAGTACTATAAACCATACATTATAGTCAGGGGCCGGTCACCGACTTCGCACCAGGGCCCATCAGATTTAAGTTACGCCACTGTGCAATAGGGGATTTTAGTGCATATGGATTGTGGCTAATGTTCTGCTAATCCGTTTGGATCTGTCATTGAGATCAAACAGTGATCTGTCTGGTACTGAAACAGTGTATTTTGGCATCCAGTATGTATAAAGGGCTTTAGCTTGATGATAGGAGGGGGTCTGAGTGATGGATCATAAAAACGGGGGTCATTTGCACCCCCTCTGTACCCAGAGATGGATAGAGCAGCCAGTAACGCATTCCCCAGTAACGCATTCCCCAGTAACGCATGCGCCTTTCATCTTTATGGCGCTGACAGCCATCATAACCAGATAACTACTCTGCAATCTCCGTCAGTACCAAAAGGATGAATAGAGGGGTACAACGATCCCCTTTCTTATGATCTGTAGGGGTGCTATCACTGAGACCCACATCGATCAGTAATTTTTTCACTTCCATCTTTTCATAAATCCATAACTGTTTTTTTTTTTAAATTTACAGAGCTCTATGAGGACTTGTTTTTTTTGTATATAACATATTGTCCTTCATATTCCATGACGAGCAAAAAAATTCCACATGAATTTGACGTAAAACGCATTTGCACCATTCCCTTATGAGCTTTCAATGTGCACTGCAAATGACACCTCTACTTTATATTTTAAAAAAATTTACAACGCTTTGTAAAAAAAGCGTCTTCACTTTGTGTATGGTGTCATTTTTCTGTTACGGTGTTCATAGCTATGAATGGTTTTTATATTTTTATAGATCCGGACATTTGGGATGCTGCAGTACCTGACTTTAAAAAAAAAAAATGTAGTTGTTTATTTTTATATCAGCCCTAGGGAAAGGGGGATGATTTGAACTTTTAGGGGTTTTTTTTTGTAACTTTAAAATTTTTTTAGTCAGTCGGAGTACAGGCGGTCCCCTACTTAAGAACACTCGACTTACATACGACCCCTAGTTACAAACGGACCTCTGGATATTGGTAATTTATTGTACTTTAGTCCTAGGTTACAGTAACAGTTATCAGAGGTGTCTGTAATGAAGCTTTAGTGTTCATCCTGGTTCTTATGACAACCCAACATTTTAAAAATCCAATTGTCACAGAGACCAAAAAAGTTCTGACTGGGGTTACAATGATAAAATATACAGTTCCGACTTACATACAAATTCAACTTAAGAACAAACCTACAGACCCTATCTTGTATGTAACCCGGGGACTGCCTGTACTTGCACCATAGGGGGTCTGATCATAAACACCATATACTGCAATAACCCTGTCTTTGAGGCCGGTGAGGGTGGTGACTCACATGGCGTTTTTAGGACGTTTTTGGTTTGGTTTTTAGTTTCAGATCATAAAAAGGATGCATTTTTTGACAGGTTTGACCAATTCTCTTAATTCAAACTGGTCAAAAACGCATATGTTTTTTTCTGATCTGAAAATGTGCTACTAAAAACGGCCTAAAAACACCCTGACGTTTTTGTTGAGTTTTCGAACGCATTAAAAAAACTTTTTTGCTTGCATTTTTAAAACGCAATGCTTGATGTGCACTAATTGCACTAATTTCAAAAAGCAGACCACAAACGCATCAGTCTTCAAAATGCAACCACTTTGAAAAGTGCAATGAAAATGCGCCTCAAAAACGGAAATATAAAAAGCGTAAATGAGAAAAAGCAAAGACAGTTTATCCAAAAACCCAGTTAAAAAGCCACCAACTGATGCATTTTTACAAAAAAACGCAAATGAGAAAAAAAAAAAAAACGCACTGCGCCATTTGTGTCACTGGCCTAAGACGCCCAATACTATTGATTGCCATAGCGCAACACAGGAACTCTTATAGGAACATACAGGGGGGCATTATACGTGCCTACCTATATACAGCACTAAGTGCATGGGATGGAATATTAAATGCAACTTGGAAGTACAATGTCTAACGCAGAAAACAAGCCCTCATACAGCTCTGAACACGGAAAAATAAAAGTTTATGGATTTTGAAGGGGAGGGGAAAAAAACGGAAACATGCAAATGGAAAAAGGGCATTGGCAGGAAGGGGAAAATTATTATTTGGCTTTAAATGCAGCAAAAATTATACAATATATCCTACCTTTGGCTTTGCCTCTGAGTGATCCACAAATGGCAGACATAAAATATCAGGCGAAATTCTTCAAAGCATGTAAACAAAATATATTTCCCTCCTCCACACTTCTAGGCTTCCAAAGGCAGTCCCCGGGTTACATACAAGATAGGTTCCGTAGTTATGTTCTTAAGTTGGATTTGTATGCAAGTCAAAACTGTGTATTTTATAAAAAAAAATTTCCCCAGTCACAATTGGAATTTTAAAAATTTTTTCTGTAATTGGACCATGGATTATCAATAAGTCTTCATTACAGACACTTTACAGCTGATCATTGCAGTCTGGGACTATAGTAACATCCAGAGACTTCACCAGAGGTCATAGGGGGCAGAGGGGTCCATCTGTAAGTTGGGTGTCCTTAAGTAGGGGTCCGCCTGTAGTTGAAAAGTTCAATTCAACTTTTGCTTATAAATCTGCGAAGACTTTTTTCCATAAAAGATTAGGAAATGTAACCCCCACAATAAGAATCAACTTCTTTCCATACATCTATTCGTTGTAATATGTATACAATAATATGTCATATGATCATTCCAAGCTCTGTAAAATTTGATATAATATTCCAAAATCTAGGAAGTTTCAATGAGAACTTACCTCTGACGTGAGCTGCTGCTGCTTCTGTGATCTGCTTGTGGACTAGCTGCAGACTGACTTACCTGTGGACAGGTGTATACAGGGCGGGGAGAGCTTGTGCCTACACCTTCCTGCCAGGAATATAATCCCACGATTACAAATAAGCATTGACTGAATATCCCGGGAAACTATTTTTGACACCGTTCTTTTTCAGTTTGATTTTTCACCTGTTTCAGTCTAGAACGTTCTTGCTGAATTCCAAAACTTTTCCACCGTAAGATTTTCCTCTTCTCGCCATGAGACTCGTCCAGACTGGATGGAGGGAGTAGTAGTGCTCTCCTAATGTCTCAGAGCAAATGGAGCCACCAGCAACATGTTCACACTTGTGTAGGCTACTCAGAGTACACAGGTCACGACTCGATTAGCCTGTGTTCACACAGCAGAAAGTATTTATTATACTATTTTTTTTCTTTTTCGCATTTTTGTTGTTGTTTCACAAAGTTCATCATGTTGTTTTTTTTTTTTATTTTCCGCAGAGCGCCAGATTTGCCATAAGTTTCCAGATGTGGACGTCTGAAAAAGTCGCAAATTTTGGTGTAATCGTGGTGAAAAGTGACGAATAACCTCCACTCTAGAGCAAGGGGTTGCTTAGGGTGAGATCACATGTACCACACCCACAGGCGCGTGTCCTTAAGTAGGGGTCCGCCTGTAGTTGAAAAGTTCAATTCAACTTTTGCTTATAAATCTGCATTGACTTTTCATAAAAGATTAGAAAATGTAACCCTCCCCCCCCCAATAAGAATCAACTTCTTTCCATACATCTATTCATTGTAATATGTATACAAATATATGTCATATGATAATCCCAAGCTATGTAAAATTTGATATAATATTCCAAAATCTATTCCATTCACACAATGCGTTGCGTTTTTGACGCATTCCACTGGCTTCAGCCTTGATCACATGATAAAGTTACATTGCGTTTCCACTGCATCTGCTAAAACACAATGTAACCTCAGCATGGGAGCAAGGCTGAAGCCAGTGGAATGCGTCAAAAATACAACGCAACGCATCATGTGAATGCGCCCTAACAGTGCAGTGTTTTTAAATGGACTGAAAACGCATGCATTTTTGCATATGCACCACTCCTGCCAATGCATAGGCAGGTGGGAAGTTGTGAATAGTGCCCTCTCTAGGTTACGAGCTGTTAGGGAAATTGATCACCTCTCATGAAAGGTTCTGGAATCTAGACATTGTGTAATTGGGTTCTGCCTGGAAAGGCAACAGTTAATGCTGTTATTTGTATTGTCCAATTAAGGGTGATGCCACACATGGCATTTTGAACCCGTTTTTGGTCCGTTCTTAAGCAATCCGTCAAAAACCGCATGCATTTTTGACAGGTTTTACCAATTATCTCAATGAAAACTGTTTAAAAAACGGATGCGTTGCAGTGCTTAAAAACAGACCAAAAACAGGTTAAAAACGCCATGTGTGGCATCACCCTCAGTACCTGTAAAGGAAGCTGGTTGGAGGAGTATTACCACCTGACAAAGGGAGTGTAAAAACCTCTGCTGGGTGAGATCTTGGAATCCAGTCAGTAGAAAGAGTAGCAGGTCCAGTGTGCAGCTCCCTCTGTCCAGACCCACAACCAGGAAGAAGAGGAATCTCAGGCCGCTGCCTGATACCTGAGGGCGAGTCAGGAGACTCAAGCCCAGAACTGCAGCTTCCACTATTGGATACAGTTCACCCTACATCAAAACAGCCTGCATCTCCTACCTGGCTGAGAGTAACCTTCCTGCGGACCAGCTACCTCCCACCAGATCACCAGCTTGCGGAATCTACTGCTGTTATGTTTGGCCGTTGTCTGCTGTTCAATAAATAACTGAAAGTTGATTTGCACAACATTGCCTCCGTCTGATCCCTGGATACGGCTGTTACCACCACGGGCTTCCCCCTTCCATCACCCAGGGACTCATCCTACAGACACCTCAGGGGTTGCCCCAGGGAGAATCAGTACATCAGCCTCTCCCTCCATATTTCTTGCACACACCACCTGCTGGAGACCTGCCAGACTGTAGGTCAGCCCTCCGGTCCCTATACCAAGCATCGTGACCACAGCGTGCCGAGGCCGCAACCGCCAGCCACTCCGTTATTCTGGGCCCTGGCTGCTTCCAGGCCCCAAAAAAAGGCTAGGCCCCGGTGGGTGATGTTTCACATGTTTATCAATCCTGTTCTAACATTTTCACAGCTGCTTACACTTCCACAAATGAAGAAAAACAGATTCAAAGCAGCCAAAGGGTGAAGGCACAAGAGGCGTTTTTAGTTAGTGCGTTTTCAGATCGTTAAAAACGCATGCGTTTTTGTCCGTTTTTAATTGCGCAATATCGGAAAAACTGACAAAAACGCATGCGTTTTCAAAAAACGGTTGCGTTTAAAAAAAACGGATGTGTTTTTTAACGCATGCGTTTTTAACGATCTGAAAACGCACTAACTAAAAACAGCCCAAAAACGGCCTAAAAACGCCACGTGTGTCTTCACCCAAAGGCTTTTAAAGCGCATGCGTTTTAACGGACTGAAAACAGGACGCGTGGCATCACCCAAATGCATGCGTTTTCAGTCAGTTTAAAAACGGACCAAGCGTTTTCTCTATTGCATTTTTGAAGAGGTGAGTTTTCCATGGCGTATTTCCAACAAGAACTAAAAATCAACAAGCCACTGCGTTTTTACAAGTTCCAAGAGGTGCAGATGTATTCAATTAAAGCACATGAAGTGTCACGTTTTGAAAAAACACATGCGTTCAAAAACGCCACCAAAACGTCATGCGTGTCACAGGCCTCAGGAATTTTTCTGCACATCAGATTTGTCATGGTGGCTTCATAAATAAGAAGTCGCAAAGGGAAACATATGAAACTAGCAGCCCTTTCAGGCAGGATATGAAATGGCCTTCTAGAATTCCCTCCTTTATGTGCAATTTTACCAAAAAAAAAATCTCCAGTCATGTGAAAAGGAACAGAGAAGAGTCAGTTTTTCCATCACATGAGTCATGTTTAGAGGCTGCAGGAGGAGCGTCACTCCTAATCGAGAGCTATTGAAATGCTGACAATCACATTGTAAAACCGACAACTGGACTCATTAAAGGGGTTAATAATCATTAAAGGGGTTGTCCACTTTTAGCACATATTTGACATTGTTTATGTAATGAAAATGTATTGAACAATAATCATACATTGATGTGTGGCAGCAGGACTGCAAAAATACATTTATATTAGAGTGCTGTAGCTGGACTTACAGCAGAGGATAGAAATCAAAGAACACAACCGTGAAAAGTCTAACCAGTGCACCAAGTCCAGCTACAATCCTGGAATATAAATGCATATGTCACATTCCTGCTGCTACTAACAAGCCACACATGGTTATACACCTCTCCAGAGACAAAACCTTACAAATCTGCAGCTTTGTTTGGTCAAAATACCGCAATTTTCCAGGAACATATTGGGGCCATTTACTATCTGTATTACGCTTCTGTTTTGCAATTTACATTTTTCTACATAACCGATTGTAATATAAACAGATGTCTGGGCTGATACGTTAATAGCTAAGTATACATATTTTTATGGATAGCTTTAAAGGATCAGTTAGTTAGGATCTTTTAGTTAGTGTCTGTTTCCGTTTTTCGTTATTTTATAGTTTTTTGTTTTTTTTTTATTTCTCTGCTTTGGCCACTAGAGGTCACATTGAAACTCTGGGATGTAAAATCAGAACATGCTCAGTATGAAACGGCAGAAGAAAAAATTACTCAGCAGTTTGTGTCCAACTAAATGCAACGGATTATGTAAAAACGGACACTAATTGTAAGTCAATTGAAATCAATGGAGAAAAAAATGGTTCATTTATTCATCCGGAAACTACAAAATGGAAGCCAAAATGCAAATAGTAACTGGCTCTTAGTCGTTAAAATCGAATTGGTGGGTATACGACCTCTGGCACCGATTGGTGGTTTCATTTGATATAGTGTGGGAGGAGCTTAAAGGGAACCTGTCAGCAGGTTTTACCCCACTAAACTACTACAGTACTCCTCTCAGATCGGGAAATGTCCTTTCTAGAATTTCCTCTTATATGTCAAATCTCATGTGTTTACCTATAAAATATCTCCCCCAAGGTCAGACAAATATGACTCTTCTCATCCCATTTTCACGAAACGAGTCAAGTGTATGCAAAGCAACTCACAAGTCCTCTTCAAGTGCAGAATTGAACTATTTGAGTGCAATGGTTGTGAAAGGATCTGATGTCTTTTTTTTCCCCCCCGCAGAATGTGAATGGGACTGTCATAAATCCCATCCACTCTTCTGCGAACATTGGGGGTCATTTATCTTTTTTTTTCCCTTGTTGTTGCTGTTTTTGCGCCTTTTTGCTGTGTAATGTTTTCAGCCTATTTTGTGCTTTTTTTTTGGAATGTTGCGCCTCAATTCGCCGTGTGTTATTGCGCCTCTTTACACCCGATT
The DNA here is from genome assembly GCA_019512145.1 of Engystomops pustulosus. Lineage (NCBI taxonomy): Eukaryota > Metazoa > Chordata > Amphibia > Anura > Leptodactylidae > Engystomops > Engystomops pustulosus. The sequence continues at coordinate 145,929,212 of CM033647.1, forward strand.
AATTATACTGTTGCGTCTATATGGGCGCAAATAATTGATCAATAAAACGCCCATCCTGACCATGCTTAGGAAAGGCAATGGTATGATTTTTGCAAACAAATTAATAAGGCGCACAAAAAAACCTGCATTTGACATAGAGCAAAAACGACAAACGAGGTGCAAAAAATAGACAAAAAGAGCGCAAAGAAGGGGGAAATAAGATAAATGACCCCCATTGAATGCTGCGGGTTGGCCTTAGATAATCCCAGCCTTCAGTAGTTTTACACTTGCCAATTGTATAGTGTGGTCTACCGGGTAAAGTGTCTGGGAAGTCTCCTATACATCAGAGAGACAATCCCGAACAAAGGAGATCACATCACAACAAACACAAATCCTGAATACTGCGGGATCTGGTTACGGCCCCTCCCTTACCGCGGTGACAACAGAAACAACATGTCATTGTGCGGCTGAGGTATCGGGTTATAAAGCAACAGGTGGAAGGTAGAGGTAGAACTATTTGTAGAGGTAGACGTACAGGTAGAGGTTTTGTTATCTCACACTTATCTAGGTGACGGAATTTACCTGAGGTCACCTGAAATATTCTTATCATTATTCTGTGCGTTATCTGTGTTGGTCCCAATCCCTCAAAGTCAGGTTTCTGTATTCCCAACACAAAGTAAACTACGGAGGAGACTCTGTCGGTCTATTTTTGGTGGTAGGTAAACACCATGATTGATTAATAATGGGTTGGACGTCTATTTAACTTTTGTATAGTGTTACACTTGACTTACGTAGTTCAAAAGGGCTGGGATGGGAAGAACTTCACCCCACTGTATGTTCTATATGTTCTAGAGATGGGAAAAATATTTTACAGAATTTTTTGAGACAAAACCAGGAGTGGGTATTCCAGAATTGGGAAATATAAAGAAAGGAAATAGATTGCCCCCCTCCAGCCGAATCCACTCTTGACAATGCTGCAAAATCTGCATCAAAAAATTCTGCAGGCTGCAACGATTCCCCCCTAAGCTACACCACAAATGTTTTATTACTAATAATCATCTTCATAATAATAATCATCTCTATAATAATAATATTTTTTATTGATAGTAATATAAATAGTAGTATGGAGATTATTATTATTAATCATAATAATGACAATCGTCTCCATAATAATTAAATATTTGCCCAGCCCAAGGATTTGAACCCACAACCTCCACATTCTACCTGCATTAGAGATAGAGAGCCTCTATACACTAGGCCAGGGGTCAGGAACCTTGTGGCTGAGAGAGCCATGAATGCCACATTTTAAAATGTTATTCTGTAAGAGCCCTACAATATACCTGTAGATAGGTAGTCCCAGCACATGCCTCCAAGTAGATCGGTAGCCACAGCACATGATTCCCAGTCGATAGGTAGCCACAGCACATGCCTCCCAGTAGATCGGTAGCCACAGCACATGCCTCCCAGTAGTTCGGTAGCCACAGCACATGCCTCCCAGTAGATAGGTAGCCCCAGCACATGCCTCCCATAGATGGGTAGCCCCAGTGCATACCCCCAGTAGATAGGTAGTCACAGCACATGCCTCCAAGTAGATGGGTAGCCACAGCACATGCCTCCCTGTAGATGGGTAGCCAC
>CM033647.1:145931099-146065643 GCA_019512145.1 Engystomops pustulosus
AGCCACAGCACATGCCTCCCTGTAGATGGGTAGCCACAGCACATGCCCCCAAGTATATAGGTAGCTACAGCACATGGTTCCCAGAAGATAGGTAGTCACAGCAAAAAATAAATATTCACCTACCAGCGCTCCCTGCAGCCAGCTCCTCATTGCTCCCACGCTCTTCTCTTTTACCCAGGCTTAAACGATGGCGGCGATGGCACCTGGGTCGCACAAAGGACATAGGCAGCGGTAACGTCGCTGCCTGTGTCCAGTGATCAGTCTAAGACACACAGCAGCCATCACTATTTATTAAAGATCTGTCTGAGAGCCAGATCCAGCCAACAACAGAGCCATATCTGGCTCCCTACCTCTGCACTAGGCTATAGACTATAGAGTAGTTGGCTATAGAAGGATTTTATGTGACTACGAGCTTCACTGGTGCACAGTGACACAGGCTCCATGCACTGGTATATAGAGATACATCTTCTCAGAGATTATTATTGTAATTATTGAGATGACTATTATTATTATTTTTTATTATTATTATTATTTTTTATTATTATTATCATGGAGACGATCATTATTATTATTTTTATAATAATGATTTCAAATGATAATAAAAAATCTTATAATGGTCGTCTCAATAATTACAATAATGATCTCTGAGAAGATGTGATAGTAAATGCAGTTACTGCATTTCTACATAATGCAGGGACCCCCATCCACTGCGCTGTATGCAGTTGTGGGATCAGGCCAAGATACGGCCCGATTCCATAGGCTTCACGTCTTCGTGTGCATGAGCAGGAAGCTCCCGAGAGAGTCGGAGCTGCCGAGGAGAAGAAGACCTGTGGGGAGCACCGGAGGGTGAGTATTTGACCTAATGCTTTTTTTAATATGCGTGTTACTTTTTCAGCACAAAAATTGTATACTTGAGTATACAGGCGGTCCCCTACTTAAGGAAACCCGAATTACAGACAACCCATAGTTACAGACAGACCCCTCTGACCTCTTGTGAAGCTTTCTGAATGCTTTACTATAGTCCCAGGGTGCAATGATCAGCTGTAAGGTGCCTGTAATGAATCTTTATTGATCATCCTTGGTCCCATTACAGCAAAAAATGTTTAAACTCCAATTGTCACTGGGACCAATTTTTTTTTTCTGGATCTACAATTATAAAATATACAGTTTCGACTTACATACAAATTCAACTTAAGAACAAACCTCCGGACCCTATCTTGTATGTAACCCGGGGACTGCCTGTATACAGTACCCAATAGTAGGGTTCTGTATTTAATGGGGTTTTCTGCAAAACCTCATTTAGTTGGGGGCAGGGGGTAGTCAAAAAAAGTTGGAGAGTATTTACACTGCTCTGGTTCCTGATTCCCACAGTACTTTCTGCCTTCACTTGCTCTGCCCGACCTGCTTTAACAATAAAGGGGTGGCAGAAAAGAAAACTGTAGTTACCCTGCTCTGGCTCCTGGTACCCATGTCGCTGTGGTATTATTGGTTTTCTGCCTTAGCACCCTGTCTGAAGCTCTAGGTGGCCATGGGACAAGCTTTGGCCAATGAATGGCCTCCTCAGACCATGGGACATCACTTCCTATGACCATGGAACATCACTTCCTTTGTTTTGTCCTTTTGTATATCTGCTGAAACAGGTCCCCTGGACCTCTTGGATCTTCCGACTCAATGCGGAGACTGAAAACCAGAGCATTATGGAAACTGGGAGACATATCGGGGTAAAAATGCTTTTCTGTTTTGCCACCCCTTTTAAAGTTATAGCTGATCAATATAAGCCTCAGGTGTTGAAACAGTATAATAATGCTAATGATAATATAAGAAAAATTAGGGAATTCTTTAATTTTTATTTTATTGTCTATCCTATAATCATCCTGATGTTCCAAAGAGCACATGATCAATGTGAACACTATAACATTATTATTATTAGCTGAAAAAAACGCAAACCTTATAGTAGCAAAAGTAACAGGTCAGTAACTATGATGATCAAGTTTAGGCACTTTACAGAGAAAAATATAAATTAGACCAAAAACAACATGAAACATCTTTCAGAATGACATTTCTACCTGTTTGATGTATAAAAAGGATTATTATACTAGGGTTCTGGGTACCAGGAGGGACATCATTGGGATAAATAATCTTGGCCAACTGTTTGACAGTAGACACAAAGTGGGAGGGTAACCTAGACCTACCAAACCAATGGGGCCTAACATTGGAGAACTATTTCACATATACACTCATTAATGGGTGAAATCCTTCCAAAAGACTGAGCCAGATCTAGACCAAGATGTTCTTCACCAGAATTGTGTATACCTCCTTCTTTGAGAAGATCAACCCCTCTCGAAGATCTCATATTGCTTTCAGTGTAATGTTATGGTGTTCCAAAAGACCTCCAAAGGTTTGATCTAGAGCGAAATGTTCTATACTTTCAAGCATACACATCACCATCTTCGAGGAGGCCACCCCACTAGAGGTCCATGTTATGAGTTCATCTTAGGTTTTTTGATACTGTTAGCTGAGGAACCATTTTTCGACGCTGGGAACAATCTTGTAACCCTTGTTTTCTTGTAGTTCTCGGCATGCCATACAGTAAAATTTGTCCCAACCCATTTCTCTAACTGGAATATAATTTAATCTCCAATTAAAATACTGTTCATATCTTGCCTTGTCTTTGTCCAACTCTAACAGGAATAGTGCCAAATCTTTAGGACTTGGGAAATCATCCACATGAATGAAAGAATCTGGAGGGATGAAACGCTCATAATTTTTACGAGGAGCTCCAAGAACAACCGGAACAACCCCTAAAATAAAAGAGTTACCCCACAACTTCTCAGTAATATAATCCTTATGGTCAGAGTTTTCAAATGCTAAATAAAACTTGTATTGTGTAATGGTGCTGGAAAAATTGTCCCAACTCAGTTGTTGGTGGTCCTTTCCAAACACATCAATGTCAATGTGTTTCTTCAGCTCATCATAATAAATGGTGCGCTTATTGTCTGGATACCATCTGCTAACCACCCAGGAGACCAACTTGGACTTGTAAGGAATTTTGAATATTTGTGTTTTTTTCATTGGCCTTAAAAAACCATAAGGAAGAAAAATGTCAGAGTCTTCTCGATAAGTCATTGTTAGGTTTATGTTGTTGTCTAAAATCCTGAGATTTTTGGTGATGATGGGAGGCTCCATGTTAAACCAAACCCAACGTTGGTATCGTGGTCTTGCCCCTTTCGGAAGGTCAAGGTTAGTCATTATGTCGTAATGATGGATAATCACAGCATCTGCTTGGTTTTGCAACTTACGATCTACTGTCAAGTTGCAGCCTGATATCCCATAAACAGACTGACAGGTGTCCAATGGAAATATTTCATTAAAAGGCCAAGTCCAGACAAGGATGAGAAGTTGGTCTTCGTCAAGCAGTTCTTTTGATGGATTACTTTGTACGAGTGAAGGACATTCTTGGGTTTGACTTGAGAAATTCTTGAGGATCAATAAAATAATGAAAAAGACCAATAAAATGGGTAAGGCAGAAGTCAGCAGCTGCTTGTAGAGTCTTTTCTTCATCTTCAGATGAACTGTAAAACACAATGAGTAATAAATGGATTATGAATTTATCAAAGTGTTACATATTTCTTTGAAATTGCCTATTGATGGATCTTAAGATGTATTGTTTCTTAATCATGTCAGACGGAATATATGTTAGTAGCAATTACCTCCAGAAAGCCTATTTGGTTTTGTAGGCCTCAACCAAGCCCTAAATTAGCAGATAGATTACAGTATTGATTTCAAATTAAACAATGCGATTCCTCTTTTGTCCAGTGGAGACAGTATTTGCTTATCTATGTACGTAGTGAATACATATTTGATTACCTAGGATACTGATGGATTATATGGCAAGCACAGTTAGATAATTAGTTGGTCATTGATGAACATGGTCACTGGTGAAGTATATGTTCTAAAGCAGTGGTGGCCAACATTTTCGTATCTTGGAACGGGCTGCACTCAATTTTTTTTTCCTGGGAGTGGACTGAGTAACCCCTGGAAAAAAATAACCCCAACCCATAAAATGTGCAAATTCCCGCAGCCCCGGATAAAAAAGGCTCCCTTTCCTGAAGCTGCTACCTTTTCTGTAGCCGTCTTTTATAGTGGCCCTTTTTCTGTAGCCCCATTTTTATGTATTTATAAGAAAGGGCTACAGAAAAGGGGACATTATAGTACCCCTTTTTCTATAGCCCCCCCACACACACACACACAGACACCTGTCTCCTGGTCTTTCGCCTTTTCACTGTAAGTAAGCTGAAGTACCTAATTTTACCAAAAAAACCCTGGTAAATCTTAGACTCAAGTATCAGCCTAAGGTGGAAATGCAGTTGTGACTTTTTTAATAAAATGACCAGCAGCCTCCCCTCATTAATAAAATAAACACAGCAGTGTTCTCGCCATTAATGAAATGCCCACAGTAAAGCCCCCCTTTAATGAAATGTTAATGGCAGAGCCCCCTATTAATGAGATGTCCACAGCAGTACCCACCACAATGCAATGTCCACTGCAGGGCCCTCCAATGCAATGTCCACAGTAGTGACCTCCCAATGCAATGTCCACAGCAGTGACCCCCCAGTGGAATGTCCACAGCAGTTCCCCCCAATGCAATGTCCACAGCAGTACCCCCCAATGCAATGCCAATGCAATGTCCACAGCAGTGCCCCACAAGGCAATGCCCATAGAAGAGCCCCCCATTACAATGTCCACTGAAATTTCTACAGCGGAGCCCCCCTCCCATGCAATGTTCAGTAATACTGTAGATTGATGTACAACCAAGGGAAAAAGTAAGGGAAGAAACTCAGGTCTCTCTACCTACTTGCCCAGCCTTCCCTAGATGGTAGGCAGCAACTGGGCGATGTTCCTTTCCTTCGTCAAAGTGAAATACCAAGACAAACACGGGATGAAACAAAACACAGGAGGAAGTTCCTACAAATATGGGTGAAAATAAAGAAGACTATACAAAACAGGAGAAGAATCTATAAAAGTAAGCAAAGATCCAAAAAAAAAACTAAATAAAGCAATCCAGAATATTAAAGCCAACTCTAGAAAAGACTTATAGCAAGCACTAGAAAGAGGTCAATTGATCTTCTTATAGGATGTCGGAGTCCCTGATCAAGCGTGGTTTAGTTGGTTCCCCAACATCTAAGCAAAACAGAAAACAGGCCAGCAGGAGGGAATATGAATGGTGAAAGCATCTGTCTATCACAAGCAGCTTAACCGTCTGCAGCCTAGAACAAAATCAACAGGAGACAGAAGGTTGTGGTGAAATTTAATTAAGACAGCTAAGAACGAAAAAGGGTATCATTCAGACTAGTGAAAGACAGAATGCATAGTAAGGGCAAAATCATAGTCAACAGTGTGTCCTCAGCCAAACTTTACAGACAAAGGATGATACTGAAGCCTGAATGGCACAATCAAAATGATATTAGTTGTCATGTTATAAAATCTCAAGAGGCAAGAGAAAGGGTTAGGAAGAACACATATGTTTCCCAAAAAACCTTCTACAGTGGGAAATTCATCAAAACTATCATAGAATAAATCAAACATTTAGAAATAGACAAAAAATAGTATAAATAGCTTGACAATTAAATAGCTTTATGGCGTGAAATGGGTCAGATCTCAGAATTGTAGATACCTCCCTTCCTTTATAGCAGTGATGGCAAACCTTTCAGATGCAGAGTGCCCAAACTACATCCAAAACCCACATTTTTTCGCAAAGTGCCGATGCGACAATTTAAACAGTAAATTATTACTCTCAGCTCTGTCACATGTTTAAATTGTATAGGCACCTGAGGACACCAATACAGTAGAAAGAAGGAAAAAAATCTTTGGTTATCATTGTAGCTTCCTTCTAGGGTCCTGCAAGAGGGTCCTTGAGTCCTGTCTGGCGAACTCTGCGGTGGGGTGATGGCGCGGGTGCCCATAGAGACGGTTCTGAGTGCCACCTCTGGCACCCGTGCCATAGGTTCGCCACCACTGCTTTATAGCATACAGAAATGTTTTCCACTCTGATATTCTGCAACATAGAAGACACAACACACATTCCCTTACTCCAAAAAATAAAAAAATTGTGTGTAATACTTAAATAGATTTAGAGCCTTTGTCCATATGTAGCATTTCCATCATCAATCTACCACAATAACGTATAATGAAATGATCAAAGTGAATTATTCTTCAGGTTCGATTATGAGTGATGAGGTTTAACATGTCAAACACATATTGTGAAGACTCCTATCTTTTGCAAATAGCTTCGAACACCCAAATAATTTGCTTCTATTGTTTTACTACCCTTAGAAAAAGCAGTGTACATACCTGTCTATTACGCAAGAAGTCTTCTCATACGCTGCGTTTCCCAAAATGCATAAAGACAAGCTAAGACGGATATACATACACAAAACATTGAAAACCTGTTTGCTCAAGTTTTATAGAAGTGAGAAGATTAGGAAAACAGGTGACTCACATAAAGATATTATCATAAACATTTTATAAACCCTCTGAATAATAATAGAATATATAATTATGGGGAGTGGCGGGGGAATTGTAAAGGTCTTCGGAGGTTGTTTTCAGAACCGATATCAGTGATAAAAATGAACAATTTTTTAGAAAATAGCACTTTTATCTAAGGATTAAGTCCTTTGTCTAAGTTGGAAGTTTTTAGGGTGGTTTTCTTTGATTGATTTGTAATATTCGCAGCAGCTCCCCACCCAAAGCAAAGTTTGACAGTGTGACATCTGTGTATAAGTTTCAGGAGCGTAGTGTGTCTCGTAACACAAGCTAGTAGACTGCGCCAATATCCATTGTTATGATGTGCTGAGGGAACATTTTGAAGAAGCGGCTGTCCATTGACGCCAAAGGATTATGCACCGGGAATTGAAGCTGCATTTTTAGGGGGGATGGCCCACTGTGGTCTGACTGGGAACATCATTGTAATCACAATCGAGTTTCCATGTCCATCATTTGGATGGTACAATAGATCTATGTGGCATAGAAAGAGATATCATATAGAAGTGATGGCGAACCTTATAGAGAGCGAGTGCCCAAATTACAACAAAAACGTATAAAATTCCAACATGGCAATTTAAAGGGAACCTGTCACCACATTTTTAACAAATATGCTAATGTCAGGTTCCCATAGAGCCCTATTAACTAACTGACACCCTTCTTTTAGCTAAATATTGTTTCCCTACCATGCCCTTCCCCCTTGACTCGCTATAGATATCCCTGGATACCAGGTAATATTATAAAGTTGATTATATGGGGATCTGAGGGAAACAATTTTTAGGTAAAAGAAGGGCTTTATGGGAACCTGCCATTAGCTGTATTTGTGAAAAATGTGGTGACAGGTTCCCTTTGAGCAATAACTTATTGCTCCCTGCTTTGTCACTGCTTTCAATCGTATTGGCACCCTGAGGACAACAATACAGTAGAATGAGGAAAAATTCAGATTATTATTGAACGGGAAGAATCCAGGGGGCCCGAGTAAGAGCACCATAACCTTTGTTATTTGGTAGTGGGAATATCTCGGTCGTTATTGGGGATAGACCGTTTTATCAAAGGGAGGGTTTTGAAATTTGTAAACTATTTGTAACACATATTTGCTCATAGATTATATGGTTAACATAGTTGTACCAACACGCAGGCTCACATTGAAGTGTTAATTATGACAAGTCCAGGTCGCACCCATGTATAGTTCATCACTGAGCATAATACACAATACCATATATCAAGCCTGACTGATATTGTATTGTATATTATGCCTGTCCTATAGCTACAGGAACCTTCTCATGGACCAGATCTCACATATGCTAAAGATGTTCTACTCCTGTCTATAGTGCAATATTGCCATGGTAATTTATGTACACTACACTCCAAAATTTGTTTTTACTAATTGGGTAAGGGTCCCCTAAGTATTACAAATGTTCTGACATCCATCACTCAGAACAGATTAGCACCATAGATACTTAATTTATTAAAAGCAATGGGGATATGTACTATAGAGAATCTTTTTCTAGACCCAAAAAATTGTTCCACCAGAGAATTTTTGGAAAAATATACAATTTCTGTTATTGGTAGATCTATCCATATGTGTACTCTCTTGGCAGAACATAGAAATTGGCATTTTTAAAGGGAACCTGCCACCAGGTTGTACCCAACTAAACTTCTAGTCCCCCCAGGTAAGGTATGAGATGCCCTTTCTAGAATTCACTCTTTTATTTGAAATCTCAATCTTTCATAATATAAAGGATTTCCCCCAAATTCTGATAAATATGACTCTTCTCATCCCATTTTCACATGAGATGAGTCAAGTTGAGTGGTTGCAGGTGGAGTGCCACTCCAGAAGCCCCCATCTTTGGTTCTATAGTACCTAGAAACATAATTAGTGTCATATTAAAGATAAGAATCCCATCTTTCAGATCCCTTCAAGCTTATGGTTCCATGAGCTACAGAACTGGACAGACGGGCAGTTATAAAAGAGGTAGGAACTGGATCTTTATTTGAGATGCACATCCAACTGCCTATTACCTCTGGTTCTGTAGCTCACGGAACCATAAACCTGACATGGAGAGAAAGTGGAGATTCTTATCTTTAATATGACACCAGTAACCAAATATAAGAGCTTCTGGAGTGACACTACCCCTGTAGCCACTAAACTTGTCTCATCTCGTGTGAAAATGAGTTGAGAGGAGTCATATTTTGCTGATTTGGGGGGGGGGATTATTAATAGGTAAAATTTGACATAAAAGTGGTTATTCTTGAAAGTACATTTCATACCCTACCTTTGAGGGCTAGTATTTTAGTGGGGTAAAAACTGGTGACAGGTTCTCTTTAACCAAATTACAGTTAAAGGGAATTTACATACAGAAAAAAGTACAAAATCATTGTCATTAAAGGGAGGTCCTAAATCACCCAAATATCATGATCTGCAGGCAACATATGGTAGAGAAATTCACTATTTATTATTGCTGTCCATTTTGACAATTCTGAATAACTTCCAGTTTAATCCATATGCTAATTAGGCAGTTGCTGCACCTGGGTGTGTCCTAGTTTGTCACTCTGTAAATAAAGGGGTATTCCCACGAAGACAAGATTCCTAAATAAATTTAGGATAACAAAATAACACAATCTCTAATTCACTGTTATTAACAAAGATACAGCATTTTACAGATATAATTCCAATCTTTCTCTATCAGCCCTGTGTATACAATTTTGGTTGCTCCGGGATCTAACCGTAAATCTTCTGACTATGGTCGGGCAGGGCGAATTCTTCTCATGAATAACTTCTCCTGCCTGCACGCCTGCAGTGCTCCCAGCATCCTGTCCCTCTCCCTGCATTATAAAACCAGCTTAGACACAGGCACTTCCTGCTGGGCAAGCAGCACTTACTCTACAAGGTACAGATAAGATCTTTACAGCTGGGGAAGGAGGTATAGCAAAGCTGACTCTGTGTGTTATAGCTGAGATATAGCAGAGCTGGAGAGTGTCATTTTGTTTTTTTAACACATCTCATCATCTCTCATCTCTCACCTGTCTCATATCTTTTTCTATGTGTTGGATACTAGTACAATGTTCAGAAGCCTAATAAAAGTGTAGATAAACCCTATACCCTGATAATCTAAGCACATTGTCAGCACACAGCATCTCATAGCACAGAGGAATCATGAAGTGTCTGCTTAAAGAGTCCTCACTCACAGTCTGGAATATTACACTGACCATCACTGAGTGATAGAGGCTAAAACAGCAATGCAACTATAAAATTGTAAAGTAAGGGGTTAAAAATTATCTTTAATGTGAACATCACTAGGGGATTAAAGTTTGAGAACTTTCTTTCCTGGCATAGCAGGATCGATGACATCCATCAATTGTTCTGCTTCGGTGGCTTCTACATAAAAACAATGGTCCTTTTAATAATGCAGTAATACAAATATTTGGATTTTCACTCTTGTCTTCGAAGGCCAAAATGCCCAAGGTTATGAAAAGGTTAAACAAACAGGAATTTTCCACTGTTACTGTTCTCCTACCTTATGATAACAAAGCAAACCAGCCCAATGTTAGTTTATCCATTAATCCTATAATCAACAGCTTCCTCCTGTGTTCAGCTATGGAAGCCTCCACTGGCCAAAAGACCTCCAGGTGATGTGGCTCACACCTCCAATGGAGACTCCGACAAAGCTTCTACCTGACATTAATGATATCTCAAGCAATGGCTTTGTCAAGGGTTCACTGAAAGTTCCTCCTTGTAACCTTGAGATAGCAAGTAACACATTCTAAACACATATAACATTCTTTTTTAAATATACTAAAAATATCTTCATACATTCTAGAACAGTTTAGAGCCCAAAGGGATCTAATCAGTAAACAGAAAATTCATTAATAAGAAAAAATTTTCCCTGGATTTGGAGCTATATTTTTTATTCATATCTTAATTGTTTCCTATGAAGATAATTGATTTATGTTTTTACGAGCTGAATTGTAGACATTGAAAATTAAAAAATTGTGATATTACAATATACCAAGTACAAGTTTTATCAACCACATCATCTTCTTCCTTACCCTGTGGTCAAAGCTCGATCACCTGTAGGATTTAGAAATTTTGAAGAGTTGTGGTCAGTGGAGGCCTCTGTACTCTGAGGAAAGCCACGCCCCCCATTCTATCCATTGGATTAACAACTCTAATACACTAGTATAAATTTTTAGAGACACTTGAGATAGTAAAATTTCCTGATGATAGGTCATCAGTGTGAAAAAAATGCATAATGCACCAGACAACCCCTTTAATTATATCGACTTCATAGAAATAGTTTAAAGGGAGCCTGTCACCAGAAATAAAATAATAGAAATACTACCACTATGTTGTCAAGCAGGTGAGCAGCTTCTAAGTGATGTGTCTTTCATGCCCTGGTGTGATGGCATCATCCAGAAAATCAACTTTGAAGTGAGATGTAAATTGGTTTTATGAAGTCAGGGAGGCGGAGAGTTTAACACTGAAGTCAAGCTTTCCCTGCCTTAGAACGCCCCCTTCACTGTAGTTATGGTTCTCCATCCAGGGACATCATTGACCAGATCTCTTGAAGTCCAGCACATGATGTCCATCACATGGGAGGAGGTGTTCAGAGAGAGCAAAGAGAGCTTGACTTCAGTGGTAAACTCCCTGCCTCCCTGACTTGTTACAACAAATTGTTACAAAAACACTTGAAACTTGATTTTATGGATGATGCCACACTGAGCCATGAAAGAAACATGATCTGGAAGGTGCTTCACAACTTACTGGTAGTGGTTTATTAGGATAATTTCTGATGACAGGTTCCCTTTAATATGTCTCTACCATTTACTTTGTACACACTGGGGCTGAGCGCGTACCACTGTGCGACAAAGCTGCTTCACATATAAAGATTACAAAAGTGTTTAAACCGCAATACATCGGTTTATGAGAATAACGAAAATATGCTCCGGCACCAGCTCACCCTGGTTTCCTTTAAAAGATGAGGGGGCACTGTCTCTGTCTGGAGAAAACAAGGTTTAATCACCAGAGGCGACAGCCCTCTTTATGAGAGCTGTCAATCTGTAGAATAGCCTGCCTCAGGCGCTAGTCACAGCAGGGACAGCAGAGAGCTTCAAGAAGGGTCTAGATGCCTTTTTACACCTAAATAACATTAATGGTTATGTTATATAGAATTGTTTTCCCTAAATCCTTTCCTTATCCAATTCCTCCCCTTCCTCGGTTGAACTTGATGGACAAGCGTCTTTTTTCCCAACTATGATACTATGATACTATGATTTAAACACACATCCCCAGGTTTCTTCATATACAGCTACATACAAAGAATCAGGTCCTGTTCTTCCAGACTCTCTTTTACCCAAGTCCCAAATGTGACTTCATTTCATGTTAAAACCAGTGATTTTTAGGTTAAAAGATTCAATAGGTAATTTCAGGCACACTTACCACCACCGTTAGAGAAATGTATAACCAGCCGTGTCTTCTCTTCTTATTGATGTTATCTCGGGAACAAATTATACGGACGGGGTGCAGAGAACAATAAACCACCGCGCCGCTCTATATGACTCTCAGCAGGTCAAACCTGTTTTGTTCTCAATAAAGAGAGGAACAAAGTCAGGAAGTAATAGAACATTCGTTTCTCCTGACACAAGACTTATTATGGGGCTCGTAGAGAAGATACTTTTTCTGACCGTGTGCCAAAACATATTGGGGCTCATTTACTAAGGGCCCGATTCGCGTTTTCCCGACGCGTTACCCGAATATTTCCGATTTGCGTCAATATTCCCTGAATTGCCCCGGGTTTGTGGCGCAAGCGATCGGATTGTTGCGCATTGGCGTCGGCCGAATGAAAACCCGACGGATTCGGAAAAACCACCGCATTTAAAAAATAAAATCTGTCGCGGAGCTTGCACTTACCTTCACTCAGTCCGGCTCGGTAAACTCCAGCACGTTCCGATGCTTTTCAGCGCAGCAGCGCCACCTGGTGGACGGCAGAGGAACTACCTTAATAAATCCCGGCCGGACCCGAATCCAGCGCAGAGAACGCGCCGCTGGATCGCGAATGAACCGGGTAAGTAAATCTGCCCCATTGTGAATTGTGAAGTCCATCAGTCATTTTGTTTCCTTTTAGCCTGAAAATATAGGAATGATCTACTACCTGGACATGGAGTATCTTCACAATCTATTATGTTCTACTGATCATGGCACATTTTCAACCATTATTTCTCAATGTTTTAGCATCCAGAGAAGTCCAGTTTGTCTCACGAATGTGCAGGATGTGCCCAGTTATTGAAGACCAGGACAGCCAGTTGAATAAATGTAGGCCATTAAATTTAATCACAAATCTCTATCCACAAGATCTGCAGATTGCACCAGGAAACATCCTAACTTTATTCTATGATGTATTACTTCCAGCTCTGGGCTAGAAGTTACTTTGTGCAGGGATATGCACCTTAACTGAGAGCTCAGTGAAGACCCAACAGCAGCTAATCAGAAGTTGTCATTCCCACGAAGACAAGATTCGTAAATATACTCAAGGATAACAAAATAACACATTCTCTAATTTAATGTTATTAACAAAAATAAAGCATTTTACAGATACTATTCCAAACTGTCTCTATGAGTCCTGGTGTACACAGTTTTGGCTACCCCAGGATCCGACCAAAAATTTTCTGACTTAGGGTCGGGCAGGACAGATTATTCCCATGAAAATCTTCTCCTGTCTCGCACTGCAGTGTCTCGGCATTGGCCACTCCTCCCTGCATTCCAAGATGAGCTCACACAATTCCTGCCAGCAAACAGCAGCATGAGGAGACTAAACCTACAAGGTACAGGCAAGATAAGGTCTTTATATCAGGGGAAGGAGGCATGTAGCAGAGCTGTGTGTGATATAACTGAGTAAGCAGAGCTAAGAATGTCATTGTGTGATGTATCCATCTCATGGATCTCATCATCTCTTATCTCTCTTTTTCTATGTGGCAGATACTAGTAGCATGTTCAGAAGCGAAAGGAAAGTGTAGATAAACTTGGACCCTGATAATGTTTTTTGTATGTTTTAAAAATAATTTTATTCAGTTATTCATTTTATAATGCATAAAACAAGTAAAAGTAATGCATACATGTGACAAAATAGTTACAATCATAGTATGGTATGGTAACAGGGGGTACAGGTTGCCAATTACTGAACATGCATGCTTAGCAGTGGGAGAAAACAAACAGTAATATAGTAAAATAAAAATAAAATTGGAAAAACAATGCAAGAATGAAATGTAGTTGCATAACGAAACGTAATGGAAAATAAGGACGGAAGAGGGGGAGGGGGGCATATTCGGCCACTCCTGGGTGCCCTGTATAATGTGAGGGTTGGATGGGTGAGCGGGAGTTACTCACTATGCAGAAGTCTGGAGGAAAGAAAAAGGTGTGTGGGCGAGGGGGTATCAAGCAAGAGGTAGAAATGAGGCAGATGAGACGAAGGATAAGTTCTCCCTAATGTCAACTGTCTTCGCTAGTTAACCTCAAGCCTGGGGCTCAGATTGGGTGGAGGTATGTGGGCAGAGTTAGGGATCGGGAGGTGTCTAATCAGTTTTTTCCAAATTCCTCTCCCAATTGTGATTTACATATAGTTCCTGTCAAAGGGGCCTGTTTCATAAAATTGATTTGGGAGTACCAAATGAAATTAGCCCTGGGGAATTGCCGTTGAAAATCAGCAAAAGTTCGGAAGGAGCCGTCAAGTAAGATATCACAGACTTGATAGATAGATGTCTGCGTTAGGAGCCATTGTGAGAGGGCAGCGTCTTCTAAACCTAGGAGATCCCCAACTGTTGTGAGAGGGGAGGGTATTTTCCCTATGCCTGGGGTTTTGGAGGGTATCGACCAAGTGCTAATCACCGCTTGTGTGAGCGGATTTCTGTAGCTCAACAGATGGTCTTTGCGAATTAGAGCTTGGGTTAGGGATCCGCCTAGGACTTCTTCTTAGATGTGGAGGTACATTTTGTTTTGGAATTGAGGTTTTTATACCAGTCTCGTAGCCTTGTCAGTTGGACCGCTTTGTAGAACTGTTTAGACCCAGTCCACCTTTCAGTCATGTGCGGGTCATGATTGAGTAGGCTAATCTGTGCCCTTTTTTGTCCCAAATATATGAGAGGGCAGCTTTCCTCAAGGAGCCAAAGAAATGGTTCGGTAGTCTGATGGGGAGAACTTGCATCAGGTACTTAATTTTTGGGACCAAAATCATTTTGTAGAGATTGACTCTGCCCATCCATAAGATGAAGGGGATTTTCCAATCCTTAAAGGGGTATTCTCATCTGGACATTCACATTCAGTTTCATTAATCTGCCATATATAAACATTTCTTCAATTGGATGTTATTAAAAAAATGTTTCTGTGTGAAGATAATTTCCCATAAACATAGCCATGTTCTCCCTTAGAAACGAGATGGTTTTCTCGGTTACGACTACGTCACATTTAGGCAGCAGTGGCCAGACATGTACTATTGAGCCCTGCCGGACCACCTGGATTCAGCGATCATTACCACAGGACGGCTGTCATATACAAAAACTTTTTGTTTATTTGTGCAATCCCTCCAGCAGAGGTGGTCGTATCTGAGGAAGCTATCTCCTCAACATGACTACATTTATGGAAAATTATCTTCACACAGGAACATTTTTTTTAATAACATCTAATTGAAGAAATGTTTATATATGGCAGATTTATCAAACTGAATGTGAATGCCCAGACGAGAATACCCCTTTAAGGGTGTCGTGTATGGTGTTAATTAAAGGATTAAATGTTTATAATTAAGCATAAACCATTCATTATGGTCTTTAGATATATATTTCACATAGGACTTCGCCCATGAGAAGGATGAATTGGTCGTTGCCTCATCTTTTTGGGGCATGAGATATTGAGGACCATAGATTTTGAGGTGTTTATTTTAAAGTTAGATAATGAAAGTGTTGTAAGAGATTGGAGAGAAATGTAAAAGATTCCTGGGGGTTGGTGGTTACGATTAGTAGGTCGTCCGTGAAAGCGGCGGTCTAATGAACTTTCTTCATAACTTCTAGGCCGGATATTTGTGGGTGTTGCCTAATTCATTGGATTAGGGTTGCCATTATCACGACAAATGAGAGGGGGCAAAGTGGGCAGCCCTGGCGAGTCCCATTTGAAATGTTGAAGGAGGTGTGAGGATTTCATTGATCCTCAGGTCAGCTGAAGGGGTAATGTATAGTGCCATAATACTTTCGAAAGCTTTGGGTTGGAAGCCAAACTTTTGTAAGGTTAATTGCATGTATGTCCAGTCCACCCGGTCAAAGGTGTTTTCGGCATCAGTAGATAGAAAAGCTAGTGGAATCTTCTTTGACCGGGGAACTGGATCAGGGTAGAAATAGGGTATTGTCTTTCCCCTCCCTACCGGGCACAAAGCCTACTTGTTCAGGGTTGATAAGAAAGAGGTGAAGTGTTTTGATTCTGTTGGCTAATAGTTTGGCGAATATCTTTAAATCTACATTGAGGAGGGAAATGGGACAGTAGCTCCCACATTGAGTGGGGTCTTTGCCTTCTTTAGGGAGAATGGTAATGTGGGCTTGCAGGGACTGTTTGGGGAATTTATTGAGTTTGAAAGAAAGTTATAGGTGTCCAACATATGCAGGAGAAGCAGATCTTTGAAAGTTTTATAATATGCCCCCGGGAAGTGCTTTTTCCAGTTCTACAAGTGTGAAAGTCTTGGTCAAGGTATCAGTTTGCTGAGGGGTTAAGTTGGGTAGGTGGAGGTTGCCGAGAAATTTAGAGATGGTTTCTACCCTAAGGGTTTTGTCTGAGGGAGTCTCTGAGCTGTTGATGTTGTAAAGAGATTCATAGAAAGTTTTGAATTCTTGGGCGATAGCTTGGGTGTCAGTGGTGGGGGAGTTGGTTGCTGAAGATATGGATTGGATAAACGTTTGGGATCTCCTTTTCTTTGCTGATGAGGCCATTAATTTTGATCCTTTTTGATCCCATGCATAAATTCTTTGTGTTGGGTGAAGAGGTAGGCCTTTGCAACATATTGGTTCAAGAGCTGTTTTAATTTTTTCCTGGCTACCATTAAGTTGGAAAAGGTTTTAGGGTAATGTGTTGTTCTGTGTTCATGTTCCAAGTCTAGTATCTGCTGCGGTATTTTGTTACGCTGTTTTTTCCTCAATTATTTGAAGTACGCATTCTGTGACATGAATTCTCCTCTAATCACTTCTTTGTGTGTTTCCCATTTAGTACATAAGGGAGTATTTGTTTTGTTGTGAAATTCCCTGAAATTTCTTTTTCTTTCTACAATCCTTTGTTTGTAGGATTCCGGGGCTCGAAGCGTCTCGTTGTGTATCCATGTGTATTGAGGCCTAGGGAGAGTAGGGAGGAAGAAAGTCAAATGGACTGCAGCGTGGTCAGAGACAGTTATGTAGTCTATGCTGAATGATGAAATCAACGGTAAATGGGGAGTGGAGAAAACAATGTAGTTGAGTCTCTGGTAAGATCTGTGGGGGATGGAGAAGAAGGTGTATTCGCTGTCTACAGGGTGCATGGTGCGCCAAGCATCTCTGAGGGATAGGTCATTTAGAGTTTTGTGGATAGATTTAAGTTTCCTAAAAGGAAATCTGTTTTTATTGGAGGAAGAGTCCAGGGTGGGTTCTAGGCAGCAATTGAAATTGCCCCCTATGATACAGATACCTTCTTTGAAACGAAGTTTCCCCAAGGTGTCTAATAACCAATCTATTTTCTGTGTGTTTGGAGCATATTTGGCTGCTATTGTCACCTGCGTGTGTGACCTTTTAAGAACAGGAATATCCCCTCTGGGTCAGTTATATGGGCAGGAGGTATGAAAGGAAGGGTTTTTTTTAATCCTAATTGTTTCCCCTTTACTTTTTGAGGAGTGGCATGCGTGAAACCATTGGGAATAGTGTGAGGTGTGGAGTGATAGTATGTTTTGCAGTTTGAAAAGGGTTTCTTGAAGTATTATGATATCTGATTGAGCTTTTCTTAGTAGTTGGAAAATGTGTGAATGTTTCATGGGGGAATTTAGGCCCTGGACATTCCACGAGGAGATGGTAATGTCCTGAGAGTTATCGGAGATTGTTAAGTGGGCTCCTTCAAATTGTAGATCTTGTACATCTCTGGCCTTGGAGGCTCATTTTCTTTTGGTTTAAGGCGCACTGCCCTATGAGCTCTCTCTATGACAACTGAGGAGGCCATATCTCGTCGAGCAGAGATTTGGATAATAAAAGGACCGTGTCATGAAGCTTATCTTGTGGAATATTTTCCGGTAGCTCCTTGATTCCAAGGTTGTTGTGACGGCCTGTGTTGTCCTGATCTTCCACATAGTTTAGAAGGCTGTTGAGGTGGGATTGTCAGGAGTCCACTGCTATGGACATAGCTGCACCAAAGACAAGGAGGTGTTAGGGTTCAGGGTCATTAGACCCTTTGGACCACCGCGGGAGATGATACTAGCCGACACCTGGGACAGGAGTCTAAGTAGTACCTGGTCTTAACCAGAGCCTGCCGCAAAACGGGATGGTCTTGCTGCGGCGGGGTATCACCAGGTCATTCCACAGGTGCAGCTAGCCCGTGGTGGCAGCCAAGGTAGCAATACAGAAGACAGTCCGTACCCAGGGAGACAGCAGGAGAACAACACAGGAAGGCACACTAGGACTCACGTCAGGAACACAGGAACAGACTGGCACACGGATCAGGAATGAAGGAGCAGGGCCACGGGAACACAGGAGGAGGAACTGGAACACAGGATACACGGGAACACACAGGAACGCTGGAGATACACAGGAACGCTTGGATACACAGGAACGCTGGAAACACACAGGAATGCTTGGATACACAGGAACGCTTGGATACACAGGAGGGCTTTCTCTTCATAGGAATGGCTTGAAGATCCGGCGGGGAATTATGGGAGCCGCTGGAATAAAGACAGACCCGGAAGTAAACAGTGCCAATCACCTGTGCGCTGGCCCTTTATATCTCCCAGCACCGCCGCGCGCGCCCTAGGGAGCAGAGATGGGCGCGGGGCTAGTCCAAACAGGAGCAGGAGCTTGGAGAGGTAAGTCCATCATCGGAGAAGCAGGGCCAGCACGGTGGGCACGGGTGGACCCGCAATCCATGACATGGATCGCGGGGGTGCCCGTGACAGCAGGAGCAGTGCAGGGGGCAAGGATCGCAGGGATGCTGGGCCAAGAGGGAGGTTTGGTTTTCTTCTAGTTTCTCCAGATGACTACCCAAGTGCCCTATATTCTTTTTAATCATAGTGAACCAGAGAATAAAGATAAAATATTATTTTTATGTTACGGTGAGCAGGGGGAAAAAATGCTAAAAATCCAAAATAAAAATTGATGATTTTGTTTGTGTCCCCCTTGAAATAGTTAATAAAATCTCATGAATAAGCTATAGACCCCCAAAATGAATTATCTATACATTGCATCTCATCCCGTAAAAAATAAGCCCTCATATGTTTGCATTACCAAAAAAAAAAAAAAAAAATTAAAAGGTCCAATAAGACAATACAAATCTGCTGTGAATGGCGCCTCCTTTCATTCTATACTTGGCCGTGCGCCCGTACAGCAGTTTACCACCACATATGGGGTATCAGTACACTCGGGAGGAATTGGGCATCAAACGTTGCAGTGCATTTCATCATTTAATTTATTCTGAAACTGTCAGTTTGGCCTAAATGAATGTATTTTCCAAAAAAATTCCATAGTTTCTAAATCGCAGGTCCATATTGTTTTAACCCATGTGAAACACTTAAAGGGTTAATGGACTTAATAGAAGTGTTTTACATACGTTGAGGGGTGAAGTTTCTATAGTGGGGTAATTTATGTGGTTTATTATTTAGGCCTTACACAGTCACTTGGAAGCTGAGTTGTCCCTCAAAATGTGAGTTTTGGCAATTTTCATTAAAGTGAGAAAAATCGCACCTAAAGTTCTGCACCTCATAACATCCTAGAAGTGAGAGGATGCATAAAATATCATCCTAACATAAAGCAGACATTCCGTAAATGTTAATTATCAAGCTTTTTGGGTAGTTTTACTTCCTGTCTGAAAAGCAGAACATTTCAAACTTGGAAAATGAAGAATTTTTACAAACTTTTGCCAAATTTTCACTTTTTTTCAGAACGAATCGCAAAACTTAGCACTTAAATTTTATAACTAATATAAAGTTCAATGTATTGCATTCTCAAAATCACCTGGATAAACCCAGGGTCCCACAGGAAAGTAAAATTGAAAGTTGTGGGAGAATTCTATCGAAGGTAAACATTCATGCAAGTGTTCCAGAAATTGTTCAAGAACTGGATAGATTGGCACTAACAGATGGAGCATGACTTGGTTCTTCTGAATTTTGTGTGGAAACCTGCAAAAAAAAGAAGTCAACTAAGTTTGTGAAGTTAACTAAGATATCCTGCATGTGTCGCTTCCCCGCTCAGGTCCGACACAGTTCATCTTCTTCTTCCTGATCCATGTAACTGCTTGGCTTGCGACACAATTTGAAAGTTAAATCCTGTGCTCAGTCTGAATCAGTTGGATCGTCCACCCGATGGCACCCCCTCCAACTTGTGCCGCATGGAAGTCAGCGCAGCTGCGCCAAAATCCAATCACATGTGACACATACCCATCCCAGACACCTGTTAAATACCTGTCCAAGCCACGCAATTCCTGAAACATACGAACAGTCCGATGGTAGTGCGATCCGCGACCCTAAGTAAATGAGCCCCATAAGGTCCACCTTTGTATTTGATGTATGTTTGAGTCTCAAGGTTTGATAGCATGGTGATGGTTTTATTATGTGTTACGGGGAATTCTTGAGAAGCTTGGAAGTTGTCATGAATACGGACAAATAAGAATGTATATGAATCAACTAAATACAAATTTTTCAATCTTTTTTTAATTTTTATTTAGAAAATCTACTATTGTAATCGCTTTACTGATAATTTTATTGTCTTATCAAATACAACTTTTATTTCATAAATATTAGAAACACATCCCATATAACAGGTAACTAAAACTTAACCATACCATGTTTTTCATACAGCAGAAATACTTTCTTAACTTTACTAGAACTGCTATATGTTTACTATGGTGGGCGCCACGTATCACGTCAGTGCAGTCTACTGAACATGGTAGAACATGTAGGTTCTAGAGAATACTGGCCACTTTTACATAAATAGGTTGGAGAGATTGATACCGATGCCTCTTGGTGACGAGTCATAGGTAGATGATTGTGAAGGTTATTGACAACCACCATGAAATGGAGAATTGTTGTAAATTTTTGGCCTGGAACAAAGGTTACATCAAGATCGTGATCCTTGGGAATCAAGTTTGACGGTATAAACGTCTAATTTAAAGGGTACAATGACCAAATAGAAGCAGCTCTCGTGATATGAATTCCAAAGTTCAAGTAATTTAACAAATTTGATTGTGCTGGAATATTGTGTGTCTTGTTTTTTTCCTGAAGGCTGAAACCTTCTTATACCCAAGACATCTGGTCAGAGTAAGGTCCATGTAGACTTTGCAGAGTTGAGCTGGACTCTTTTGTATTCTTTTGCATTTATCAAGGTTTTTCTTTGGTCTTTAGAAGAGTTTTGTTGGGGTAAAACATACAAAATTGAAATACAAACTTTCGAAATATACTTACCAAAAAGTTAGCTCATTATTTCCTAACTATTGGAGAGGCCTCATTCAATCATATTCTGATCAGTTTATGGTGAAATTGATAGTTATACCTAAACTTATATGTCTAGAAAGGGTTATAGGGAACTAGAAGGTGGAGGATTTTGGCTAGTTGCCCCTCTTGCCCTCCCTGCAGTTAAGCACCGGTTTGAACCAATACCCAAGAGCAGACCGAAGAGTATCCTTTTGGAAGAGGGGAACGTCTTTTGCTTCTTTCTTTTCATGCAGTAGTACTACTTTGTGCATTTTCTTCATCCAGGAGATCTCACTTCTTGCATCAAGTATTAGTCATAAATAAAATAATGAACTATCTTCCAGTGGTGCTCGAGCAGATGTCAGCTGTGTTGTCAGGGCATATTATATGTACTGTTGACCATGCTCTGTAATCGACACTTGACAACATAGATACTACTGAGAACTGTTCAAAGAACAAAAAGAACAGAGTGCATAGTAAGTACATGCTGTATGTCCATCAAGTTCAAGAAAAGGTATAGTGGAGTCTACAAAACACTAGTAAGTATTGGTTTACATAAGTTCTAAATACATAGGAACCAAAAAAAGATCGAATAGTAATAAACTGTAGGTTGGAAAAACCTAAAAACCAAATAGACATGATCATCGTTTCGACATTCTCACCTTTGAAATGATGAAGAACCTTCAAGGAGCTGACATCAGAAGATAATAACAGTTCTTGGGATGTTTAATCCTGGATCTTGAAAACATTGTCCTCAAGGTCTTAGTTCATCCTCTACCATCCTGGGCTCGTCGAAAAAAACAAGAGGAACCCAGGTCTTCAGGTTTGTAGGGTTTTGATCTAAAAGGGAAGATAATAACAGCTCTTGGTGTATTTAATCCTGGATCTTATAAACATAGTCCTCAAGGTCTTAAATTATCCCCTACAGTCTTGGGCTTGTCGAAAAAAAACAAGAGGAACCCAGGTATTCAAGTTTGTAGGGTTTTGATCTAAAAGCAAAGTTTAAATGGTCAACTTTTTTCGACTCAAATTCCACTAATTTCCTGTTGTGGCCTACTGACAAAGCAAGAAATCGCTTCAGTAGCTGCTCATCCAATCAATGGGGCAGATTTACTTACCCGGCCCATTCGTGATCCAGCGGCACGTTCTCTGAACAGGATTCGGGTCCAGACGCTGAAAATCATCTGAACGCACCGGAATACACCGAGCTGGACCAGGTGAAGGTAAGCACTTCCCAAGCAACACATTTTCGGTTTTTAAATGCGGCGGTTTTTCCGAATACGTCGGGTTTTCGTTCGGCCACGCCCCCAATTTCCATTGCGTGCATGCCAGTCCCGATGCGCCACAATCCCATCGCGTGCGCCAAAATCCCGGGGCAATTCAGGTACAATCGGCCCAAATCGGAAATATTCGGGTAACACGTCGGGAAAACGCGAATCGGGCCCTTAGTAAATGAACCCCAATGAGTCTGATAAGTGACGTTTGAAGTAATTGATTAACAAGCATTTCTTGTTGTCTTGGGCCCTAGACATCAAGACTTACTGGTGAACCAATGCTGACGACTACAGCAGTAACACCCCTGAGAGCCCTTCTGGCTAATTAGTTGATTCTAGAAGGAAGGAGGTCATAGATAACAAATATAAGAAGATTACCCCAGACACGGGGCCTAGAACTATGATTAAGTGCCTCTGGTTTATCATGCTAGATTTCCTTTAATTAAACCCTTTAAGATGTTTTAGTACTGTATGTATTCTTAGGTCCCATGACCTCTTATATTATAAATACACATCTTATATGTTATAGCCTTCAAAATACTTTAATTCTGCTAATTCAGGAAGCACTTACCTGACTCTGAACTTTGTGAGGTGGCCTCCGAGCTACATCCATGTTTGTAGGAGCAGGAACGGCATTGAAGAGTAACTCCTTGACATTTACAGAACTCAAATCCTTTCCCCCGTTCTGCCTGAATCTGGAGAAGAAAGCTATGCTGACATATGTGTATTGCTAGTCAGAGACAGACACAATTGTAAAAGGGATGGAGATCATGGAAATCTTAATTTTTTTGTAAAGTTTGTAATTACTTTAATAAACTATGTTAAAATCCCATCAGAACTGTTGCCCCAATCTTATCAGCTACGGGTTGTTGCTATAGAGCAGTGGTGGTGAACCTATGGCACGGTTGCCAGAGGTGGCACTCGGAGCCATTTCTGTGGGCACTGAGACCATTGCCCCAGGACAGAGTTCACCAAATAGGACCAAATCTAACAAAACTTCCTGCAGTCCCAGGAAACTTAAGAGATGCTGCTCTCAGCGGTATTTTAAAGCAACACTCCATTGGATGTTTGGAATTGCAGGAATGGTGAGAAGGTGTGGACAGAACTGCAATATCTTTGGAGGTCCTCCTGTTGGACTCAACATTCTTCCTCTACTGAGACCCTGGAGAGAAGCTATAATGATGTCTGAATTTGTCCTCCTTCTTTCAACTGTATTGGTGGCCTCAGGGGGCCGATGCGATTGAAAAATTTTTTAATAACAGGTAGCAATAAGTTACTGCTTCAAATGACATGTTGGCACTTCAGGGTAAATAATTGGATTTTGGTTGTAGTTTGGGCACTTTGGGGGATATTTATCATACGCTGGCGCTTGCCCCGCCGCTGCAAGTTCGCAGCCCGATACATCAAGAGGCTTCCGCCTCTTGATGTATCGGTGCTGCCGGCAGTGCAGCGTTTATCCTATGCCCGGCAGGGCCTGGCGTAGAAAAAAATGCAGCTGGCGACTTTTCATACAGTAACACCCCGCTCGGCCGGCCGGCCGCGCCCCCCCTTCACGGCCCTCTGGCGTGAAGGTGGCGGATCGGGGCATATAATTGCAAAAGTTACCAATAAGCTAGCATTTGCGATTATTTCAGGTCCTGATAAATATGCCCCTTTGTCTCCAAAAGGTTTGCCATCACTGCTATAGAGAGTCTATTCAGAGCTGTACATACAGAAAACAACGATCCTCAGCTCTTTGCCAAATCTCAAACCACCCAATCTCCCAGTGGATCAAATGTTTTTACTATATAATATTTTACTGCCTATGCCCATTCACGAGTTGTTTTGTCCTTAATTGCTTTTCCTCTCCTCACTCATGGCCCTCCCTCAACATCTCCTCTGCTCCTTGAGGAGGAGAGATTTAGGAGAAGACAACTTGTGCCATTTGAACAAGGCAGCAAGCCAGCGCCAATTAATGGCGCAATGGCCCTTTAAATCTTACAGAGCCGGCGTGCGCGCACCCTAGGAAGCACGGACGCGCGTGCCGGACCGCAGGGAAGGTGAGGGGCGCTGCTGGAGACGAGAGAGCTATGTTACCAGGCAGGGTCTGGGGGCACAGTAAGGCACACAGGTGCGCCTGGGATATGGGTCGCAGGGGCACCCGTGGCTGTGACACCTTCTTTCATGGGAAAACCCCTACATGCAAAATAAATACCAAAAAATACCATACTAACATGTTAACAAATAGAACCTCATTACCTGGTTTGTTTCCTTAGAACAGGAGTCCACTGGGATGCGATCACAGCCCTGACAACACAGTCCATGGGACAAACGTGTTGGTGTAATGCAATAGATTTCTTCTTTCTGAAAGGCAAAAGGAAAGTTAGCCACAAGATTATTAGTAGTAGAATTAAAGGTATTTTACAATTTTTGTAAATCTTTCCTAAGAATATGGGATCTGGGCACTTTGAACCCCCAATCATCTGATATTGGTCACCTAGGTGGTCTAAAAATAAATCCTGGAAAACACCTTAGAACTTACTCTATCAAAATTCACACATCTATGTTTAATAACAAAGTGACAGCCAAACATAGATTTTGCTATAGGGTTTAGGAATTTTTGCCACCACAATAATGGAGCCACTTGGTAGGGTGAGTTTTACCAGACATTCACAATGCAGGCAGTCGTCCAAGTCAGCAATGTAGATAGAGCCATTGGTAAATATGTGGTCCTGTAGAAAGCAATCTAAAGAAAAGAAAACCAGAATGTATCCGTTAACCATAAAATTCGGATTCAATCTTATTCCATTGACCAACCAAGAGTAAAATATTGCATTAACTTTTTACCTCCGCGTTGGTCACTTTCATAAACTGTTATCTTGGTTTCTTCCGAATCCGTACTAGAAAGTTTTGTGCTGTATGTCCAATGTGAAAGAGGAGCCGAATGACTTGATGGATAGACTGTGCCACTTGGAGGCTTCAAAGAAACTGAAGATGTAGCAGACTGATCTGCCACAGATGATGACCTATGAAGATCATGAGAAGACGCAAGCAACGTATCTTCTCTAACTAAAGTCTTAGAGGACGTTGTTAGTGTTGGAGGAAGTTTGGATATAGCTTCTAGTTGTGGAAAGGAACCAAGAGGTGGGGATGATGAAAAAACTGGAGATGCTGGAGATGGGCCGTTAGGGGCCAGGTTAGCGCCAACTTGGTCATGGAACTTTGAGGTAGAGTGACTTGTTGAAGGCAAAGGTCTAGTGGTGGTACCTGAGAAAGCAACGGGCTGAGAAGAAAATATAGTTGAGGTAGAAAGAGACACAAAATCAGTCCTAATGTTGTCGTCATGTGATACCGGAACAACTTTCATATCTGGTTCCATATCAGTTTTTAGTTCAATTTGTAAAGACGACGCCAATTCAAGGTTTTGAGAAGCTTGAACAATTTCAATCAACTTTGTTTGCTGAAAACTGGGGACCTCTGTTTGAGAAATAAAACTCGGAATAGATGAAAATGTGGGTGTTGTAAGAGAGTTACTCCTTGAGAGTAGTTTCAAGTTGAAGGCCAATCGGTTCGGTGGAGATGGATCGGTAACACTCAGTAGCTTCACTGGAACATCAGCTTTTTGGATTATGATATCTTGCTGAGAGTGTTCATTGTTGTGAAAAGAGCCTGGAACCTCTAGATAAGAAAAAGACATCATCAGAAACTATCTAAAATCTTCCATAAAGGTTGTGTCATAGTGAACCATGGTGGACCATACCATTCAGACAATCCTGAGTCTTCTCCTCGCATGGGGTACAAGAGCCTTCTCTTTCTTCACAATGAACATTTCCGGCCTAGTGAAGAAATTCTGTATAACTATCACTAGATCTCATCCAATTTGTCTAAGACTAATGGTAAATGGTTTGGTCCTTTTTAGGCTGCATGAAGAAATTTACCAGATATTTCATGGGAAACTATGGATACTTACAAAACAATGACATACAACACATGGATCAGGCTTCAGAATGTAAGACCCTCCATTCTCCAAAACATGTTCTTCAAATGCACACTCTGTTGTTAGAAGGGAAAATATTATTTTAATTTCATAAATGCCTCTTTCCATGTCATAGGTTCAGACGGACTGGAATGGATTTACCATGCACTAAGACATGCATCAATTTAAAACGGTTGTGTCAGGAATAACATTTATCCAACAGCAAAGACCAAGAATGGAGGAGCAAAAATTCTCTCTGTCCTGCTCCATACCATCGGGACTTATGGGATTTGTAGGTCCCAATCGATCAGGTTTGTTCTAAATTACATTAACTTGGTCTATGGAGCTTGTTTAGTATACAGGATTGCCAAGACCCTGAAGTCCCACTGGCAGTGTTGGATTGCCCCAAGGAAGTATTGGAGAATCCTATGGGTTCTTTGCTCTAACCCAATACTAGACCATATAGTTACAGTACAACAGAAGACAAGCCACTTTGAAGGCTACTAGTGTCTTTTACATAGATGTGATGGAAGGTTGCCTCTCAGAATAGTTTTAATCTGCTGGCATAAAACCTCAGACCGACTCTGCTCATTGCTTTGGAGCAGGTCAAGGGGACATGTGGTGGTCCACACATGATCATACATTTTTACGCTATACTGTAGATTATCCATTTCTTCTGCCACTCATATCAGGACATGTTTAACCAAGAAGAAATAAGGTAGGACACCTCTGCAGAATATAAAATAAATACTATATAAACACCAGTCTATGAAAGTAATGTGAAACGTAGGATCTATACCTTCACAGGTGGCACAACATTCTCCAGGGAACGTATATGGATGGGAGCAGGTGATGGAACAGGAGATAGCCTCACACTGGACTTCACCAACCTTATAAAAAATAAGAAAGAAATTACATATGAGTGGACAGAATTTATAATTTTCCCATGAAAGGAAACCTACCATTTGATTTGATGCATTATGGAGCAAACATATGTGCAGATCTACTTTTGTATTATATGTAGTCTTTTGTCCATGTCAAAGGTACTACATCGGCAAAACGATCAGAAGCCTTTTTATTAGATTTAGAGAACACAAGAGGTCCATAATCACAGGGAATGGCTGTCCTCGCCTGATCGAGCATGTTAGAGAACAACACAATGGGGATGCCAATGTCCTAAGGTTCACGTGAATGATCATAACGACTTGAAAGTCTTTCTTTAAGCCTCTACACAATGTTTGAAGATTATATATTTTGCTGATTCATCTACAATATGATGACGTGTCTCTATCTAGCGTGATATTAACAGATAGCACGGTTTACATATTGATTTTTTACCTATTCACTTGCACGTCATCATAACCTGCTGTTTTACCTAATTTCCATCTATCTGGGCAGCTATTCTCTGTCCAGTGTTAGAGATTCAGTGTTCCGATTAAGGACTTTACTACCAGCATGGTATGTTTTATTAGATTGTTTATTGTCACTATGACGACGCGTATGCGCTTCCTCCCCCTTATATCCGGTGAAATGCGCGCATGCGTCTCCGCTTCTTCATTTCTTGTGGACTTTACTTGTCAATCTTGGGAGTCCGAGCACAACCTTTGTGTGACAGCACAAATCTCCGCACCTACCCATTCATTACTCCTGCTTGTGCCATGCCGTTTGGTAACCACGCTGGCTGTGCCTGTGTTGCATTCACCTCTACAATTGAGATACCCTGAGAATGCTGTAGCTACACTGATGCAAGGTCATATCTTGGTTAATCCCTGAGCTGAGTGGTTTTGCTGATAAAACAGATATGACATTATGACAATGAAGCTCTGTCACTTCTATGGCTGTTTCAAGGTCCTGTATGATCCTGCATCAGTGTAGCTACAGCATTCTCGAGGTATGTTTGGTTCATAATGCATCAAATCAAATGGTAGCTTTCTTTTAACAGTATAGATACATTGAGTAGTAATTCTAAACTCCAAAATTAAAGTAAACCTTTGCTCATCCATTAAGATTACATATAATAACTTAAACCATATAGATCTAGCAGTATATATATGGTAGATATCAACTTTGTCTTCAGATTTTAGATATATAAATTATGTACCTGTCTATTTTAATGAACTTTTTAACATGAGAAAATATGGGAATGCGTGATTTAGGGGGCTGTGTAAAAATAATTCTTTTGGTTAGGCTTGGATGTCACATGTACCAGAACTATGATGTATTAGTGATGACATCACTATTCTTACACATGTGACCGGTGAGGCTAGAATTCGGGAACAGTCATTATGGTAGACTCACCGCTCACTGTCTACCAAGACTAGCACCAGATGCGATGGGAGACAAACCAATGGACTGGACTTCGGCTAAGTGGCTATCATAGAAAGCCTTAGGGAGAGAACTTAGTGGGTTCACAATGAATGAAATGAATGAATCTCACCTGACAGGTGCACTGGGTACATGGTTCACTTTCCAGGGAGAACGTTTGCATGTTTAACACTTTCCTTCCATCATATGTGCAATCTTCGGAGGCATAAACAGGTTAATGTCATGGATCCAAAGTAGACAAGAGACGAAATGTTTAAAGGAAACCTACCACCATGGAGCTACCTATTAAGGTAGATCCGGTGGTAGGTGCCTCTAATGTATGTAAAGATAGCACTTTTAAGGGCTAATCCTTCAGTCCCCTTTATCTTTCTTAATCTTTAATTGTGGTAATATGCTAATTTACCAAAGAGGCTACTGGGGTGTGGAGTAGCCACGCCCCAGTAGCCTCCTTGATCCTCCTACCCAGATATCTTCAGAGCGCAGGAACGAGGAGCAGCTCGCCCTCGTCCATGGAGCCAGCTTTCTGCGCATGTGCAGAACACAGGCCGTCGGCTGTGTGGTCTCGGGTCCGAAGCCGGAGCTACTGCACATGCGCAGAACCCTGGCTTTGCGTGTAGCTGCGAACTCGTAGTGCTGAAGATATCTGGGTAGGAGGATCAAGGAGGCTACTGGGGCATGGAGTAGCCACGCCATGTAGCCTCTTTGGTAAATTAGCATATTCCCTGATTAAAGATTAAAAAAGATAAAGGGGACTAAAGGATTAACCCATAAAAGGATTATCTTTACATACATTAGAGGCACCTACCACTGGATCTACCTTAATAGGTAGATCCGTGGTAGTAGGTTTCCTTTAAAACAAGAAATCCTCACCTCGACAAACAGGACAGCACTCTCCCTCATCATGGAAAGGGTAAGTGCAGTTGGGTGCACATTCAATGGGTGAGCAGGCAACAGTTCCCATCTGTAAAAGGAAAGATATTTGATCTTCACAGCAGCCTACTGTAGATACAGACGTGTGTATTATGACCATTCCGATATTTCTTACCAAACAAATACAAGTGAGGCAGGGATCTGTATATGAAGGGAAGCTCTCATTATTCCTGTATGTCTTCCTTCCATAAGAGCAACCTGAGAAAAATAATCAAAAAACACCAAAAAAGTGGTAGTTCAGACCCAGACACAACAAATCTACATGTCTGTGTTCAGGCATCGGGCATTGAAATTAAACAATTGAGCCATCATTTATTTATTGGAGGATAGTCGGGAGGCCCCAAATATATAAAATAGTCTGGTGGTCCCGTAGACATCAGCAAATGTAACTCTCATGTAAATGGGAGTTTTGAGACCCCGAAAAGTAGAAGTCAGCCAAA
Organism: Engystomops pustulosus; assembly: GCA_019512145.1. Taxonomy (NCBI): domain Eukaryota; kingdom Metazoa; phylum Chordata; class Amphibia; order Anura; family Leptodactylidae; genus Engystomops; species Engystomops pustulosus. The sequence continues at coordinate 145,961,227 of CM033647.1, forward strand.
GAAGACTTCAAATTTAGTATAATCAGTGGCGGATTAAGTGTCTGGGCTGATCACACCATTAGGGCCCTCCCCCTTCCCCCCATTGAATAAACTATTATCTAATATGGTGAAAAGTGATCAAAAGAAACTAAAGTTCCCACAATGGTTGTAATTAATTGGCAGTCTCCGTAAGGAGAACTCTTACTTCCTGACCCTAGTCACAAGCCTCTCAAACCAGTTACCTACACTTTACTGAGGAGGTTGAAACAGGGTTGTCTACAGTTGGGAGTCGGTTACGTCTGGAATAGATATACTGGTTTGGTTTTTATCCTGCAACATGTCATTAGGCTTCCTGATGGTCATGCTTGATGCCAAGGGTGCCTACAAGGTAGCTAAAAGAGGCCTGGTTTTCTTTATCCCATCTTGGAAAACTTTTTTGCCTATTTCCATGAATCCCCTTGTGGAGCATAAATGGCTATAAATCCCCACACGCTTACAAGGCGGACTGATCGGCAAAGTCTCTGTAAGTAGAGCTCTTCCTTTCCGAATACATATGCTTATTGATGTCAGACCAAACGTCTGCTCCCTCCAGCCTCATCCGTCCAACCTATTTCCTCCGTTCTGCAGGCCGAAACGCTGCACATGCTCAAGCCCTCACAACAGATGAAGCAATGGGCACTGTCTAGTGCAGGCAAGGGCTGAATACTGCCGGACCTGCGGAGTATTACCTGCGGAGCAGTCGGGGCAGCACTGTCCCGGCACCATGATAGGGTGAGGACAGGTTTCCACACAGTCTGTCTTCTTACACACAATGGAGCCATCTGCCTAGATCCAAGCACAAGAGAGATTATTACACTAAATGCTACTAATCCCTCAAAAATTATTGTACTATCCTGAAAACGGAAGCTCCTAGGTAAGTTGAGGGTAGGTTGGGATGGGACTGTGAAATGCACTAAACCAATGTGATGCCTATGTGATGGTGACTCACCTGGCAAATACAGATGGAACAAGGGTCTCCAGGGGACCAGATCTGCCCGATAGGAATCTCGATTCCATTGTCATCAAACGGACAACCTATATATTGAGTGATATAGTTTACATAATAGGATGTCTTATACATAAAAGTTTAGAAGGTCCATGTAGACTTAAAGGAAAACTCACAGTACATGTTTTGGCCTGAGTGTTACAATAAAGAAGCTATCCAAATTTGTAAAACTGATATATATCCTCATTATTGGACTGGGGGAGGTCGTAATCTCACCTACAAGCTAATCTCTGATGTCATAATTATTTTAACCAAATTGTATGAGAATAACTCACAGAATGATGTCCATATTTTGTTCCTCGCCCTTTTTTTCTTAGTAATTACATTTTCTGTTCTGATGCTGCTTCTCAAAACACTTCCCCAGCAGCAGTGAAGTGTGTGGAGCCTCTTCTTGTCTCTGCCCTAAAGCTGAGTAAAACTTAGGTTGCCCAAAGTTCCTATGATGCATTGCGTTCTCTGATTAAGCAATGTAGCAGTAAAACCAGTAAGATTCCTACAAGTAAATCCACTGGATTATTTGGTGACTAGCCCGCAGCTTTCATGGAGGAGCATGGAGAAAGTTATTAGTAGTAGCCAGCAGTGAAACAAATAATAGCCTGTGTGAGCACTAAGGTTTAACATTCTGTGTTTCTACTATGCAGAAAGTAGTGATGGGAAGTCCTGTTCTTCTTAGTGAGCTGGATCATTAGGTTCTGCTCACTAAAAAGAGTCGCTGAATGGCTTCCTCTTAAATGTATAATAGGGAGCATCAGTCAGCCAGTCACCCCTCTCCACACCACTTTTAACCCAATGGTTATCAGGTTACAAGCAGGGTTAAGTGAGCGTTTACAGAAAAGAGGTGTCTGTTGGTGACGTCTCTCGCAGAGTCGCAAGAAATTAGCACAGCCAGGGTAGACAGCTACCGCAGGAATAGGCTAAATGGAGGATGATAGCAAAGAAATTGCTGCACATAAGTAATCAAGATAATAGGCAAGAGGGATTGACTTTTAGGAAAAATATCGGAATAGTGCTCTAAAGGGATTTTGAGAGTACACAGTTGCACCTGTCAAAACGCATATATAACCGCTTTAAGGATATGTCTAAACAGGTTTTATTACAGATTTTAAGGGAAATCCACACCATTCACCATAGACCCAACAGAATCCATGCAAAATCCACACGAGGAGGTGGCCTTCTTCTTCTTTTTGCAAAATAGATTCCAAAATTGGAGTCCAATACATATAATATATAGTAAAAATATTTTTTCTTTTTCTTCAATTTTTTCATGGAAAATGTTTGGCAAATGTATTACAGGATACAACAGAAGGATTGTAGTAATGTTTATGATGATTTGCAGCATACCTGTGCTTTGTGGTGGCTCCTGGCATCTGAAGCAGCATTGTCCAGCCTCCAGCACCCAGTCCTCTCTAGGACACTCTAAGCTGGGACAAGGGACAAAGGAGCACTCCACTGCTCCATTCTAAAAGTAACAAATACATTCAGGCAATAAAAATCTTCCAGCAGAAGAACTACATAGGAAAACTAGTCATCTTTTACAGACCTGGCACACACACGATGTGCATCCATTTTCATCTCGGCTAAATTTGGCTCCATGAGGATAAAGAATTCCTTGAAACTCACACCCATCTATAAGTAAAGTACGTTCATCTTAAAAACTAGATAGTAGTCACACAATTCAATCCCACAACAGCATTTACATTCTATTGGCTCTGAAAGGAATATGAAGCTCAGAAATTATGGGGCAAATTTACTTACCCGGCCCATTCGCGATCCAGCGGCGCGTTCTCTGCTGTGGATTCGGGTCCGGTCGGGATTTAAGAAGGTAGTTCCTCCGCCGTCCACCAGGTGGCGCTGCTGCGCTGAAAGTCATCTCATCGCGCCGGAATGCACCACCTCGGACCAGGTGAAGGTAAGCGCTCCCCAAGCGACACTTTTTCGGTTTTTAAATGCGGCGGTTTTTCCGAATACGTCGGGTTTTCGTTCGGCCACGCCCCCCGATTTCCGTTGCGCGCATGCCGGCGCTGATGCGCCACAATCCGATCGCGTGCGCCACAATCCCGGGGCAATTCAGGTGCAATCGGCGCAAATCGGAAATATTCGGGTAACACGTCGGGAAACCGCGAATCGGGCCCTTAGTAAATGACCCCCTATGTCTTTAAGAGAAACAGCTCCATCCCTGTCAGTTGGTTGTGTCTGGTACTGCAGATCAGAGCTGTGCAAGTAAATATGACAGGACCACGATACAAAACGGACCCAACGGACCTACCTGAAGGATTGAAAACATCAGAATTTGCTATGGGTTATAGTTTATTTTTTCAGATTTTTATCAAAAGATTAAGATCCAATTTCTGACTATATCTTTTACTGTCTGTATCTGTAACAGTCAGAACCACAATCCAGGTGCTATTTGAAAGATGAGGTTCTCAACTTTAAAATGTCACCAGAACTATGGAGAACTGTCACAGGAGCTATATGGAAGGACTCATATCAGAAAAAAAGTGACTCTTCTCAGCTCGTTTGCATATGACTTTGAACGATATTTTAACATAAAAGAGGGAATTCTACCCAACCTGAGGGGGCTGGTAGTGGTATAAAAGCCCAAGTCCCATTAATATTACCCTCTCAGTCATACTGGTACTTGTGTAACAGACCTGGACACCGCAGGCAGCAATCTGACATGAAGGGATCAGAGCATGAGACAGGATGACACACGGGAGGAATACAGGTGATATTTCCAGCCTGCAATCATAACAACAATGGCATGAACCCGTTTTGGTTACATATTCCCCACAAGAGCTTATTGTTTTACATGGTCGGTAAATACTGGAATTTAATTTTTTTTAAAGAAAGGCTTGTATTTTTGGCTAAAAATCATTCTTGTAATAATAGGGTTTTGTTTAAAAGGTGGATTCTGCTACCTCATTGGATCCCAAAATGCAAGGTACAGAATTCCATCCTCAATTAAACCCATCCGGCAGCCTGACTAATAAACTTAACTTAGTTCCACCCAGTATCTAATTCCCCTTCTTATTAAGCCCCTAATCATACTGTCCCTAATCTCTCATTAGGCCACCATCCAAAATGCTCCCTCTCATTATGCCATCATTTATATTGCCCCCTTTCTTTATGCCCCTTTTTACTATGGCCCCATTTATAGTGCCCTCTTTCCTTATGCCCCTTTTACTATGCCCCCATTTATAGTACCCTCTTTCCTTATGCCCCTTTTACTATGCCCCCATTTATAGTGCCCTCTTTCCTTATGCCCCTTTTACTATGCCCCCATTTATAGTGCCCTCTTTCGTTATGCCCCTTTTATTATGCCTGATTTACAGTGCCCCCACACCCTATGCCGCCTTTAATTGTCACCATATGCAGTGTCCCATCTCCTTATGCCTCTTTTGTTATGCCTCCATTTATAGTTCCCCCTCTCCTTATGTCCCCCTTTATAATGCCCCCTCTCCTAATGCCCCCATTAATATTGTCCCCTCTATAATCCCCACATTTATAATGCCCCCTCTCCTAATGCCCCCATTTATATAGACCCCTCTATTATGCCCACATTTATAATGCCCCCTCGTATAATTCTTCCTCCATGGTGCCCCCATTTATAATGCCCCCTCTTCTAATGCCCCCATTGATATTGCCACGTCAATTATACCAACATTTATAATGCCCCCTCCAATATGCGCCCTATCCTTAAGCCCCCTCGTACAAAACTTCCTCCATTATGCCCCCATTTATAGTGCCCCCTCTCCTTATGCCACTTTTTATAATACCCCTTATTCTATCCTCCCTGGCTGTGCAGGTTTTAAGAAAAAAAAAAAAGACAATACTCACCTTTCCTCTGGTCTGGTCTCTCTCTGGTGTGATCTTGTGTCCTTCGGTAAAGTGCTCAGGGCCGGCGATGGAGTCATTGCATTGCCAGCGCGGGGAGCGGTGCTGTGCGTAGTGGCAGAACAGGGAATGTATCACTCCCTACTCTGCTATGGCACAGCTGGAGCAGCGCACAAGCCGAAAACACGACTCCTGCATCTTGTGAGCAAACATGACTGCCCGGCACAGTCACGGCCCCAGGGGGCACAACTGTGATCTGGTGTGCAGTCAAGCAGGCCACTCAAAGACACTTAGCAGGCCAGATGCCCATCCCTGTTCTAGAGTAATGGTCCCTTCCTTCAACACCCTTTCCCATTTAGCACCCAACCAATAAAATACTGTCACCCTATGGTGGATATAACTCTCCGCAGCCACATGTGCACATAACAATCCCCTACATTACCACCATGCCTGAGATCGAGGGATTAGATGTGGAGAGTCATTGTTGACACTGACCGACATGAATGGTGACAAACTATGTACAGTATAGGAGTATAGGTCAAGAAAAAAATAGCTCCCTGGAATTAGTCATCTTTTCTCAAACATTTCACAATTATTACATCACTTACCAAACAAATACATATTGTGCAGTTATCTGGGGAATTGGGGAAAAGTTCTCCATCTGCTCTCATTGTCCCCTCGAAGAAACACCCTGTAACAGATGACAAGTATTCGATGTATGGTGGCCAAAAAGTCCAAGTCTTAGGACTTTTAAAGGGGTTGTCTGACTTTCATTAAAAAATGTATAGATGGGCTGGGGGCTGTAAAAAAAAAAAAGAGTACTTACCTCCTCCCGCGCTCCAGATCTCCCACACCGCGGTCCGTCGCTGCCATGACATTCTTTCTTTATTGGGTGCCAGGCAGCCGGAAGTTGACGGAGGCGAAGTGCCGTACCCCTGTAAACGGACAGGGTCATAGCAGCAACTTACTGTGGTGTGGGAGACTGCAAGTGTGGGAGGAGTTTTTTACAGCGCCCCTCCAAGACCAACTATAGATTTTTTATAAAAGTTGGACAACTGCTTTATTGGGAATCAGAGGTCCAAAGATTGGTGTGTCCAACACAGAGGTGGGGCATCCCAAATATGTGGAATGCCCCATTACACACTCTGGGTGCTTTAAATTGTCTTCTACAGGACCTTTTATACTTTAAAGCTATCGTAGACTCCCTTATCTGCAAAATTGTGCAATGGAGGGTGGGTGGGGCGAGCATTATTTTGCTTGGTACACCAAGATTGGTTAATCCACCCCTGCTGACAGATGTGAGTATTTGATGCTGTGTCAAAGATGGAAAGACCCAACAAACAAGAAATGCACAGGCCAGTCAACGGGAATGTCTCGAAGTAAGGTAGGTCCTGATAGTAAGGTAAGGTAGGGCCACTACACATGCCCATAGCAGACCTGTGGCACCCAATGGATGGATGATTTTGAAGGTAGGATTTAGGTATAACATAGCCTTCCAGCTATCGAGTGCCATAGGGCTTTGGCTTTGTGTGGTTGCCCAAAGAGGTCCCGTAAAAGGTTTACTCAAGGGTAAATCAACTCAATCAAGAGTAAACATATAACATATGACCAACTAATGAACATTACGATCCATATTTCGAGCTGTTGCCTACTCACCATCACATGTAGGGCAGCAGCTGTCTGGGTGCAGGATGGGATGGGAGCAGTTTGGGCTACATACTCTTCTTTCACAGGTTATGGAACCTTCCTGCAAGACGCATTTATTGAAACCATAATCTTACTGTGTAGACAAGAAAAAATAACTCTTCTAACTATATCACCCACCTGGCAAGTGCAATCCGTACACTTTGCTTCTGTCCACGAGCTGCCATTTTGTCGTAGCTCGTCGTTGTGTCGGCAGTGTAGACTTGTGTGCAGTGTGGTGGGTGCTCCGGTCATGGTTTCTTTCGATGGGGTATGGGAGATTCCCGATGATTTTTGAGCTAGTGGTGAATGACCCGTTTTGAGATTCTGAGGTGGTGGCAGTGGATCCAGGTTGGTTGTCGCAGCTTGTGGTTTTGAGGTAGACATTGTGGTAAACATTTCGGCTAATATAGTACTGACCATCGTAGACATGGGTGTAGTAGGGCTGACTGCTGGTGCGGACGTTGGATGAATCTGGGGTACATTGTGCACAGCGGGGAGGAAGCCAATTGTCTGCACCTCAAAGGGAATTACTGTGGCATACATAGAGACAACATCTGATCATATCTCACCTTCATAGCTAAAGGTCTCAGTAAGATGTTGTAATAGGATGTGTTACCTGTACAGCCACCATTAATAGACAGAAACCCAACAGGACAGGAGCAGACATAAGAGCCTAAAGTATTAATGCAGGTCCCAGAAGAGCAAAGGGTCGTATCCTCCAGGCATTCATTCACATCTAGGACAGAACCATAAGGTGTTCTTATACCTATACAATTCAGTTTGTTCATATATCCACGACAGTTACAGACTCGTCTGTCACTTTATGCATTTATTTGCTTTATATGGTAAAAGGACAATGCAAATAAGTCTGAATGGACACGTTATATAGTGAGTCAACACCTTTTAGGACCTGCATCAGCCTAAGCCGCATTCATTTTGCTCCCAAAAACAAAGAGTGGCTTATCCGGTAGGGGCAGATCTACTAAGAACAATGCAGATCCTAATGCAGATTTCCATTCCTCTTGCCGGAGACGACCAGTAACAAGCTATAGAGACGCTGGGAGGCGGGAATGAATCAGCTACTGGGGGCGTAGAGTATAATTCGGCTACTACACGCCCCCAGTAGCCTCTGAAACAAATGTGCATATGAATTGATTAAAGTTTATTTCGGCAGCAGCTGCATCCATGAAAAACGGGATGCAGAGGCTGCAGTGAGGGGAAATCTGCATCGGGAACTACTTAAGAAAGTCGTTTCCCAATGGTAAATTTCCTTTAAAGGGAACCTGTCACCCCATTTGCACATATACAGCCAGTGACAGGTTCCTATAGAGCTCTAATAACTGGCTGAACCACTTCTTTTAACTAAAAATTGTTTCGCTTACATCCACATAAATCACTTTTATCTTATATTATGTGGCATCAGAGGGGGAGGGGGGCGTGTCCTGCTTGGCCGGCCCCTCCCATTTAATCCTCCCCATGCCTTAGGCCTCCTTACTGGGCACAGTTCATGTCATGTGACCAGAGAGACATCATCTCAGGTCCTTTAGCCTCTTAATAATAGCAAACTGTACCCCATGCAAGTCACAGCAGCCTCCATGGAGTTCTACTCCTCTCCATCCTCCATGGAGGCTGCTGTGATTTCATGTGATCACATACATGGTGTACATTTTGCTATTATTAGAAGGCTAAAGGACCTGTGATGATGCCCCTCTGGTCATATATCATGTATGTGACACAAGGCATCATTTAAAATAATTGACACAATATTTCCCTGTAGATAGAGCTTTATGTCTGTAGTTGAATATTAGCAGACGGTCCCTCAGTACAAGGAGGCAGAGCGGTGATTTGAAGAGACATAGAGCTGTCAGTCAGAATAACGGGGCGTGGTTCACTGCCATTCTGAGAGAGAAGAGTCACAAACACCAGACATGAGTCACAAAAGTCAGTAATTATGGTACAGTGCCTCCCTGGCAGCTAATTTTAGGTGGTATGGTGAGGACTTGTAACCCTTTACCAGCAGGCATTGGTACTCAGGGGGGTCAAAATCTTATGTTCAGTCCAATAATTTGGTTTTCTTAGGATGTCCTAATTTGGCAATCCTGACAAATCTGGCTTGTCTGAACAGGTGATCACAATAAATTGGTAGTAGGCGTATTAATAAGGTTTAGTAACCCCCAAGTTTGGAGCAGGAGAGGGGTCATTAGAGTAGTACATATAATACAGCACATTGGGGGTCAATTACGTGACAAAACATGTTTATTGATCATTCATCAATATACATAAATTAATTCAATCAACAAACCAACGAATCTTGCAATGAGTTGCTGGTTATTACAATACACAGATAAGATCGACCTTATTTCCTAAACATGAAAATGTCAACAGATATATTTGAGGAGGAAAAATCCTCCCTTCACCGTATTTCTCCCAATACTTAAATATGGCACATGTCTTACAAAAAAAGAGTAAGTAAATAGATAGGAAGGAAAAGAAAAAAGGAGAGATAGGATAGATATGTTATTCTACTGTCCTAATACACTAATGTGCTAACAGGGGTCGGATTACTACACAGGGCCTAAGTAGGCATCTCAGTTCTTGGATTTATAGGGTATTTATGATCTGATGAATTAACCTAACCTTAAAGTTAACATTAGAGGGGCATATTTAGGTTCATATGTTTAAACTTAGCCACAGACGCCAGTTATCTTTAAAATGTTTACTTCTTATTATACCTTGTTCCCACATGTACATTTCGTAGCGGTGGCATACATTCATACTCTCTATTATTGAATCCATGTTAACATGGCTAGCAGATTTCCATTGCTTTGCAATAATCATTCTCACCACCGCACATAGTCTGCTTGTTAGCCATTTCTCGTTCTCAGAGAACCCCCTCATGTATATGTCCAGTAGAGCAATGGCAGGGCAAGGCGGGGTATAAGTATTCCTTATCATTGAAATAAGATCAAAGGTATAATTCCATATATGCACCACTCGATCACAGGTCCACCACATATGTAAGGTTGATGCTATGGCCGTACATCCCCTCCAACAGTACTCGCTGGGATCTTGATTACCCTTTGCAAGTTTTTGGGGAGTTATATACCACCTGCTCCTAGTTTTGAACAAATTATCCATGTGATTTGTGCATAGCAGGTCCCTGTTTGAGTCCTCTATTGCCTTCCTCCACTGTTCTTTTGAAAAGGACAATCCAAGTTCTTTTTCCCACCTTGCCATATACGGTAATTTACCCCTACTATATCGGTGGATAAGATCCCTATATGCTGCCGAGGTGCCCCCCTTTGATCTAGATGACTTTATATATGTTATAAATCTCAGACTAGTGTGAACCGATTCCTCTGAAAGATCTTTTACTGAATGGAATAGGGATTTTAGCCTAAGATGTTTGAACCAATCCGATGAGGGTATATTAAATTCCTGTCTCAGTTCTCTAAATGATATCCAACTACCATTTCTCTTCAGGGCCTTAAGATTTTTAATTGCTGCCTGTATCCATACTGTCAAATCAAGGTCATCTACTAGACATTCTACAGATATTAGATCTATTTCATCCAGGGAAGGTTTTATTTTATCTTTAAAAAGATAACAATACTTGCTCCATGCATGCAGCGTCGCCCCTGTCGTTACTAATGTATCCCTCCCTAAAGTACCTAATCTTTTTTTTCCCTTTAGTTCTAGAAGTTTATCCAACAACAGAGCTTTTAGTGAGCGTACATTTGCTACCTCTGATTCGATTCTTTCCCACCTATCCTGTACTCTCCCTGCAAACCACCACTTCCTAATAGGTTCTAATAATGCTGCTTCTTGATAGAGTGCAATACTAGGAAGACCTGCTCCTCCCAAACTCTTTGGGCAGTTTAAGACCCTCCTCGCTATTCTTGGTTTTTTATGTGCCCAGACCCATGTAACTAGGTATTTCTCTATTTCCTTAATAACATTGGGGGTCAATTACTAAGGGTCCGATTCGCGCATTTTCGTCGGGTTTCCCGGATTTTTCCGATTTGTGCCTTTTTTCCCCTGAATTGCCCTGGGTTTTTGGCGCATGCGATCGGTTTGTGACGCATCGGCGCCGGCTTTCACGCAACAGAAACCGGGGGCGTGGCCGTCGGAAAACCTGACGGATTCGCCAAAACTGCAGAATTAAAAAACAAAAATGTGTCGCTTGACACGCACTTATCTGCACCAGGAATAGGATTGTGAACTTCAGTGAACTCCGACGGACTTCAGCGCAGCAGCGACACCTGGTGGACATCGGGCGTACTACCTTAGTGAATCCTGGCAGAACCCGAATCCTCCCCTGAGAACGTGCCGCTGGATCGTGACAGGACCGGGTAAGTAAATCTGCCCCATTATTGGTAATATCCACTTTCATTAAGCAGCTAGTAGAGGCGTTAACCAGTGTAGGGTCATCCAAGAGCAGCTATTCCGGCTCTTCCTGAAGCTAAAATCAAAACATAGGGGCACATTTACTTACCCGGTCCAGTCGCGATCCAGCGGCGGGTTCTCCGATGCTGATTCGGGTTCTGCCGGGATTCACCAGGTGTCGCTGCTGCGCCGAGGTCCGCCGAAGTTCACCTGCTTTTCTATGGTGTATGTGAGTGCTTGATCTTGCGACACAAATGGCTTTTTAAATTCCGCGATTTTTCCAAATCCTTCGGGTTGTCCGGTGGCCACGCCCCCCGATTTCTGTCGCGTGAAAATCGGCGCGATTGCGCCAAAAATCGATCGCGTGCGCCACAATCCCGTGAAATACAGCGCAAAGCAGAAATATTCGGGAAAAACCCGACGGATTCGCGGCTGCGGACCCTTAGTAAATGTGCCCCATAAAGTCTAACCCAAGGCATTTGGCACCTTGTATATTTACAGACTGCAATTACAAAGAAGAATTGATCGAAGACTAATTACCCAAAAATGACTTACCCACACATGAAAATCTGTCTGCCCCCAGAGCAAAACCGCTGCGACAGGAACAGAAGAAGCTTCCCTGTGTGTTGTGGCAGAAGTGTTGACAGAGATGAGACGTCCCCGGTCGCCGACATTCATTGATGTCTTAAAGAAAAGCAGAATAATGCGATAATGTTCTACACTTTAATTAAACATCAGTATAGTATTAATCATATTGTAGGTAATAAAGGAGTTGCCTAAAATCCTTTGTCTTTTAAAGGGAGCCTGGCTTTGTAAGGGGAAGCATGTAATTCTTGGCAAACTGCACAAAAGGTGCGTCGACATCTCCCGAATTCATTCTGGTCAATCTTATGTTGCATCAGTTTATTGAGGTTTGATGGCATGATTTACCATTATGGGGTTGATATTGTGATGATATACTGCATTTTTTATTGTAAACTGTGGGGTTGTGTCATATTTTTAGAAAAAAAAGAGGCTTTCTACTGGAAACTGTGCCACTGTTCACTCTTATTATAATTGTATTGTCATGAACTTGAACATTTAACATGCCAACTGAGGCCTGTAGAACTTCAGGTGTATCTCTTGGATTGTTGCCACTTTTCTTTCTCTGCATTGCACAATCTGATCTTGGGTTGAGTTTTTAGGGATGTACACGTTTCGGAATGTTATTTGGAAATGGCTTCTTAGCCCTTCCCAGATTGATGGATAGCAACAACTGCTTCTATAAGGTTATTGTCTATGTTTATCCTTAGTATTGTGTCAATTTTTGTTCAAGTACATCACACCAAAACCTCTACCTTTATGGTGTGGTCACACTTGCTAAGTTGCAAAAACATGCTATATTTTTACAATTATAATTGTAATTTCATGAACTTGAACATTTATTGTGCTAACTGAGGCCTATAGAGATTAAAATGTATCTCATGGGCTTTTGGACAAATCTCTTTACAATGCACAATTTGATCTTGGGGTGAGTTTTCTGGGATGATCATGTTTGGGAAGGTCATTAGGTAATGTCTACTTAGCCCTTCTCAGACTGAATGTCTGAAGATGTCATATATCTTTGATATTGGGGGGGATATATAAATGCACCTGCTCCACAATTCTGATGGTTTTGCGCCAAAAACACTGCATCACAGTGCCTTGGTGCCCACAATTATCAAGGCTTTTAGATCTTTTTTTTGCCACTTTCCCGACTTGTCCGATTAAGGGGCGTGACCTTGCAATGAAGGGGCGTGATCTTGTGAGGAAGGGCGTGGCTTGAGGTAAATCGTCCATACGGGCAAAATATTGGCACACATTTTAGACAAACTAAATGTAGGTCTAAAGTAGGTCTTATATTGCACCAGATTTCATCATTACAGTGATATATCTGGCACACCAAAAGTAGTGTTTTCCAGCTAGAGACACATTGTTAAATCCCCCCCCCCATTGTGTCAATAGATGTGTGAATGCTACAAACCTACAAACTGACAAAACTTCTGCCTTTATGGAGGTGGTCACACTTGCTGAATAAACCAACGCATTTAATAAGCAGCAGATAGTTGCCACTTGTCCTCTAAATTTCTATGGAAGCCTTAAAGGGGGTTTCTATTGGTTGAAAAACATGGCTGCTTTCTTCCAAAAACAGCACATGCAATACCAGACACTACCCATAGTCAGGAGAGGAGCTGTTTTTGGGACAAAAGCCAAGTTTTGTAACCTTAAGGCCTTCTAAGGTCCAAATGTTTTATTTTAAGTCCCATAATATACAAAGAGGGGTGTTCTTTATATATATATATATATTTGTATTGTTTGTGAACATACTGTATAGCTTAGGTATAATTTTCCTTCCTGAGCGTTACCTACCTACACAGGTGCGTCCATTGCTCTGCAGGGTGAAGCCGGCTCCACACAAGCACCGGTAACTCCCATGAATATTTTTACATCTGTGCTGACAAATAGATCTATGGACTGAACATTCATCAATATCTGGAAGCATGAAATAAAAAAAGGGGAGTTAGGAAACATTGCAATTGTACTACATTGCAAATACATTTCGACATATGACACAATTCTTTACGTATCTATAGATCCTGATATATAACACAGATTTCTCCAAGTCATTCTAATAAAAAAAGCAGATAAAAATTCCATATAATAAACCACACTCTAATTATTTTCAGTGTTTACGTGGGTTTCCTCTGGATCTTCCGGTTTCCTCCCACACTCCAGAACATCAACAGAATTATTATTAATATTATTATTTCTAGATGCATATAAAATAAACAGAAGTTTTTTGTTATATTGGTCTAGTAGATTATTTTTCTTTTTTATCCCTGGTGTCTAGTGGTGGACAAAAAACAGCCAAGCTTTTAGACTATATACAGTAGCTATTTCCAGGGGCCCCAAATGGCTCTCTATTCAGTTGTGCTGTAGGAAGAGAACCAGCGCTCCTATCATGTATTCATGACATATCTTGGAAATTCTGCAATACATTCATATAAAGTCTTACCTAAACAAGTGCTCATATCAGCAGCGAGTTTCAGGCCAGGCCCGCAGTCACACACGTACCCTCCTTCTGTGTTAACACATGTCCCTTTACAGGAAGACACCGCACATTCATCTATGTCTGGAGAAAAAATTGTTGGGTTAAAAGGGCCGTGATCACTGCATAGGGGTGGGGCTAACTGAAACAGGGTGGGGCTAAGTAAGCCATTGGCTCTTAGGGCAGAGCTTCTCTTGTTCACCTAAAAAGAACCGGCTCTGAGTGCCAGCTCGATCGTGAACAACCCATCACTAGTGTAGAGTAGTAGGAAGAGAATGCATGAGGAGACACAGGCACACAAAGGCCGCAGCTTTCACTTCTTCTGGTAGGGAGACAGGTAATGTGAATGAAACTTTTATAAAGTACTGAAATGATTCAGAATGCTGACAAAGGCATTTTGAAAATGAGCATGGCATAGGCTATTGGAACCTGTCACCAGCTAAAAATCATATTCCTGGCTACAGGTTCGCTTTAAGACTTCAGCCTCTTCCAATGAACACATTTAGTTGTCGGACGAGTCCTACAAATAATGTGAGTAGGTTGGGTTTAATTTTAACTAATATTTGGTCCGCATTTAGGTGCATTTAGCTTATTTTCGTAGTCTCCAGACAGGGGGTGCAGGGATACCTGTGCAGGTTACTCCATTGGTTGTCTCTGTCATTCTGAATCCAATAGGACAAACCCTTGAAATGTGTTCACAGCCGCCATCATTGCACGTTAACTCACAGCCATATTCTCCACAGGGGACAGAAGCTGTAAAGATCAAGAAGAGGAGCAAGAGCTGATTATTGAGGAAGAGGCAGAGATACGGACTGCGCCAATTATAACGCTGCATGGATAGACACGGATCAAGAGGCCACGTCAGATTCCGTCTGGAGCAGCAAGAAACCTTAGAAATATCTGTAGGATGACATCCAGGGGGCGCTCTACCCTCAACCCTGTTATAAAGACTACTAGTGATGGTAGGCCCGGCTCTTCATAGTGAGCTGGTTCATTAGGCCATAAAGAGCCGGCTCTTCTGTCTCCTGAAACGCACCTTACGTAATTACTTAAAGAATCGTTTTCAGGTAGCCACCCATCCTCAGTCCACTCTAACCAAATATTTCGGGTTAAATGGGGGGTGGCTGAGGCCAGAGCCGACTCTTCTTGTTCACCTGAAAGCCGACTTGTTTGCAAATTACCCATCACTACAGACTCCCATGATCAGATATTGATATCGGACTGTCCCAAAGACCAAACTCTACCATAGATTTCTACATGGGAGTTCACTGAATAAGTATCTACTGAGGCTCTGTCTCCCAGGGGCCTAATGAAACCTGGAGCCGACCCTGATCCCACCAATCAATGGCATTTCCTGTTATATTGGCAGCCTGAGGATGCAGATACAATGTGAAGGATCAAAACTGTGCTTAAAGAAGTTTCGAAAAATATGGCTGCTTACTTCCAAAAACAGCGCCAAACTTGTATGCAGGCTATGAGCGGTATTGCAACTCCATAGAGGTAAACAGCCTGAGTGGTAATATCACATATAGAGAGATGTGTTGTCAATTTCGCTCGACACTGGGAATGTCTTTGAAATACTAGAACTTTCCCCCTTTCCTATCTTTTGATCCACTTAATTGTTTTGTCGTAGCAGATAGGTGAGGAGAGATACAAAGACAAGTCTAATCTCATTTTTGGACTAGAATCGCTATTTATTTGCTAAATATCTTGTGTAATTGAGAATTCAGTTGTCATCAGAGCAGCAGTGACTATGTCTATTGGTAATATATATTTTGCAAATATACAGTGTATACACTAATAATAATACAACAACATAATTTGTAGAAAAGAAGATGATCGGATTATTTAGCAGATGTTATTACAATGAGGGCCGCATCTTCCCATGACTGTATTATATGTGTTTGTGTGTGGTGACCTCTGGTGGTGAGAATTGGGATTGCATTGCCGGTTTGTTGTCTTTCCTCTCCATTCACACAAGTCATTCAGAACAGAATACAACCTCTCATTTCTAAAGCAATATCTATCTTAAAGGTGTAAACTGGATTAATATATTGTGTATCCTTAGGATGGGTTATCAATGTTTAGTTTAGTGGAGCTCCAACCCTGGCATCACAACCAGGGCCGGTGCCACCAACCAATGGCATCCCACCCAGGGCCGGCGCCAGCACTGGGCACACCCGGGCAAGTGCTGGGGCCCAGAGCTGCTATACATAAGGCTATACATAAGGTATCCACGGGGGAGGGGGGAGGGTCTGTATCTAATGAGGGGGGCTTTATATAAAATAACCATGAGGGGGCAGTACACAAAATAACAATGAGAAGCTGATAAATATGATAAACTAGGGAATATTTTAGGGAACAGGAGAACAGTTTTAGTTTCTGAATTTTTAATGCCACCACATAAGTTCACTGCAAAGGGGCCCACTGAGGCTCTGTCACCCAGGGGCCTGATTAAACCCTGATCGCACCAACCAATGGCATCCCACCGTAATGGTTTGGTTACAGCTGTTCCAATCTAATGAAAGCAGCTGGGACATAATATACAGGCGGTCCCCTACTTAAGAACACCGAACTTACAGACGACCCCTAGTCAAAAAAGGACCTCTGGGTGTTGGTAATTTACTGTACTTTAACCTTAGGCTACAATAATAAGCTATAATGGTCATCAAAGTTCTTTACTATTGTTAACCCTGGTTCTTATGATAACTCAACATTTTTAAAATCCAATTGTCACAAAAAACTAAAAAAATTTGGAGGTACAATTATAAAATATACAGTTAACCTAAGAACAAACCTACAGAACCTATCTTGTACGTAACCCGGGCACTGACTGTATATTGGTGGGGTTTAACATCCAGCATCCACACAGATCAGCTTTGGTCTGAAGCTGAAGAACAGAGAGTGAAACAGGAAGCAGACAGCGCCCTTCTCATGGTAGTGGCTGAGCTGCGTCACTGCAACCTAGCTATAATTCAAATAAATGGGAGCTGATCTAAAGTAACCTTCTCTGATCACTAGTCTGCTTATATGTTAGTGTGCTGGATACTGGACCCTCGACAAACTGAGGACCTATTCTATAGATAGGATGTGTTATTTTTTTTTGCCTCGAAAACCCCTTCAACCTAAAATAACCTAATAGAGTAAATTTGTAAAGCGCTACGGAATCTGATGGCGCTATATAAATAAAGATTATTATTGTTAAAGCAAAAAGGGATTCCCCTTTAAAATTAGACTTTAAGACTTCCCCCTTCAAGATTAGTTTATAGCTAAGTTGTAAAACAGGATTGTTACTCTGTATCACATCACATCACATGTAATATGTATATATATACACACTCACCGGCCACTTTATTAGGTACAGCTGTCCAACTGCTCGTTAACACTTAATTTCTAATCAGCCAATCACATGTGTTAACACATGTCCCTTTACAGGAAGACACCGCACATTCATCTATGTCTGGAGAAAAAATTGTTGGGTTAAAAGGGCCGTGATCACTGAATAGGGGTGGGGCTAACTGAAACAGGGTGGGGCTAAGTAAGCCATTGACTCTTAGGGCTGAGCTTCTCTTGTTCACCTAAAAAGAACCGGCTCTGAGTGCCAGCTCGATCGTGAACAACCCATCACTAGTGTAGAGTAGTAGGAAGAGAATGCATGAGGAGACACAGGCACACAAAGGCCGCAGCTTTCACTTCTTCTGGTAGGGAGACAGGTAATGTGAATTAAACTTTTATAAAGTACTGAAATGATTCAGAATGCTGACAAAGGCATTTTCAAAATGAGCATGTCATAGGCTATTGGAACCTGTCACCAGCTAAAAATCATATTCCTGGCTACAGGTTCGCTTTAAGACTTCAGCCTCTTGCAATGAACACATTTAGTTGTCGGACGAGTCCTACAAATAATGTGGGTAGGTTGGGTTTAATTTTAACTAATATTTGGTCAGCATTTAGGTGCATTTAGCTTATTTTCGTAGTCTCCAGACAGGGGGTGCAGGGATACCTGTGCAGGTTACTCCATTGGCTGTCTCTGTCATTCTGAATCCAATAGGACAAACCCTTGAAATGTGTTCACAGCCGCCATCATTGCACGTTAACTCACAGCCATATTCTCCACAGGGGACAGAAGCTGTATAGAAGAGGAGCAAGAGCTGAGTTAGAGGCAGAGATACGGACTGCGCCAATTATAACGCTGCATGGATAGATACGGATCAAGAGGCCGCGTCAGATTCCGTCTGGAGCGGCAAGAAACGCACCTTACGTAATTACTTAAGGAATCGTTTTCAGGTAGCCACCCATCCCCAGTCCACTCTAACCAAATATTTCGGGTTAAATGGGGGGTGGCTGAGGCCAGAGCCGACTCTTCTTGTTCACCTGAAAGCCGACTTGTTTGCGAATTACCCATCACTACAGACTCCCATGATCAGATATTGATATCGGACTTTCCCAAAGACCAAACTCTACCATAGATTTCTACATGGGAGTTCACTGAATAAGTATCTACTGAGGCTCTGTCGCCCAGGGGCCTAATGAAACCTGGAGCCGACCCTGATCCCACCAACCAATGGCATATCCTTTTATATTGGCAGCCTGAGGATGCAGATACAATGTGAAGGATCAAAACTGTGCTTAAAGAAGTTTAGAAAAATATGGCTGCTTACTTTCAAAAACAGCGCCAAACTTGTATAAAGGCTATGAGCGGTATTGCAACTCAGTTCCATAGAGGTAAACAGCCTGAGTGGTAATATCACATATAGAGAGATGTGTTGTCAATTTCGCTCGACACTGGGAATGTCTTTGAAATACTAGAACTTTCCCCCTTTCCCATCTTTTGATCCACTTAATTGTTTTGTCGTAGCAGATAGGTGAGGAGAGATACAAAGACAAGTCTAATCTCATTTTTGGACTAGAATCGCTATTTATTTGCTAAATATCTTGTGTAATTGAGAATTCAGTTGTCATCAGAGCAGCAGTGACTATGTCTATTGGTAATATATATTTTGCAAATATACAGTGTATACACTAATAATAATACAACAGCATAATTTGTAGAAAAGAAGATGATTGGATTAATTAGCAGATGTTATTACAATGGAGGCTGCATCTTCCCATGACTGTACTATATGTGTTTGTGTGTGGTGACCTCTGGTGGTGAGAATTGGGATTGCATTGGCGGTTTGTTGTCTTTCCTCTCCATTCACAAAAGTCATTCAGAACAGAATACAACCTCTCATTTCTAAAGCAATGTCTATCTTAAAGGTGTAAACTGGATTAATATATTGTGTATCCTTAGGATGGGTTATCAATGTTTAGTTTAGTGGAGGTCCAACCCTGGCATCACATCTAGGGCCGGTGACAGCACTGAGCACACCCGGGCAAGTGCTGGGGCCCAGAGCTGCTGGGGGGCCCATATGAGGCTGTACATAAGGAATCCATAGGGGGGGGAGCTGTATCTAATGATTCTATAGGGGGTGAGGGGGGCTTTATATAAAATAACCACGAGGGGGCTGTACACAAAATAACAATGAGAAGTTGATAAATATAATAAACTAGGGAATATTTTAGGGAACAGGAGACTGTTTTAGTTTCTGAATTTTTAATGCCACCACATAAGTTCACTGCAAAGGGGCCCACTGAGGCTCTGTCACCTTGGGGCCTGATTAAACCCTGATCCCACCAACCAATGGCATCCCACCGTAATGGTTTGGTTACAGCTGTTCCAATCTAATGAAAGCAGCTGGGACATAATATACAGGCGGTCCCCTACTTAAGAACACCGGACTTACAGACGACCTTTAGTCAAAAAAAGACCTCTGGGTGTTGGTAATTTACTGTACTTTAACCTTAGGCTACAATAATAAGCTATAATGGTTATCAAAGTTCTTTACTATTGTTAACCCTGGTTCTTATGATAACTCAACATTTTTAAAATCCAATTGTCACAAAAAACAAAAAAAATTTGTCTGGAGCTACAATTATAAAATATACAGTTCCGACTTACATACAAATTCAACCTAAGAACAAACCGACAGAACCTATCTTGTACGTAACCCGGGCACTGACTGTATATTGGTGGGGATAACATCCAGCATCCACACAGATCAGCTTTGGTCTGAAGCTGAAGAACAGAGAGTGAAACAGGAAGCAGACAGCGCCCTTCTCATGGTAGTGGCTGAGCTGCGTCACTGCAACCTAGCTATAATTCAAATAAATGGGAGCTGATCTAAAGTAACCTGCTCTGATCACTAGTCTGCTTATATGTTGGTGTGCTGGATACTGGACCCTCGACAAACTGAGGACCTATTCTATAGATAGGATGTGTTATTTTTTTTTGCCTCGAAAACCCCTTCAACCTAAAATAACCTAATAGAGTAAATTTGTAAAGCGCTACGGAATCTGATGTCGCTATATCAATAAATATTATGATTGTTAAAGCAAAAAGGCATTCCCCTCCTTTAAAAAAATTAAACTTTTAGACTTCCCCTCCCTTCAAGATTAGTTTATAGCTAAGTTGTAAACAGGATTGTTACCCTGTATCACATCACATCACATGTTAATATGTATATATAATACTGTATATATATATATATATATATATATATCCACACTCACCGCCACTTTATTAGGTACACCTGTCAACTGCTCGTTAACAACACTTAATTTCTAATCAGCCAATCACATGGCGGCAACTAAGTCTTTAGGGGCATTAGACATGGTCAAGACAATCTCCTGCAGATCAAAACTCGAGCATCAGTATGGGGAAGAAAGGTGATTTGAGGCCTTTGAACTGTGGCATAGTTGTTGGTGCCAGAAGGGCTGGTCTGAGTATTTCAGAAACTGCTGATCTACTGGGATTTTCCACGCACAACCATCTCTAGGATTTTACAGAGAATGGTCCCGAAAAAGAAAAAACATCCAGTGTAGCGGCACTTCTGTGGGCGGAAATGCCTTGTTTGATGCCAGAATCAGAGGAGAATGGGCAGACTGGTTCGAGCTATAGAAAGCAACAGTGACTCAAATCGCCACCCGTTACAACCAAGGTAGGCAGAAGAGCATCTCTGAACGCACAGAAGTCGAACTTTGAGGCAGATGGGCTACAGCCAGAAGACCACACGGGTGCCACTACCCTTCAGCTAGAGAACAGGAAAACTGAGGTCTACAAATTTGCATAAGCGCTCATCGAAATTGGACAGTAGAAGATTGGAAAAACTTGCCTGGTCTTGAGGTCTCGATTTCTGCTGCGGACATGGGATGGTAGGGTCCAGAATTTGGCGTCACAACATGAAAGCATGGATCCATCCTGCTTGTATCACGGTTCAGGCTGGTGGTGGTGGTGTCATGGTGTGGGGATATTTTTCTTGGCACTCTTTGGGCCCTTGGTACCATTGAGCATCGTTGCCAACGCCACAGCTACCTGAGTATTGTTGCTGCCCATGTCCATCCCTTTATGAGCAACAATGTACCCTGTAACATCTGATGGCTACTTTCAGCAGGATAATGCGCCATCTCCATAAAGCTGGAATCATCTCAGACTGGTTTCTTTGAACATGACAATGAGGTCCGACTGGACTCAAATGGGCCTTCCACAGTCACCAGATCTCAATCCAATAGAGCAATCTTTGGGATGTGGTGGAACGGGAGATTCGCTCATGGATGTGCAACCGACAATCTCGGCACTGTGGGATGCCCATCATGTCAATATGGACCAAAATCTCTGAGGAGCTTCCAGCACCTTGTTGTATCTATGCCACGAAGAATTGAGGCAGTTCTGAAGGCAAAAGGGGGTCCAACCCGTTACTAGCATGGTGTACCTAATAAAGTGGCCAGTGAGTGTATATATATATAGAGAGAGAGAGAGTGGTATGGATATATGTAGATTATTTATGTAGCATGGCTCGGTGATAAAACAATGGGGGGGATTTACTAATTCTGGCGCAAGCGCGACTGTCGACATCGGGGATCAGTCTCCGGAAAGCACAGCTTGATTTTTTTATAGTGGCGCACGGCTGTAAGTTAATAATGGGTAGACGGTAATAATCAGTCGTGCGCCATAAAAATGCCGACATCAATGAAATGTGCGCCAAAATCTTACATGGACTGCGTCTTAATTTTGCTCTCTGACCATTATTCTCCTGGTCCATTGTGCGCCAAAAATTGTGCCTAAAAATGCCGACAAAATACACATAAATGTGACAGATTGTGTGGAAAAGTTAGGCCCGCCCACCCGCGCAAAAAAAAAAAAAAGACGAAGGAGTCGGGATAGTCGGAAACATCTGTTCTTTCTGGCGCAAACTCATTATAAATGATCCGCAACAATTCTGCGCCAAAAAAACCCGAAAGATCCCGGCATTTTTTTGGCGCAGATACGATAATACTTGTCCCCCAATGTGTCGTGCTGAGAGATAATGACAAAACCTTGTGTTCCTCTAATGGCTTCCTCTACAGCATGGCTCGGTGATAAAACAATGGGGGGGATTTACTAATTCTGGCACAAGCGCGACTGTCGACATCGGGGATCAGTCTCCGGAAAACACAGCTCGATGTTTTAAAGTGGCGCACGGCTGTAAGTTAATAATGGGTAGACGTTAATAATCAGTCGTGCGCCATAAAAATGCCGACATCAATGAGATGTGCGCCAAAATCTTACATGGGCTGCGTCTTAATTTTGCTCTCTGGCCATTTTTCTCCTGGTCTTTTGTGCGCCAAAAATTGCGCCTAAAAATGCCGACAAAATACACATACATGTGACGGATAATGTGGATAAAGTTAGGCCACGCCCACCTGCGCAAAAAAACAGACGAAGGAATCGGGATAGTCGGAAACATCTGTTCTTTCTGGCGCAAACTCATTTTAAATGATCCACAACAATTCTGCACCAAAAAAACCCTGAAAGATCCCGGCATTTTTTAGGCGCAGATACGATAATACATGTCCCCCAGTGTGTCGTGGTGAGAGATAATGACAAAACCTTGTGTTCCTCTAATGGCTTCCTCTACCTCCGCACGACACTGGGGGGACATGTATTATCGTTCTGCGCCTAAAAAAATGCCGGATCTTCAGGTTTTTTTTGGGCAGGATTGTTGGTGATCATTAAAATGAGTTTGCCGCAGAAAGAACAGATGTTTCCACTACCCGACTCCTTCGCTTTATTTGGTTGGCGTGAGTGGGCGTGGCCTAACTTTATCCCACAATTCCTGTCACATTGATGTGTATTTGTCGGCATTTTTAGGCAGCACCTTTTTGGCGCACAAAGGACCAGGAGAATAAATGCCAGAGAACAAAAATTACGAGCGTCCACTGTAAGATTTGGCGCACCATATCATGATGTCGGCATTTTATGGCGCCGATGTTATTACACGTTACCCATTATGAACTTAACAGCGGCGCCACTTTAAAAACATTCAGAGCTGTGCTTTCCGGAGTACTGGATCCACCGATGTCGAAGTCGCGCTCTGGCCAGAATATAATAAATCCCCCCCTTGTTTTATCACCGGCCTGCTCATAATAATCTACATATCCAGACCACTCTCTCTCTTCTATATATATTATACACTCACTCCCCGGCCATCTTATTAGGTAACACATGCTAGGTAGCGGGTTTGGACCCCCGTTTGCCTTCAGAACTGCCTCAATCTTCGTGGCATAGATATCACAAGTGTGGAGAGGCTCCTCAGAGATTTTGGTCCATATGACATGATGGCATCACACAGTTGCCGAGATTTGTCGTCTGCAACATCCATGATGCGAATCTCCCGTTTACCACCACATCCAAATGTCCATATTGGATTGAGATACTGGTACTGTGGATTCCATTTTGAGTCACAGGGACACTCTTGTCATGTTCAAGAAACCAATCGAGATGATTCACCTTTATGAAAATGGCGTCATATCCTGCTGAAAGTAGCCACAGATGTTTAGGGTACGATTGTGCTATAAAGGGATGGACATGGGTCAGCAACAATACTCAGTAGCTGTGGACGTGGCAACGATGCTCAATTGGACCAAGGGGGCCCAAAGAGTGCCAAGAAAATATCCCACCCACCATGACACCACCACCAACCAGCTGAACCCGTGATACAAGGCAGGGATGGATCCATGCTTTCTGTTTTTGACGCCAAATTCTGGACCTTCTACCATACCATCCAAGTCGCAGCGAAATCGAGACTATAAGACCATGCAACACGTTTTTTTCCATCTTCTACTTCCTTGAGCCTATCATTTAATGTTTCCCTGTTCTTAGTTGAGAGTAGTGGACCCGTTGGTGTTTCTTCTGTCTGCTGTGCGCCCATCTGCTCAAAGTTCGACTCTCGTGCGTTCAGAGATGCTCTTACTGCCTACCTTGGTTGTAACGGGTGGCGATTTTGAGTGCACTGTTGCTTTCTTAGGCTAGAACCAGTCTGCCCATTCATCCGTCTGGATTCTGGCACTAAACAAAGCATTCCGCCCACAAAGCCTCTCACGGAGTTTTTTCTTTTTTCGGCCATCTCTGTAAAACCTAGAGATGGTGTGCGTGAAAATCCCAGTAATAGCAGCAGGCTGGAAATACGCGACCAGCCTTCTGCGCACCAAAACTCATGCCCCAGTTCCCACGGAAGGCCTCAAATCACCTTTCTCACCCTATGATGCTCGGTTTGACTGGCAGAGGATTGTTTGGACATGTCTACATCTAAAACTGAGTTCCGCCATGTGATTGGACTGATAAAATTAATTTGTTAACGAGCAGTTGACAGGTGACCTAATAAAGTGGCCGGTGAAGTGTGGGTATACATTATAATTATATAACAGATTATCCATATAGATGTGATGTGGATCGGCAGTAACAATCCTGTTGTGTACAACTTAAGCTATAAACTAATCTGGAAGGGGAAGGTCGTTAAGTTAATTTTAAGGGGAACCCTTTTGCTTTAACAAATATAATACTTGTATTATATAAGCGCATCAGATTCCAGTACGCGCTTTAACAAATTTAACTCTATTAGGGTCCTTTTTAGGTAAGGGGTTTTCGAGCAAAAAAAAATAACACAATCCTATCTATAGAATAGGTCTCAGTTTGTCGAGGGGTCCAGTATCCACCACATACATATAAGCAGACTAAGGGACAAGAGGAGGTTCTTTAGATCAGCCTCCCTTTATTTGAATTATAGCTAGGTGTCAGTGGACTGCACTCACGCCACTAACCATGGAAGGGGCGCTGTCTGCTTCTTTTCACTCTCTGTCTCAGCTTCAGACCCAAGGCTGATCTGGTGGATGCTGGGATTATAACCCTCACCAATAACAGTTCAGTTGCCGGGGTACGTGACAATTAGTTCTGTAGGTTTGTTCTTTGATTTGAGTAAGTCGAACTGTATATTTTATAATTGTAGCCTCCATATCAAATTTTTTGTTTTTTTGTGACAATGGGATTTTAAAAATGTTGAGTATATCATGAAGACCAGGGTAACAATAGAAAGAACTTGATAGACCAT
Organism: Engystomops pustulosus; assembly: GCA_019512145.1. Taxonomy (NCBI): domain Eukaryota; kingdom Metazoa; phylum Chordata; class Amphibia; order Anura; family Leptodactylidae; genus Engystomops; species Engystomops pustulosus. The sequence goes on from CM033647.1 coordinate 145,986,689, forward strand.
TAATAGTTATTATGGTAGCTAATGTTAAAGTACAGTAAATACAAACACCCAGAGGTCTTTTTTGACTAAGGGGTCGTCTGTAAGTACGGTGGTTCTTAAGTGGGGACGCCTGTATATTTGTCCCAGCTGCTTTCATAGATTGGAACAGCTGTAAACCCAAACCATTACGGGGGATCCATTGGTTGTGGCGATCAGGGTTAATCAGGCCCCAATGTGTGCGAGCCTCAGTGGGCCCCTTTGCAGTGAACCTTCATGTGGTGGCTTTTAAAAATGCAGAACAAAACGTTTCTCCTTTCCCTACAATATTTCCTAGTTGTTATCATATTTATCATCTCCATGTTATTTGTGTACGGCGGCTGACGCCTCACGACATCTGTATTTTGTTATTTATATAAAGCCCCTCCCCCTAGATCATAGATACAGCCTCCCCCCCGTCCCTGGATACCTTATGTACAGCTTATGTATAAAGGCGCTCTGGCCCCAGCAGCTCCGTGGGACCCAGATTGCCGCCCTGGGTGATGCCTTGGTTGGATGTGCACCGGCCTAGGTTGATGCCAGGTTGGGAGCTCCTAACAATAAACATTGAATAACCCATCCTAAGGTATACAACAAATATTAATCCAGTTTACCCTTTAAAGTAGAATTGCTTTAGAAAGTGAGAGGTTGTCATTCCGTTCTGAATGACTTTGTGAATGGAGATGAAAGACACAAAACCGCTCATGCATCCAATTCTCATCCCCAGAGGTCACCACACACAACACATAAATCATACCAGTCCATGGGAAGATGATGCCTCATTGTAATCCCAAAATGCCTAATAATCCGATCATCTTCTTTTCTACTAAATTATGATTGTTGTATAGTATTTAGTGTAACATTGTATATTTGCAACATATAATTACCAATAGACATAGTCACTGCTGCTCTGATGACACTGAATTCTCAATTACCCAAGATATTTAATGGCAATAAATAGCGATTTGTCCACAAATGAGATTAACTGTCTTTGTATCTCTCCTCCCCTCCTTCTGTCTACGACAAAACATTAAGTGTGATCAAAAGATGGGAAAGGGGGAGGAAGTTTAGTCTTTCAAACGGAACATTCACCAGTGTCGACGGAAATTGACAACACATCTCTCTATATGTATAGTACCACTCAGGCTGTTTTACCTCTATGGAATGAGTTTTGCAATACACCGCTCATAGCCTCTATCAGCAGTTTGGGCGCTGTTTATGTGAAGTAAGCAGCCATATTTTCGTAACTTTCTTTAGCACACAGTTTTGATCCTTCACATTTATCTGCATCCTCAGGCTGCCAATTATAAAGGAAATGCCATTGTTGGTGGGATCAGGGTCGGTCCAGGTTTCATTAGGCCCCGTCGGGACGACAGAGTCATCATAGATATCTATTCAGTGAACTCCCATGTAGAAATCTATGGTAGGTTTGGTCTTGGGAACGTCCGATATCAATATCTGAATCAGTGTGATCTGTGTGAATGGGTATCGCAAAAAGATCGGCTTTTCAGTGAACAAAAGAGTCGGTCTCTGGCCTCAGCCACCCCCATTAACCGAATATTTGGTTGAAGTGACGGGATGGGGTGCTCGAAACTCATTTAGTTAGGGTTTCAAACAAAAGAGCTCTTAGATGACACTCTGAAGAGCCCCTAGAGTTTTTACCGGTAGGTAGAGGCCTGGTGTATCACGATCTAAGTTCTTGCCGCTCCAGACGGATCTGACGTGGCCCTCTTGTAGTATCTAATCTATTTGCAGCGGTTTTATAATGGGCACCGTCCGTTACTCTGCCTCCTCCATACATCAGCTTGCGGCCTCTCTGATCTTATACAGCTTTCTGTCCCTGTGGAAGAATCAATGGTGTGAGTTACACGTGATGATGGCGGCTGTGAAACATGTCAAGGTGTTTGTCCTATTGGATCAGAATGACAGAAGAAACGCCATGAGTAACCTGCACGTTATCCCTGCACCCCCTGTCTGGAGATAGAAAAAGAAGCTAAAGCACCTAAAGCTGACCAAATAATTATTAAAAGTTAACCAACACTACTCACATCTTATTTGTAGGGACTCGTTCCGACAACTAAATGTGTTCATTGGCAAGAGGCTGAAGTCTTAAAGCGAACCTGTAGCCAGGAATATGATTTTTAGCTGGTGACAGGTTCCCATGCCTATGACATGCTCATTTTAAATGCTTGTTGCATATGCTGAACTTCAGTACTTTATAAAGTGTTCCTTTCACAGTACCTGTTCCTTACCTCCAGAGAAGGAAAGCTGCGCCTTTGTCTGCTGGTCTCCATGCCTTCTCTTCCTACTACTCTACAAGTGTGTTGGTTGTGTCACGACTCGAGCTGGCATACAGAGCCGGTTCTTTTTAGGGGAACAAAGAAGCTCGCCTAACGAGCCAATGGCTTTACTTTAAGCCCCACCCTGTTTCGTCTGCCCCACCCCTTTCCAGTGAGATCAGGCCCTTTTAAAAAACACCACAATTTTTTCTACAGTACATAGATGGATAATGTGCGGTGTTTCCTGTAAAGGGATGTGTTAACACGAGGAGGGTACGTTTGTGACTGCGGGCAGCCGTCCGAACTCCGCTTGCTTGATAGTAGGCACTTGTTTGGTAGACCTTTATATGAATGTATTGCAGAATTCAAAGTATGTCATGCAACATGTAGGAGCGCTGGTCTCTTCCTACAGTACAACTGAATAGAGAAGCCATTGGGACCCTGGAAATAGCTATGTGATATAGTCTAACAGTTGGCTGTTTTTTGTCCACTCACTAGACACCATGGATAAAAAAAAAATAATCTACTAGACCAAATAAAAAACACTTCTGTTTATTTTACATGCACTAGAAATTAATAATATTATCAATATATCTTTTGATTTTCTGAGTTGGAGAACGGAGAGATCCAGAGGGAAACCACAAGTAAACACTGAAAATAATTAGAGAATAGCGTGTTTATTATATGGAATTTTTTATCCTTTTTTTATTAGAACTGACTGAGAAATCTGTGTTTATATCAGGATCTTATAGATGACGTAACGATTGTGTATTCTGTCGAAATGTATTTTGCAATGTAGTACAATTGCAATGTTTCCTAACTCCCCTTTGTTTTTTTCATGTTCCAGAATTGATGAAGTTCAGTCATAGAATTCTATTTGTCAGCACAGATGTAAAAATATTATGGGAGTTACCGGTGTTGTGTGCGGAGCCGCTTCACCCTGACAGAGCAATGGACGCACCTGTGTCGGTAGGGAAAGCTAGGAATGAAATTATACCTCAGCTAATACAGTATGTTCAACTACATATAATAATATATAAAGAACACCCTCTTTGTAATTTATGGGACTTAATAAAACATTTGGACTTACGAAGGCTTAAGGTTACAAACTTGGCTTTTGTCCCAAACAGTCTCTCTCTGACTATGGTAGTGTCGGATTGTCGTGGCCCTGTATTTTGGAAGAAAGCAGCCATTGTTTTTCAACCAATAGAAACCCCTTTTAAGAGTCTTCCTAGAATAAACTTAGAGGACAAGGTGGCAACATCTGCTGTTATTAAATGCTTGGTTTATTCAGCAATGTGACCTACTCCATAAAGGCAGAGTTTTTGTCAGTTTTGTAGGTTTTAGCTTCACAATCTATGACAACAATTGGGGCGATTTAACATGTGTCTTAGCTGGAAAACACTACTTGATGTGTCCAGATAATTACACTGTATGATAAATTGGGTCAATATAAGACTGAGTTCTACTTTAGACCTTACATTTGGTAGTTTGTCTAAACTGTGGTGCCAATATTTTGCCGTAATGGCGATTTTAACTCAAGCCCCGCCCTTCCTCAACAAGATTTCACGCCCCCTTCATGCAAGGTCACAGCCCCTTAACGGACAAGTCGGGGAAAGTGGCAAAAAAAAGATCTAAAAGCTCCTTGATAATGTGGCACCAAGGCACTGTGATGCATGGTTTTTGGCCAAAACCACCAGAATTGTGGAGCAGGTGCATTTATAATTCCCCACCAAATCCCCAAAGCAAAATATGATACATCTTCAGCATTGTCTAAGGGTAGTAGACATCACCAATGAACCCTTCCCAAACATGATCCATCCCGAGAAAAACTCACCCCAAGATCAAATTGTGCATTGTAAAGAGATTGTCGCCCAAAAGCCCATGAGTAATTCATTTATTTCTATAGGCCTCAGTTAGCACAATAAAGTTACGTCATGAAATTACAATTATATATTGAAAAATAAGCATGTTTTGCAACTAGCAAGTGTGACCACACCCTAAGGTAGAAGGTTTTGGCTTGTGATGTACTTGAACAAAAATGACCCAATACTAAGGATAACATAAGACAAACATAGAGCGGTGTCTTGTATCCATAACGGGACGTGGCGTTTCAAGAACTGTGTTACCAACCCCATAATCTTCCGAAATTGGCGTCATCTAAAGACTGAATCCCCCCGGATGGCTGCATGATTGTGCATGCACGGACAAAGCTTCAACATCGCAGAGGATAATCGTGCAGGGTGTGCACAGGACAAACTCGTACGGCATTTTTTGTACAACCGTTCGCATTAAATACAAAATCGCTGGAGTGTCCTCACCGGCAGGTGGTGGCATCCCCGGGAGCTTTCACAGCTCAGAACAGCCTCTCCTGTGTGCTACAGAATCCTTGCAAATCCCCCTTTGTACCCGATCAGAAGAACCAGCACGTATATCGAATGCACGAAAGTAAATTGACCCCATACGCTCATGTTCATCCAACTGGAGGGCTAGACCACCCAAACAAACCCGGCATAATGAGATAGGCCACACAGCCATAAGATACCCAAGTTCCCTGATCATTCTGAATGTCAGTCTCACATTAAATAGATGGCAGGCCAATTTACATTAGCCTCTTTTTTTCTAAAATTGACACACCCAATTACATAAAAAATGCGACTACAAGCAACCCAATGTATATGCTCACCGTCTGAGCAAATTGACCAAGTCGGAATTTGACGCACCTTGCATTGCAATACCTTCTACAAAGCCAGGCTCCTTTTAAAGGACAAAGGATTTAGGAACTCCTTTATTACCTAACAATATGATTAATACTATACGATGTTTAATTAAGTGTAGAACATTATCGCATTAGTCTGCTTTCTTAAGAATCAATGAAGTCGGCGACGGGGAAACGTCTCATCTCTGTTCCACAGACCTTCTGCCACAACACACAGGAAGCTTCTTCTGTTCCTGTTCGCACGCGGTTTTGCTCTGGGGGCAACCGATTTTTCATGTGTGGGTAAGTCATTTTTGGTAATTTAGTCTTCGATCAATTCTTCGTTGTAATTGCGTCTGTAAATAACAAGGTGCCAAAGTGCCTGGTGGGTTAGACTTTATGGGGCACATTTACTAAGGGTTCCGCCAGACGCGAATCCCGTTTTTCGGGTTGTTCCAGGAATATTTTGACTTGGCGCTTGTATTTCACGGATTGTGGCGAACGCGACGATGTTCGGACGCAATCGCGCGATTTCACGCGAACAGAAATCGGGGTTGTGGGGGCGTGGCCCACGGGAAACCCGAAGGATTGGAAAAAAATCGCGGAATTTAAAAAAAGATGTGTGTCGCAAGATTCAAGAACTCACATACACCATGAAAAGCAGGTGATACTTCGGCGGAACTCGGAGCAGCAGCGACACTAGGTGAATCCCGGCGAAACCCGGAATCAGCTCGGAGAACCCGCCGCTGGAACGCGACTGGACCGGGTAAGTAAATGTTGCCCCATGTTTTGATTTTAGCTTCAGGAAGAGCAGGAAAATAGCTGCTCTTGGATGGACCCTGAACTGGTTAACGCCTCTACTAGCTGCTTAATGAAAGTTTGGATGGATATTACCAATAAGGGGCAGATTTACTTTACCCGGTCCGGTCACGATCCAGCGGCGTTCTCAGGGGAGGATTAGGTTCTGCAGGATTCACTAAGGTAGTACGCCCGAGTCCACCAGGGGCGCTGCTGCGCTGAAGGTCGCGGGTTTCCTGAATTTCACAATCCTATTACCTGGGTGTGCAGATAAGTGGTGTCACGCGACACATTTTTGTTTTTTTAAGTCTGCAGTTTTGGCGAATCCGTCAGGTTTTCCGACGGCCCCGCCCCCGGTGTCTGTTGCGTGAAAGCCGGCGCCGACTGCGACAAAAATCTTTCGACTGCGCAATTGCGCCAAAAACCAGGGCAATTCATAGGGGAAAAAGGGCACAAATCCGAACAATCCGGGTATAAACGACGAAAATGCGCTGAATACGCGCCCCAGAATTGGACCCCCCCAATGTTATAAGGAATAGAGCAAATACCTAGTTACATGGGTCTGGGCACTTATGAACATAACCAAGAATAGCGTAGGATTGTTTTTCTTTCGAGGAGGGTCTTACAACTGCCCCAAAGAGTTGGAGGAGAGGTTGAGAGATAATGACAAAACCTTGTGTTCCTCTAATGGCTTCCTCTACATGACAGTAAGACCTGACCTGGACATGTGGATGGCTTCAGCTTCCTGCTACGTTATCTACTAAGGCTGAAGATAATTATATGGAGTCTGGTCTGTAATGTCTGACATTATGAGACGGCTCTTGGCACTCGTGAGAATTGTGCACATCTGCTCTCCGCCACATCAGGATACAGATGTTTACAGAAAGTTCTCTTCTTGTGTAGTCAGGATATATGTCCAGCGCTATAGGATTCCTCCGTCTGGACATACAACATCTTGTACAAAAATAAATTGCAGCAAAGTCAGCGCCTGTCCTTTCTGACCCACATAGAATTATGAAGGCTGTGTCCCCATATTCTTCTTGTAATAATCCTACCTATACCTATGTAGAAGATATTGCTTATTTTGTGTAAATATCTCAGCTGAAGAGATGTGTCTCCATAGTTACAGACTACAAACTGTCTCAGTATAGTCAGATCCTGATGCAGGTTGCCTACTATTCATCAGGTTACCTACATCAGGTAGGTTGCATGAGGAACAGAGGGCCTTTGCGCAAGATATGTGTATCAGATGGAACATCATGGGGCACATTTACTTACCCGGTCCTGACGCGATCCCCGATCCGGATGGTCCGACGAAGATGAAGTCCAGTGGGATTCACGTAGCTCGTGCGCCCGATATTCTGCATGTGTCGCTTCCCTGCTGAGGTCCGCCGGAGTTCACCTTCTTCTTCCCGGTGCTTGCAAGTGAGTGTCTTGCAACACAATTTTCATTTTAAATCCCGCGCGTTGTCCGAATCAGTCGGACTGTCCGACCGCCACGCCCCCGATTTTCGTCGCAAGAAAGTCGGCGCGATTGTGCCAAAATCCGATTGCGTGCTCCAAAAACCCCTGTTAAATGCGGCGCATAACTGAAATTGTCGGGAAAACCAACGAAAATGCGGTCCGCTGACCCTTAGTAAATGAGCCCCCATACATCAGATAGACACCACAAACATCATAAATGCAATGAAGGGCACAAACATCATACATAAAATGAACACGACAAACATTATACATCTGAGCCACACCACAAACATCATACGTACAATGAAGATCATCATACATCAGGTGCACACAGCCAACATTATACATACAATAAAGAGAATAAACATCATACATCACACATTCTACAACAGATGCACACAGCCAACATCATACATCAGATGAACCCCACAAATATCATAATCACAAAGCAAATACATTATACATGCGCAGCACACACATCAGACATACTCATCATACACATATGCCATACACATGATGAGATAAACACATATTAGAAACACATAGTTGGAAACTACTTCTTGTTCTACTTTGGTTCCCACCTGCACAGGGGAGTAACTAGGAGAGGCTGGGCCCCGTAGCAAATTTCTGAATTGGGGCCCACTACCCCACTTAAAAATATACATAGTATACATTGATTTAAAAACATATTAATATACTTACCGTATATATACAGTATACAGACATACAGCATAAACATACATACATTCAGTACCATATACATACATGTAGTATATACACACACATACAGCAAATACACACATACACACATTGGGGCACATTTACTAAGGGTCCGTCGGACGCATTTCCATCGGGTTTCTGGATTTTTTTCTGAGGTTTTTGGCGCACGTGATTGGATTGTGACACAAATCGGGGGCAGTGGACATTGGCCAACCTGACTGATTCGGAAAAAACGCAGAATTTAAAAACCCAATTGTGTCGCAAGATCAGCACTCACATACACCGGGAAGAAGAAGGTGAACTCCGGCGGACCTCAGCGAGGGAAGCAACACATGCAGGAAATTGGGCGCACAATCTTAGTGAATCGCGACAGCTCAGAATGCTCGTCAGACATTCCGGATTGTAAATGTGCCCAATTATGTACAAACACCACAAACATACAGCATACACCCAATGCACACTCAATTTCACAGATGCCGGGGCCCCCTGACACTGCGGGCCCCACAGCTGCCGCTACCACTGTAGTTATGCCCCTGCTTCTGCAGCTGCACAAGCCTCAAATCCTTCATATGAATTCCTGGTAGATTATCAAAAAGTAGGTGACAAGGTTTAATGACTACATCAGGATTATTTTGTAGTCTGTAACCATGGAGACACATATATCTATAAAGGAGCTGAAGGCACAAAAAAATAGGATTTTTTTTTTTTTATCAAGACATTTACAACTTTGCTTCATTTTGTCTCCTAAGGTAAAGTAACCCCCTACTGATACATCTAGTAGTCAAGAGGTCTTATATCTTACCAGCAATTGTGTTGGGGTGCTTTATAGGCACACACGAGCGTCCATTAGGAGATATTTGATATCCATAATAACACAGACATCTGTAGCTACCAATGTTGTTCTTACATTGCTGTTGGCACAGACTCGATGCTTGAGGTCTGGAACATTCATCAACATCTGACACCAAAGCAAACAGCATATTAGTACCAGGAGAACATAAACCCCACAATAATAAACAGGTTTCCCTCAGCCTTGTGTCACCCATAAAATGGGTTATATGATGTTGGTGCAGTTTTACTCAGTAGTGCCCGTCCTCTGTTATTCCTCCTGTTTGCAGCATTTAAGTCGAAAAATTCTGACCCTACATGATTGGTTGTTAGTTTGTCCCATTCCATATTCTCAAGAGGAACATTAGGATTGCAGCACATCCCAAAGTTGTAAGTGAATATGGGTCATAATTATTATGTTATGGGGGTAGCATATATTTCCAATAACTGCCCGGGCCCTGCATTCAATGACGATTAACAACCACAGGTGTGTATTGTGTTTGTAGAAGTTTCTCTATGCTTGTTCCTCAATTATTACAGGTTTAAAGAGAACCAATCGCCAGATTTTATCCCATTAAACTACTATCCCGCTCAGGTAGGAGATGAAATGACCTTTTTTAGCTATAAAAAAAAAATTCTCCTCCAAAGTCGAGTGAAAATTGGCAAAGAAGAGTCACTTTTTATCTGAGATGAGTCACCGTGAGAGCCTGCAGCCAGGGGCGTAACATGAGGGGGTGCAGAGGTTGCGGTCGCACCCAAGAGGTTTAGTGGGCCCTTATGGTGTCACTTTCCCATATCAGAAGACTATTACTATAAACCATACACTATAGTCGAGGGGCCTGGCATAGACTTTGCACTGGGGCCCATCAGCTTCTAGTTACGCCACTGCCTGCAGCCTATCTTCAGTTATAGAACTATGCTTCTGGTGCCCCTAAAAATTCCTTATTTTAGGATTTCAGTTGTGCACTCTGGAAGATGAACTTCTTATCTTTAAAATGACACCAACATCATGTTTCTCAGTACTATAGTACTGAAGATAGGGGAGTCCAATGTGACTCTTCCCCTAAAGGTTCTAAACTTGACTCATCTCAGGAAAAATATGGCTTTTCTCTGCTCATTTTCACATGACTTTGAAGGCGATTTTTATAGGTAATTTTCCCATTGACCTGATGCCAGCTTCACCCATGTAATAACCCCCTTAAACTGGTCACTAAGTGCAGATCCCTTGTACTAATAGTGTTATGATGTAATATCATTAATGCCTTTTACATTCTTTGCCCCTCATCTTAATTTGTGTTCTATATAATAATAATTATTATTATAATTATTATTTATAATGATTAATAATTATATATATATAACATAAATAAATAATATAATATATAATAAATAATATAAATAAATATATAATCTAATATTATTTATTTATTCATAATGAATGAACCTACCATAACAACTTCTACCATCTTTCCCAAGGGAATAACCATGGAAGCAGCTACACACGGTGGCACCGTTGATAATTCTACAGCCTTGTTCACACATTGCAGACAGACAGGTCAGAGAATATCCTGGAAAGAAAGAAAGGTCTCACATCACATAATCCAAAGGCTACAACACATAGGGGCTCATTTACTAAGGTTCTGAATCGCACATTTTCGTTGGGTTTCCCAAATATTTCCGATTTGCACCGAATTGCCCCGGAATTTTTTCTGCACGCGATCGGATTGTGGCGCACCGGCTTTCACACGACAGAAATCGGGGGCGTGGCTATCGGAAAACCCGATGCATTCGGAAAGACCGCAGAATTTAAATAAAAATTTGTGTTGCAAGAATAGCACTCACATGCACCGGGACGAAGAAGGTGAACTCCGGCGGACCTCAGCGCAGCAGCAACACCTAGTGGATATTGGGTGTACGGACCTTAGTGAATCCCGGCAAGCTCCGAATCAACGTTGGACAACGCGCTGCCGGATCACGAATGGGACTCGTAAGTAAATCTGCCCCATAATATCAACAATTCATTGATTAATAATTATGTATTAAAGAGGTTTTGTGGGCTATGATATAACATATCCAAAGAATATACATATCAAATTGGTGGGGGTCCAACACTCTGCACCCCTGTATATCAGAGCTTCTTATTTAGTGATTAATAGAAAATGGAACAGGAAGCAGAAAGCGCCATTCTCAGTGTTGTGGTCGAATCAGGTTACTGCAGATCAGCCTCCATTAATTTGAATGGGAGAAAAGCTGCAGTTCCTAAGCTTGGCCACTACATTGATAATGGCGCTGCCTACTTCCTATTTAATTCCCTATGGTGGGGTTTGGCCGTCTGACATGGACATTTTGGGGGTCATTTACTAAGGGCCCGATTCGCGTTTTCCCGACGTGTTACCCGAACATTTCCGATTTGCGCCGATTTTCCCTGAATTGCCCCGGGATTTTGGCACACGCGATTGGATTGTGGATCTGGCATGCACGCAACGGAAATCGGGGGCGTGGCCGAACGAAAACCCGACGGATTCGGAAAAACTGCTGCACTTATCTTCACTAGGAATAGGCTGGTGAACTTCCGATGCTTTTCAGCGCAGCGTCCTGGTGGACGTCGGAGGAACTGCCTTAATAAATCCCGGCCGGACCCAAATCCAGCGCAGAGAACGCGCCGCTGGATGCGAATGGACCGGATAAGTAAATCTGCCCCATTTTGACAGGCAAAAGAGCCAATTCGGGTAAATTGACACCCTCAGCAATTAGCCATGGCTATGATTGGCCAGGGATGTCCATCTCGGGGTCACATGGCCGAAGCCAAATCATTGGGTCCGCTCAGCTCAGTTCCAGGGACTTTAATACAATGGTTGGCTATACAGAGTATAGGCAATGGACCTCCCCAGATCTGACCTTAATAGCAGATTCCAACAATTGGTCATGAATATAGAAACAAATGTGGGTGCCACCTCTGGAGAACAGAGACCAATGTGAGTTAAATTGGTAGGAAAATCGCATTAAATGAGTTTTCCATGGAAATGGAAAACCCCCAGAGGGCCAGGGTAAGAGAAAAAACTAAAGAAAAGACAAATTTACCTAAACCCCACATTAGTCCACAAGTTCTGGTTCTGTACCTAAATCAGAAGTTCACTAATCGGACCAGGTCACTTCTGTTCACTTGCTGTGTTGTCCCTGATCCAAGGAGGTCACTCATTGGATGTAGCAGATTCTTTGTGTTAGGTTTCCAATCCGGCAGGTCATGCGGCCGATCCCGAATGCAGAATCGGACCATTGGGTCCACTCACATCTATTCACTACTTATTGGTTGCTGAGAAACACTGATCTCTGAGGGTCCTAGACATTCTCCAGCCTAGCAGTGATGACCTATCCCTTAGACCGGTGGCACACGTGGCGTTTTGAGCCCGTTTTTGGGACGTTTTTAAGCAGTCTGTTAAAAAATGCATGCGTGTTTTAACGGACTGCTTAAAACGGCCCAAAAAACGGGTTCAAAGCGCCACGTGTGCCGCCGGTCTTAGAGTTCGATTGTATCAGGAATCAATCAATCGTTCACACTGCACTCACAATCTCTATAGGTATGTCCCATGTTTGCTATTTCCGCCCCTATTGTTACGGCCACCTACCTGCATCCTCCAGCTCTCGCTCACTGGTATAGTGATCTGAAATGAGAGAAGATGTCAGACTTTTTGGACTGATAGTGAATAGATTAAAGACTCCTCGGTATAGACACTACCTGTCCTTACCAGTACAGGTGATGCCCTGGTGGCCATCTCTGCAGGAGCACACGTTGGGGGCGATACAGAACCCACTACCGCAACCGTAAACGCACAGAGCTGCAGAAAAAAGATAAGTCATTGAATAGATATTGGTCGTGCACCAGTTTTCTGTTGGAATTTGCATGTTCTTTTTAGTGTAAACTGTTTGCACATGTACTTAATTCTCATCAGGGCATTTACATGTAATTAAATTCATTTACCATATGCAAACATTTCTTCAATTGGATGTTAATAAAAAAAATATTCCTGTGTGAAGATAATTTTCTATAAATGTAGCCATGTTGTCCCTTAGAAACCAGATAGCTTCCTCGGATACGACCACGTCACACTCTGGCAGCAGTGGCCAGACTTGCGCTATTGAGCCCTGCCGGACCACCAGGATTCAGCAGTCATTACCGCAGGATGGCTGTGGGACATGCAGTAACTCCGGGACATTTCATATACAAAAACTTTTTGTTTCTTTGTGCAATCTCTCCAGTAGAGGTGGCCGTATCCAAGGAAGCTATCTGGTTTCTAAGGGACCATATAACTACATTTATGAGAAATTATCTTCACACAGGAGCATTTTTTTAATAACATCCAATTGAAGAAATGTTTATATATGGCAGATTAATGAAACTGAATGTGAGTGCCCAGATGAGAATACCCCTTTAAGAAGTGTCCACACCTCATATGTGTCACATGGGACCCTGGACCGTGCCCAGATTTAACATGCAAAAGATTCATGAAGAACGGCACAAGAAATCCCGAATCTGGCGCCCCCTGCACACTACACAGGCAAACTGCATTTCTGTCCACTGGAAGTAAACATAGAAGCTTTCTATACAATGACAGCAAGCAGAGATCTAGAAAACAGTGAGGAATTGATACAGAAAGTATATTGGAAAATTGTATAACTTTTTATAATACACACAGTAACATGAATTTGCTGTAATGGGAACACCCCTTTAAGTTAAACCTTCCCAAAGAAGACATGAATGAGGGCTGTGCAGAAAGGAAGGGGAAGAGTGACAGTGGCTTGGTCGTCACCCAGCAGCATAGTCATGAATGCAGCCTAGATATACAGGCTAGGGTGCACAGATAAGACCTGCTAAAAACTTCAGGTTACTGGTCACAAAGTGATCAAAAATAGTGGTTAAGTCGGCAAAGTTTATCAAAAAGTTATAGTATAGTATCCAAAAAAATGATAAGTCAATAAATGATAGTTTGTAGGATACTTACGCTGGAGGCATAGTCCAGTACCGGGAGAAACCGTCCAACCGGGACAGCACCCACTGCCGATACCTGAGAAACACACGTGGGGCCCAGAACGCATCCTGTGGATAAAAGATGCAATAAAACAGATGAATCGTTTTCCATTGATCACACAATCATTTAAATACTATGCAGGAGGTTAACTAATACTTGGCCTTCCAGAGGGGAGGAGCTAAGGAGCAGATCACTGCAGAGAGCTAACAGCACAGCAGTGTGAGGACTCACCCCCGGTCCTGCATGACCAAAGCTTAGAACACAAAATTGTTAATCTATCTATATCTAGTTCATGCAGTCACAACAGTTTCTTCTATATACTAGCCATCTGGGCTCTGTCCATGGTACTCACATGGGTATGCAGAAAAAAAATAAAATAAATATAAATACCTTATATACTCGAGTATAAGCCTAGTTTTTCAGCACAAAAAATGTGCTGAAAAACTTAAACTCGGCTTATACTCGAGTCAAAAAAATAAATATATCTAAACTCACCTTTCCGGCGACCCCTGTATATCTTCTGTGCGATCTGTCAGGCAGGGCGGCAGGCTATATACACTGGGGCAGGGTCTGGCAGGCTATATACACTGGGGCAGGATCTGGCAGGCTATATACACTGGGGCAGGGTCTGGCAGGCTATATACACTGGGGCAGGGTCTGGCAGGCTATATACACTGGGGCAGGGGCTGGCTGGCTGGCTATATACACTGGGGTGGCTGTGACCAATGTTTTTCCCACCCTCGGCTTATACTCGAGTCAATAGGTTTTCCCTGTATTTTGTGGTAAAATTAGGGGCCTCGGCTTATACTCAGGTCGGCTTATACTCGAGTATATACGGTATATATATATATATATATATATATATATATATACTATATCCAGGTATATCTATAGCGAGTCAAAGTAGGTATGGCCTCCTTGGGCTGAATCCAGCAGCCCCTCTCCATGCTGTTTCAGCATGCAGCGGTAATGCCATGTGACCAGGGTGACATCATTGCAGGTCCTTTAGCCTCCTAACACTACCAAACTGTACACCATCCACATATATGGGCGCATGAAATCACAGCAGCTTGCATGGAAGCATGGAGAGGATTAGAAGTGCATGCAGGCATGCTCTGATTTTATTTGTTCAGATATGTGCATGGTATGCAGTTTACTAACGTTATGAGGCTAAAGGACCTGACATGATGGGGACATGACATTAGACCACGCACCCGACTCACTCTAGATACCCCTGGATACCAGGTAAGTTTATAACTCTGATTTTATGGAGATGTGATGGAAACTATTTTTAGCTTACAGAAGGATGTGAGATAGTTACTGGGCATGGTGACTGAGTGGGTAGTGCTTCTGCCTTGCAATGCTGGAGTCCTGGGTTTTAATCCCACCCAGGTCACCATCTGCAAAGAGTTTGTATGTTCTCTCCATGGTTGCATGGGGGTCCTCCGGTTTCCTCCCACACTCCAAAACATACTGGTAGGTTGATTAGATTGTGAGCCCCATTGGGGACAGGGACCAATTTGCCAAGCTTTGTGCAGGGCTGTGTAATCTGTGTGCGCTATATAAATAAAGAATTATTATTATTAGGGCTCTATGGGAACCTGCCACTAGCTGCATTTGTAAAAAAAATGTGGTGACAGGTTCCCTTTAAGTACAAATGGATATATTTACATGAATGTGCCCTGTGGTTATAAATATTGGACAACTCCAAAGTATTTAACAGTCAAGAACTTGGCAGTAAGAGCGCTCGAGAACATTAGTGGTCTAGCAAAACTTCCTATTGGCATGTGGTCATTTTTGATTTAGCTCAACCTCTTACCTCCTCTGGACGTTTACCTACAAATGTAGGAAAAAGCAGAGGGTGGAATGGCACCGTGTAAAAAAATTGGTGGGTGCAGGTCTTCGTCGGGGTCCGACAACCCCGTTAGTCGTAGCAGTAAAACAACAAGTGAAGCAGCACTCCGAATGGTTAAAGTGAAGAAGTGTTTTATTCCACCATGGATAAGGATGCAACGTTTCGTCTTGCTCTATGAAGACATTATCAAGCATAGTGAGTCAGCGATCAGCTGACTTAAATAGTCAGGTGAGATAATCACCGGCATCTGTGACAACAGTTGTATAAATACAAAGTATACAGTAATACAAAGGTTTTTAGTGCACAGTAGTTACAATATTGTTTTAGCAAACAAGCATACAAGTGAACAGAATATATAAGATATTCAAAGCGAAAAGTATGTACGTTACTATGGATACCAGCATGACGCCCAGTTTAGAGGGAGAGCCGGGGACTTGTGTTAATGTCCGCAAATGTGTAACAATAAAGTGTTTTGTGCAAAAAAAGTGAACATAAACATGAAGATAAAGATGAAAATTGAGCATGTGTCCCAAGGTAAATCCAACTGGAAGGTGTAGTCCGACCATGAAAAATTTCAAATTAAAGTCATGCAACTTGAGTCCAGCGATTATCAAAAGGGACATGCGCAGAAAGCGCTATCTCACAATGAGGCCATCATACTTAAAGGGGTATTCTCGTCTGGGCATTCACATTCAGTTTGATTAATCTGCCATTAATAAACATTTCTTCAATTAGATGTTATTAAAAAAAATGTTCCTGTGTGAAGATAATTTTCCATAAATGTAGTGATATGGTCCCTTAGAAACGAGAAAGCTTCCTCGGATACGGCCACCTCCGCTGAAGGGATTGCACAAATAAACAAAAAGTTTTTGTATATGAAATATCTGAGAATTACTACATATCCCACAGCCATCCTGTAGTGATGATCGCTGAAGCCAGGTGGTCAGGCAGGGCTCAATAGCGCATGTCTGGCCACTGCTGCCTAAATGTGACGTGGTCGTAACCGAGGAAGCCATCTCGTTTCTAAGGGACAATATGGCTATGTTTATGGGAAATTATCTTCACACAGAAACATTTTTTTTAATAATATCCAATTGAAGAAATGTTTATATATGGAAGATTAATGAAACTGAATGTGAATTCCGAGACGAGAATACCCCTTTAAGGGAATGCCCACACCGTGCAGCCTTAATCTGGTGATGGGACTAGAGTGCATTAGCCGGGACTTGCAGTGGGAGACTACGGGAAACGGTAAGTGGTCCATAGGTAAGCAGGTACCGCTGGGTACAGACATCATATTAAGCCAAAAGGCTAGAGAGGTCTCCGCCAGCAGAATGTGTCCCGTCCGGGATCGCTGCCTCCTTCTGAGGGTCCACAACCGCATAGTTATCCCGATCGCCCTGGAGTCACCGTCTGTTAGGCATTCAAAGTTGTCCACATCAGAGTCCAGAGGTTGCTGTGGGAAACAAAGATATGTACGTAAGGCCAATGTGAAAATCATACATACATGCTCAACATAATAATTGATGTCAAAGTCAACAGACAGAGCGCTGTGAATAGATACAAGACCTCCAGTAGATATGCTCTAGACAATCGATAGTCATTAGAAAAAAACATTTAAGGGAAGATCTCTGTTGAGACCATGAGGACTTAAGGATCCCAATTTATGGATCCACTGTACCTCTCTACGTTTTAATAGAAGTTCCCTGTTACCACCTCTCTTTAATGGAGGGATCCTGTCTATAATGGAGAATCGAAGATCCTCTACCCTGTGGCCAGCTTCATGAAAATGATATGGTACCGGGAGATCAGTCTTTTTCGTGCGTATACTCGATTTATGATTATTGAGACGTAGTCTGCATTCAGTGGTAGTTTCACCAACATAAAGTAATTTGCATGGACATTGCAATACATATATAACATAATCACTTCTGCATGTCAAAAAGAAGTTAATTTTATGTGTCATCTGTGTAAGTGGGTGAATAAATGTCCCACCCTTATGCATAAGGGTGCAATTGTCACATGCCATACATGGAAAGCAACCTGTGCGTGTGGTCTTCTCTCTTCTCTGTGTAGATACGTCATTCTTAACTAACAAGTCTCTTAAATTTCTATTTCTCTTGTAAGAAAACATGGGGGGAGACTGGAATTCTTGTATAGACTTGTAATAAGAATTAAGGACACACCAATTCTTTCTAATGATAGAGGCGATGTTCTGGCTATGTGGTGTGTATGTAGACACCATAGGGATTCGAGTATTGACCTTTTTGGTGGGTGTTTTGGACAATAAAAAGGTACGGTCCAAAGATAGTATTATCTCAATAATCATAAATCGAGTATACGCACGAAAAAGACTGATCTCCCAAAAATAGTGGTTAAGTCGGCAAAGTTTATCAAAAAGTTATAGTATCCATTAATAAAATGATAAGTCAATAAATGATAGGTTGTAGGATACTTACGCTGGAGGCATAGTCCAGTACCGGGAGAAACCGTCCAACCGGGACAGCACCCACTGCCTATACCTGAGAAACACACGTGGGGCCCAGAACGCATCCTGTGGATAAAAGATGCAATAAAATAGAGGAATCGTTTTCCATTGATCACACAATCTTTTCCCCCAGAGGGGAGAGGCTAAGGAGCAGATCACTGCAGAGAGTTAACAGCACAGCAGTGTGAGGACTTACCCACAGTCCTGCATGACCAAAGCTTAGAACACAAAATTGTTAATCTATCTATATCTAGTTCATGCAGCCACAACAGTTTGTTCTATATTACTAGCCATCTGGGCTCTGTCCATGGTACTCCCGAGTATAACATCCAGGGATATCTACAGCGAGTCAAGGTAGGTATGCCCTTCTTGGGCTGAATCCAGCAGTTGGTGGCTGAGTGGGTAGCACTTCTGCCTTGCAAGGCTGGAGTCCTGGGTTCTAATCCCACCCAGGTCACCATCTGCAAAGTGTTTGTATGTTCTCTCCATGTTTGCAAGGTCCTCCAGGTCCTCCAGTTTCCTACCACACTCCAAAACATACTGGTAGGTTGATTAGATTGTGAGCCCCATTGGGGACAGGGACCAATTTGCCAAGCTTTGTGCAGCCCTGCGTAATCTGTGTGCCCTATATAAAAAAAAGAATTATTATTATTAGGGCTCTATGGGAACCTGCCACTAGCTGTATTTGTAAAAAAAATGTGGTGACAGGTTCCCTTTAAGTACAAATGGATATATTCACATGAATGTGTCCTATCGGAATGTGCCCTGTGGTTATAAATATTGGACAACTCCAAAGTATTTAACAGTCAAGAACTTGGCAGTAAGAGCGCTCGAGAACATTAGTGGTCTAGCAAAACTTCCTATTGGCATGTGGTCATTTTTGATTTAGCTCAACCTCTTACCTCCGCTCTCGGGACGTTTACCTACAAATGGATATCTTCACAAGAATGAGTCCTATGAGAATTCGCCCTATAGTTATCAATATTGGACAACTACAAAGTATTTTACAGTCAAAAACTTGACCAGGGGCAGTACAGGCGCTGAAAAACAGTTTTTGTGGTCATTTTTAATCCACCTTTACCTCTCACCTATGTTTTCTTGACTTATGGACTTAGATACAAGTGGACAACCCTTGGCTCCCGAAATCCAGTAAATTCAGTATTTGTCGGATTGAAGGTACCATAGTTCTTATGATGGAACAGATGGGCTAGCCTTTGGTTCCACATCAAAGAAGTCTTTGTTGTCCGTCCCTGGACTAAACATTGGTGGTACCAATCACTACAAACTGGAACAAAACCCCACAAGATCTGCCATTTAAAAAAATTATTTGGCATAGTTGTATTGTATCACAGTTTGTCTCCCAGGTTCTTACACATGTTCCTTTTATCATGCTTCCAGAACTTCAATAAATGACTTCTACATCCACCACATGATATTAATTCTATTCCTAGGACAACCTTCCTATCTAGATAAAGACAATCACAAAAGCTATACATTCTCGTGAGCAGTGGGGGTTTAGCAGTTGAACCCCCACAGATCAGTCACTCAGCACTTGTTTATGGGCGATAATATGTTAGTTAACTTGGCACCACCCCTTTAAAGGACATCTACCACCAGGATGAAGGATTGTAAACCCAACACACTGACATACTAGTGTGTGCCCCCTCTGGGAGAATCTGCTCTTCTTTATGCTCCCTATGCCCTTGTTTTTAAGGGGAAAAAAAAGCTTTTAAAAATTATGCAAATTAGGCTGAGGGGCTCCAAGCCCAGAGCCTCTTAGACTCATTTACATAAATTTAAAAGCTTTTTTTTTTTGTAAAAGTCAGGGTATAAGAAGCTTGGCTTACAATCCTTCATCCTGGTGGTAGATTTCCTTTAAACCATGAAAATTAAAGATGATGGGGGTCATTTACTAAGGGCCTGATTCACGTTTTTGCGACGGGTTAACCAAATTTTTCCGTTTTGCGTCAATTTTCCCTGTATTGCCCTGGGATTTCGGCGCGCGCGATCGGATTGTGGCGCATCCGGGCCGGCATGTACGCAACGGAAATCAGGGGGGCGTGGCCGTAAAAACCCAGACGGATTCGGACAAACCGGCGCATTTTTTTTTAAAAAAGTGTCGCTGGACTCGCTTTTACCTTCACCCACGATGGCTCGGTGAACTCCAGTGCATTCCGATGGTCTTCAGCGCAGCAGCGACAACTGGTGGACGTCAGAGGAACTGCCTTAGTGAATCCCGGCCGGACCCAGTCCACCGCAGAGAACGCGCCGCTGGATCGCGAATGGACCGGGTAAGTAAATCTGCCCCGATGTCTTCAACAAAATCAGACATTTGAACAATTCTAGTTTGAGACCCGTGTATACTCAAGCTAATAGCGGAAACCGCAGACTCAGTGCAGACACGATCTGTATTAGTATAAGACTACCCTCCGATGTAGCATTGTATAATACTACATTTTCCTTTACAATCTTATACAGGCGGCAATTTATATTGCAACCTATCTTAGAAAATGGAAAGCTGTAATCTGACGGGTAGTAAAGCAGCGTGACTTGTCTATGCACTATTTCTTTTATGTGCAGAACATCTGTTTTCCAACATCTGTAAAACCTCAATGTGTTTCTATGCATGTTGTATCTTGTATCCCACACAGTTACACCTGCAAATGACAGGGACCATGTAATTACAGAATATTAGTATGGAGAATCAGGAGTGTAGGACTCCTGTTCTAATAATCGATGGGAGTCTCAGAGATAAGCCTCCAGCAGTAACACAATTTCCCACAATTAACATGTCAAATATGTGAAAACCCCTTAAAGATTTACCCCCTGCCTATAGCGCTAAGGGATATATTTCCATTCATTCAGTGGATTTTGGTGTCTGAAATTGGACACTGGAAAATCTTCTAGGAATGGCAAAGAACAATGTCAGCTGCAGCCCCCCATGGCAGTACCAACCAACAATAGTAGTGACATCCATTGTACTCTATTATTTATAGCAAGCCCCAATTCTTTTGTATGCACCTATAACAGTAGTGGATTATGGTATATCCGATTTGGGCGGTAACCCAGGCTTTTTAGAGGGCCGATGTCCACCAAAAATACCCACCAAATTTTATACTTCACCCATGAAATCCTTGTATATCTGTTCCTTCTCTTAATACACCTGTACACAAGAGCCATTACAGGACCTTTGAAGGTCCTCCAAAAGTCCCGAAACTGCAGATTGAAAGCAAGCCAAAGGGAATTCACTTCCTACATATGGTACTAGCATCAAGCTTCTTGGGGAATAAAGGATGCCCCTCCATTTTCAGAGAAGCAATTCTAGCACCATATGTAGGAACTGAATACCAGACATTTAGGAGTCATAATATTCATACAACCCCGGACCCACGCAGCCTTAATCCGCCCCTGAACAGCACTCTGTGCCACTTTGGGCAACTCCCAAGAGTGTTTTCTAAGTATTGCTCTTGGTAGCAACCCTACCCACCACTATTGATGGACCAGGACTTCCCTGGCATGGGATAACCAGCTATTTGCTTCCTAATGTAGTGACATCTGACGCAGGTAGGTCAAAAAACAATGGTGCAAAGAATCAGCAGGTCAAGACTGGTTATAGACAGCCTGAGGTCAGGGCAGAAGGAGGTCTTCCAAACTCAAGGTGGAAGCCAGAGGTCGGGATGGACATCATGATAGGTCAAGCTGAGGTCTACACCCGAAACAAGTAGAAGCAGATCAGGATCTCATCTGGTGGACGGGGCTTTTATCAGCAGGTGACACATTACACATTACAAAATTAACAGTAATAACACAAACCAAGCTTTCTTCTCAATATTGTAGCAATAGCATATCCATAACTAGATAGCTCTTGTTAGGGAGCCATGCTCCGCAGCCCTCACATTGGAGCATATTGGGGCTTATTTACTAAGAGGGCCGCGGATGCACTTTCGTCGGATTTTCCGATGCTTTTGGGTTTTGCGCGGCTGTGACAGGGATTGTGTCGCACGCGAATCGGATTTTGGCACAGCTGCACTGACAGAAATCGTGGGGACGACCGGCCGGGGGGACACGCCGACTGATTCGGACTGAGCGCGGGATTTAACTTTCAAATTGTGTCACAAGACAATGCACTTACATGCACCAGGAAGAAGAAGGTGAACTCTGCGGACGGGTAAGTAACTGTGCCCCATTTAGTTACACGTCTGACTTAGTTCCCCTAAAGTGCATTGTCCGATAATAATGCACTGTGACGCGACTCACGAAGATCGTGCGCCCGATATCCTGCCTGTGTCGCTTCCCGCTCAGGTCTGCCAGAGTTCACCTTCTTCTTCCTGGTGCATGTAAGTGAATCAGTAGGATCGTCCCCGGGCACGCCCCCGATTTCTGTAGCATGGAAGCAGCGCAGCTGCACCAAAATTTGTTTGTGTGCGGCACAGTCTTAGTGCAAACCTCTGATAAATACCTGTCAAAGCTGCGCAAATCCCAAAACCCACAACCCTTTGTAAATAAGCCCCATTGCCTCTATAATATAGGCACCCACAGTCGTCCAGCAACAATAACCCTATAGCAATGCTACCCCGATAGTATCTGATAATAACTGCACACAATAGCTAAAGCCACACTACCTGATACAGAGCAAGTCACCATGTGCTCAATGTCAGCTACAGCGCCCCCTATGTCTAGTGCTGGTTATCATGCATCATAGGTTTCTCAACAACGCTACCCCCTGTGCTCCCATAATAATGGCAGTCACAGTTCTCTCTTACTAAATCTCTAACACATTGCACATATAATAGTACCATCCTGCCTAATAGCTATGCCAGTGCCCCATAACATAGCACTTATTACAGTGCCAGTCCTTATTACTATAACAATTACAGTGCCCCCATAATAGTTTTTAGCAAGTGTTTCCAAATAATATTAGAAGCCACAGGACCCCCTTAGTCACAGTTCTGGATATGAGCAGAACTACTACTCCCTTCATACTGCTTAGTGTATGGTGTAGTGGAGTGATAATGTCCAGCTACATCTGGGTGTAGTGCCGTGCACCACGCTCATGTACTACAGCCCCCCTGCACCTCTGCGCATGTCCGCATGTACTTGTTCCAGACTGTGACTCTCTCTGAGTCAGAGTTGCTGTGTCAATATTACCTCTGTAGTGTCAGCGCTGGCGGCTTCTTCCTCCCGTTGTAAATTCTCCCTTCTTTTCCAGCAGTTAGGAGGAGTATGCAGGACACCCTCATCCAAAATGGGATCATGATGAGCTCTCGAACCAGCCCCAAATCCAGCAGTGACCAATAGTGAGTGGGATATCCCCTTCTCTCCTCTCTATTGTGTCTCTGTCACCTTGACTCCCCCCAAAAATCCAGTTTATGAACCTACAGAATCTCTTCTTCTTCTTGCTTGTTCTTCATTGAAGCCTTCTACACCTTTTCATCTGTGTCCTGATTCTGTCCCTCTCTCCCTCTTTCTCTTTCTCTCTCGTCCGCCTTCTTCTTCTTCCCTCTATCCAGAATTAGATGTATGTTTCCTCCTCACCACCTTTCCCCCTTAATGCGTGTCCCTAGCAGTGTCCCATCCACGAGCAATCACCTTGGAAAACTCTCCATCCTCCCCTCTCTGTAGCTCTCCCTCCTTTGACTCACTTTCTCCCTCTCCGCTCTGCTGCTGATGAATTTGATGGGATAGGAGCCCCTCACATCATAGTAAGAAGGAAGTGGCCCCACAGTGACATCTGGGAACGGATAGAAAGCTTTGCCAGATGCAGATCTCTCTATCCGCTCCCAGATGTCACACTCTCTGATGTGCCAAGATTGCGTGTGTCTCTATCTGTTCTGCGCAAGTGTGTAGTGTGCATGTAGTGTTTAGACATGTGTGGATGGCGGCTCGAGGAGCCTCACCAGTTTTACTCTAAACTTTACGCTACTAAACAAATCTGACATGAACATGTATTGGTAATACACAACCCCCCGCCTCACCCGACACTTCCCCCAGAAAAAAAAAAAATCACCTCCGGGAGAGATTTAAAAACTGGTTAAAGGGCAAAGCTCCTACAAAGGAGGAGGTGGAGGTCGTTCTCACATCGCTAAAAAGCTAAAGTAATATCCTCCGTTACTAAACGCGAAATATACACTACAACGTTCTAAAAATGCAAGCTCCCAATCAGAACAGTGGGGCACATTTACTAAAAAAATGTGCAGTTTGGCTATGTAATGTGCAGCGGCGCCAGATTCGGGCGCATGTTCTACATGAATCTGGCACCCACTGCACTGCCCAGACAGAGGGCACCAACTGTTTTTTGGTGCACCTTTAACATGGGGCGTGCAACACATTTCTGTCAGACTCAGTCCGACTGTGCACGGGACGCCCCGGGTCGCGTGCGACACATATCTGGCGCGGACACTTCTTAAATTTGCACATAAAAGAACATGCAAAGTCTGACAGAAAACGGGCACAAGGACCTTAGTAAAAGTGCCCCAGTACCTTCAGAAACAGATCTCCTTATCCATAGTAGAAACCACTTCCGGTGGAGGAATTCCAACTCAAGTAGTGGTTTCTAATTAGGGCAAAGAGGCTTATTTGCTAAGGGTTCGCAGCCGCACTTTTGTTGGACTTTCCGAGGTTTTCGGGTTTTGCACTGCTGTGACAGGTATTAAACAGGGGATTGTGTCGCACGTGATCGGATTTTGGCGCAGCTGCGCCGGCTTTCATGCGTCAGAAATCGGGGGCTCGGACTGAGCGCGGGATTTAACTTTCAGATTGTGTTGCAAGACCAAGAACTTACATGCACCAGGAAGAAGATGGTGAACGCCGTCGGACCTGAGCGGGGAAGCGACACATGCAGGATATCTGGCGCACGATCTTAGTGAATCACGGCACCGTGCATTATCCTGGGACTATGCACTTTCGATGAACTCCTCCGGACGGGTAAGTTAATGTGCCCCAATGAGATCTGGTTCTGAAGGTACCGTTCTTATTGGCAACTTGTGTCTTTATAACGTTGTACAGTTTATGTTTTGTAATAAATAAATGACCTAAGATGTTTCTAAAATTTTTAATAAATGCAAAAAGGACCTCCACCTTCTCCTTCATATGGACTTTGCCCTTTAACAACTTTTTGACTGTTAAACCTGCAGGTGATTGGGAACTTGCGCTTTTAGAACATTGTAGAGGAGTATATTTTTTATGTACTATGTACTGGACTCTCACCTATGATGGACTCCAGTCAGGGGCGGATTAAGACTGTCATGGGCCCTCAGCTGTGTGACTATTATTATAGCCCCTACATGTCCAGAATTCACGTCTAACATACTGTACTAGAATCAATCTTTTTGGGAAATGGAGGATGCATTCTTTGTGTCTGCTTTCAATCTGCAGTTTTAGGACCTTTAGAGGACCTTTTAAGGTCCTGAAATCTCTCTCGTATACATGTGTATTGAGAGCAAGAACAGATAGATTTATGAAGATTTCATGGGTGAAGGTCCTACTCAATATAAAATTTGGTGGGTACTTTGTGTGGCCATGGGCTACCCGCCAAAACGTCTATATTGTAGTCCACTACTGACTCCGTTCAATATACATTGAAATTAGGACCGTCACTAGGAAGTTCGGGGCCCCTGACTGTCAAATTTTGTGGGCCCCCCACAGAATGATCATCCATACCTATGTACAAAGTGAGTTCCATGCACCTGGAAAGGGATGAAGTTTTTCTGTGACTTAGGGCCTCTTCTTCACCTTGGGGCCCTCTGAACATAGTCACACTAAGCCCCCCCTGGTGGCGGCCCTGTGCCCAGCTCAGTACCATGAATCAACTTTGAGTTATTTGCGATTCTACCCCAAAAAGTGGTTAAAGGAAAAAACACTTGGCAGAAGAGGAGGTGGTGGAGGACGATCTCTCTTGTTAAAATGTTTAAAGGGGTATTCCGGGAATATAAACAATTGATTAAAGGGCCGGTGGCATTTTAATTCTTCATCAGGGGAGCAAAATTTTAAATAACAACGAATTACATATTAGCTTATATTTTAATGACCCTTATGAATATGATTTATGCTTTTTCCTTGAATGCCCCTTTTATGAAACATCATTCATTCTTAAGAATGTCTTATTTTAAATCCATGTACGTGTGATTGTGGTCCGTTTTCCAAATAGGGGGGAGTGAGTGATGTGTCCCCCCCCCCCCAGCCATCCCGCAAATCCGTGTGGGAATACGACCTGCCCTATCTCTTGCCCTCGGCCACACGGCTCAGACACGGTGCGGGGAGACACAGACTGCTCACTGCACCGTGCTCGTACATAATGCACCTGTATGGCGGTGCAGTTTATGGTTCCTACTTTAAATTCTACAGTAAAAACATAGTAAGTACTCAAAACCCTAAAAAGTCACCTCCTGGAGAGATACAAAACCCTTGTCGGAGAAGGAGGTGGAGATGGTGGGTGTCTCTAATTGCTAAATAAAAACATCTGAGGTCATTCATCCTTTTTTTTAGTTAGAAACCTTGATCCAATTATTTAGGCAGAATAAGTCTATTGTTCATAGTAAAAGTTTTTTTTACCATATAAACATAATACCAGGGGTGTACCTACAGGGGCAGCAGCCATAGAAGGTGCTATGGGGCCCGCAGTGTCAGGGGGCACCAGCATCTGGGGTGTTGTCTGTGTATCGGGTGTGAATATGCTGTATGCGTGTGTGTGGTGTGTATATACTGCATTTGTATGTGTGTGTTTATGCTGTATATGGTATATTGTAAGTAGAGGCGGTCCCCTACTTACAGACGACCCCTAACGGACCTCTGGATGTTGGAAATTTACTGTACTTTAGCCTTGGACTACAATAAACAGCTATAACAGTTAATTGCGTCTGCAATTAAATTTTATTGTTGATCCTGGTTCTTATGACAACCCAACATTTTTACAATCCAATTGTCACAGAGACCAAACACATTTTTGCTGGGGTTAGAATTGTAAAATATACAGTTCCGACTTATAGAACCTATCTTGTACGTAACGCAGGATCTGTCTGTATGTGTATATTTTCTGTATGTGTGTATATGTGATGTGCATGTGCCGTATTTCTGTTTATAGGATGCATGTGTGTATATTCTGTATGTATATAGGGTGTGTTTATACTGTGTGTAATTGTGACTCACATGTGTGCGTTTACAAATACTGTATGTATATATTTTTAAGTAGTAAGGGGGGGGGGCACATTCAGAAATCTGCTATAGGGCACTGTCTCTCCTAGTTACGCCTCTGCGTAATACGTAGGTAAAATAACGGATATCCTCATTTTTAATATGTCTGGTACTATCCTTCTAACTCCCAGGGTCCACTGTATTTCTCAGCACAGTGTGTTGTCGTAGTCAGAGACACAGTAGTCCAGTGTACACACATTAGTCTGCCCATGGTTTTTTAGGAATGAAAAGTGGACTGTGAATCGGAGGAGCAGCACCAGACAACAACAGATGTTTTAAAGTGGTATTTTTTTGTAACTCGTCAAGTTATTTTTCCCTCCACACCGGATTAGTTGGTGGAACCCCTTACCAATCACAAAAAAGGCTCTCCGTTGCTACCGTTCAAAAATGAATGAACCTTCTGTGTGCTTTCAGTTATGTGGTTTGAGGACCTTTAAAGGACCTTAAAGATCTCTTGTATACAGACAACGGGCACTAGCTGAAGATCCCCCTCTTTATTGTCTCTACAGGACAGCATCAAACTTGGTGATTGGTTTTCGTGGCCATTCATCCCCTTGAAGAACAGGGCCCTGGGCGGCCACCCAAACCGCCCATGTTCTAATCCATTACTAAATACGCTTGTTGGATTTTTTCGGAAAATCCTGGACCCTGGCCCATAATAGATAGGTGTTACAATGATGTGAGATCATCCTAAATGACCTCAATCTCACGCAATAACTCCCTGAAGTTATTTCAGATCATAATTGTGTTGCCATATTTGCATTATTGGCCAATTTTGTATCCTATAATGTAATGATGCTATTGGCGGTCTCGGGGGCTCAGACACTATCTGTACTTGGCTGTAAGGTTTGTTATGGTAGAGAGGGAAGTCCTCCCCTCCCCCGCTCTCTCCGCACTCACTTCCATGATCACTTTTTTGCTATTTGTTTGCTTGGGAACACATCTGGAAGGAATCAGCAGTGCGTTGCTCCAGGCATTATCCTTTGTACTTGTTGCAGACCCCATAACTTCCACACTCAACTGGTAAAATGAACTCCAGCCCAGTCCTTGCTCGCAGTGTGGGGATCACGCAGTGTCCGCACAAGAGGCTTTTAACTAAAACCTATTTTCGGGCTTCCGGCTTTGTACCCCCTAATCGCACACACAGACGCACAATACAAAACCTTGTTTGTACAGCGGTGTCCATATAGACGGACAATATGGGTGCTGTATCTGTGGGTAAGTATGCAGAGAATTTTCTGCAGATGTCTTCCGGAAAAAGCAATAAAAGGGTCTCATTATCTAAAAAAGAAAAAAAATAACGGAAAAGACTGAGCTCATCATCATTGGGGGCATGTATCACATATACAACGCATACATGTGTATAGAATAGGGAACCTATTGCCAATAACATATCATATAAACTAGGGGGGGAGGAGTGTCTTTTTCAGCCAATAATAAAAATCACCCATAAAATAGCAATTTTTTATGTTCTCCTGTTATTCTTCCTGGAAATGATTCATTTAGATAACTCGTGATACCATTACCCTTGTGTTTCTGCACAATCTAACACAGGCCGCTGTGACTGGACACTACGGGGCACATTTACTTTCCTGGTCCCTGCGCGATCCCCGAGGCGAGTTGTCCGCCATAATCCACATCTGCTGCGATTCATGAAGATGGTGCGCCCGAGTTCCTGCATGTGTCGCTTCCCTGCTGAAGTCCGATGGCTCGACCCCCGAGATGTGCCATGTGAAAGCCGGTGCCAATGCGCCAAAATCCTATCGCGTGCGCCAAAAACCTCTGTTAAATGCGGCACTAATCCTTGGGAAACCTGCCGAAAATGCGGTCCACGAACCACATTTTCGTCGACTTTCCTAACGATTTCCGATGGGGCTCATTTACTAAGGGTCCACGGACCGCATTTTCGTCGGCTTTCCTGACAATTTCCGATGGGGCCATGGGGCCCCTATGGGGCTCATTTACTAAGGGTCCGCGGACCACATTTTCGTTGGGTTTCCGGTCGACTTCATTTAGTGCCGCATTTAACAGGGGTTTTTGGCGCACGTCATCTAGTCATTGGGGTGGTCCTATCAGTGATACACAATCATGTAGTCATTGGGGTGGTCCTAGCAGTGATACACAGTAATCTAGTAATTGGGGCTGTTCTATCATTTATACACAGTCATGTAGTCATTGGGGTGGTCCTACTAGTCATACACAGTAATCTAGTCATGGGGACGGTCCTATCACTGATACACAGTAATCTGGTCATTGGGGCGGTCCTATGAGTGATACATAGTAATCTAGTCATGGGAACGGTCCTATCCCTGATACACAGTAATCTGGTCATTGGGGTGGTCCTATTAGTCATACACAGTAATCTAGTTATGGGGACGGTCCTATTAGTCATACACAGTAATCTGGTCATGGGGACGGTCCTATCACTGATACACAGTAATCTGGTCATGGGGACGGTCCTATCACTGAAGCACAGTAATCTAGTCATTGGGGTGGTCCTATCACTGATACACAGTAATCTAGTCATTGGGGTGGTCCTATCACTGATACACAGTAATCCTGTCATTACTTCCCCATTAATAGATGTTGTACTATGCTGCGCTCAGTTCCCCTCCATCTATAACCATGTCATTGCCGCCCGCAAAGTCGCCAGCGGCGTTTAAAAACCGGCGGCGCACGGGCGCCGCCATCTCTATTCCGATCGCCTCGCCACCGAACGTCATCGGGGGGCGGCGATCGGTTGCCACGGTAGCCTCGGGTCTTCTTTTGACACGAGGCTACATGGCTTCTGCAGATTCGTTACAATGAGCCAGTGGCTCATTGTAATGAATGTGCTGCAAAAATGCCATATACTGCGATACAGAAGTATTTTGGAATTTTTTTTCAGCTTCGCAGTACGCGGCATGTTAAAATAAATAACATTACAGGAAAGTAAAATTTGTTACGCACAAAATAAGCCCTCACACAGGTCTGTACACGTAAAAATGAAAAAGTTATGGATTTTTGAAGTTGGAGAGCGAGAAATGAGCGGAAAAACCCTGCGTCCTTAAGGGGTGCCACTTAAGACTGCCACTAGCCCTGGGTTGTATAAATATTATGGCCCCTACAAGGCTGGAATCACTTCCTACCTTTGGTACTAGATGATGTGTCCCTTCTGCTTTCAATCTATGATTTTAGGACCATTGGAGGACCTTCAAAGGTCCTGAAATGGCTCTTGTGTACATGTGTATTAAGAGCAGGAACAGATGTACACATATTTCATGGGTGAAGATCCTTCCCAGCATAGTGGGTGGTTTGGGTGACCCTAGAGCAGTGGTGGCGAACCTATGGCACGCGTGCCAGACAGGGCACGCAGAGCCCTCTCTGCTGGCACGCATGCCATCATCCTCCACCGTGTGCAGAGGCCCGCAGGTCCACAGTTTAGAAGGACAGCATCTGCCCCTTGCGCTCAGATACAGAGCAGGCAGGTCACACTGCATGGGGTAGATGCAGTTCTTCTAAACTGAGGACCTGCGGGCCCCTCAGATGCAGCCCACAGCCGGGTAATGTCTGTGCTCCTGTCAGTGGAGCCGCTGCTCTATAAGAAGTTCCCAGTGCAGCGCTGGGAGCAGGAAGCAGCATGGAGAGCTTGTACCTCCCCCTCCTACTAGGAGACGTGAAGTGGAGCCGGGACAGAGAGAGAGGGGGAGGGGGATGCTGTGACCCGGAACATCCAGAGGCTGCTGTGTGCCTTCCTCATAGATAACTGTAAGTTGTACAGTGTCTAAAATTTGTTTGTACAGTTCGCATACATATATACCTGTGCTATGCATATATGTGTGTGTATATGTGACATTTACACACATATGTATAACACAGATATATAATATGTCTTTGTTATGCACGTGTGTGTGTGTTTATGTCTGTGTTATGTGTATATAAGTATATGTGTGTGTCTGTATCTGTGCTGTGCATATTTGTGTGTATATGTGTATATATATGTGCCATGCATACTGTATATATTTGTGTACTGTTTGTCTGTTATGCATACTGTATATATGTGTGTACTGTATATGTCTGTGTTATGCATACTGTATATATGTGTGCACTGTATGTCTGTGTTATGCATACTGTATATATGTGTGTACTGTATATGTCTGTGTTATGCATACTGTATATATGTGTGCACTGTATATGTCTGTGTTATGCATACTGTATATATGTGTGTACTGTATATGTCTGTGTTATGCATACTGTATATATGTGTGTACTGTATATGTCTATGTGGTGCATACTGTATATATGTGTGTACTGTATATGTCTGTGTTATGCATACTGTATATATGTGTGCACTGTATATGTCTGTGTTATGCATACTGTATATATGTGTGCACTGTATATGTCTGTGTTATGCATACTGTATATATGTGTGTACTGTATATGTCTGTGTTATGCATACTGTATATATGTGTGCACTGTATATGTCTGTGTTATGCATACTGTATATATGTGTGTACTGTATATGTCTGTGTTATGCATACTGTATATATGTGTGCACTGTATATGTCTGTGTTATGCATACTGTATATATGTGTGCACTGTATGTCTGTGTTATGCATACTGTACATATGTGTGTACTGTATATGTCTGTGTTATGCATACTGTATATATGTGTGCACTGTATGTCTGTGTTATGCATACTGTACATATGTGTGCACTGTATATGTCTGTGTTATGCATACTGTATATATGTGTGCACTGTATATGTCTGTGTTATGCATACTGTATATATGTGTGCACTGTATGTCTGTGTTATGCATACTGTACATATGTGTGCACTGTATATGTCTGTGTTATGCATACTAATAGTGGTGGTAAACATGTGGCAGTATTATTTGGCCCTTATGTAGGTAATATTGCTCTAAATTACCATGTTGGCACTTTGTGGTAGATAAGTGCGTTTTGGCTTGCAGTTTGGGCACTCGATTGCTAAAAGGTTCGCCATCACTGCCCTAGAGGCTTTGGGCTCCGGACTACTGCCCAAACAACCTATAGTGTAATCCACTAGTGGTAATCGACATTTCCACCTATCCTGTCCATATTTTGAAAAAATGTACACTCTACATCAATATTTCATGATTTACACTCTAAATCAATGCAAAAGTCCAAACACAAGCTTAAAGGGATTTTCCCTCTAAGGCAAGTTAGGTCCTATCTACGGGATAGGGCCTAACTTGCTGATCAGTGGGGGTCTCAGTGCAGAGGCCCCACCAATCGCGACAACAAGGGGTCCGACCCACCCCTCAGACTAAAGGAGAAGACGGCCGTGCATGACCGTTCTGCTCCATTAATCTCTATGGAGCTGACAGAAATTACTGAGCGCAGCGCTCACCGATCTCTATCAGCTCCATAGAGAATCATGGAGCTGAACAGTCACGTGCGGCCGTCTTCTCCATTACTCTCATGAAACGACGATTGGTCGGTCGCACCCCTCGTTCTTGCGATCCGCGGGGGTCTCAGCACTGAGACCCCCACTGATCAATAATTTAGGCCCTATCCCGTAGATAGGACCTAACTTGCCTTCGTGAGAAAACCCCTTTAACCTTAGAAACCATTCAAACTTTTGGCCCATTTAAATCTTAACCTGATCCCCAATTTGTCACCAAATAAGCAGCAATTGCCGAAATTGTAAAAAAATAAAAATTACTATTTATTGCAACAGGTTAAAAATTTTCTGTTTCATTTATGTTTAAAATAATTGCAACTTAACAAAACTTGAAAAAAATAATATTAAAAATTAAATACAGGTTTAAAATAATAAAGTAATGAGAGCAAAAGTGTTTGTGGAGAATGCGGGCATCGATCCCGCTACCTCTCGCATGCTAAGCGAGCGCTCTACCATTTGAGCTAATTCCCCGCTCTGTGACTCACGGCTCCTCCCTCCACCTCGATGGTGACACCAGCGGTCCATACATGTACGTGCGGCTTTCCTCTCATTAGGTGACTGTACTGACTAGATATATATTCCTACACAATGTCCCCATTATAAATATCTCTTCTGCGTTATTATACTGTATGACAGAAGACCGTGACCATTCAGGCGACGGGAACCCAACGAGTCCCATAACCCCCCTCACTTCTGCCCCGATACAGTGCTATAACCACCCGCCTTCCGAGCTAGCCCATTGGTTTACGTGCACAGCCAACTACAGATTATAATTGGTTTATGTGTTGCATTCTCCTCCAGTGATTGGTCAGAGGAGTTATCAATCACCCCAACGCCGCGTTGTTGCTAAGGCCTGGGTGGCTGTCACCGCGTCGGCCATATCGGGCCATTGGCAGAGTTCAAGTTTGACTCCATTGACCGGCGACCAATCACGTCAGGCTAGCCTACGTCACGCATTTTACTTTGATTGCCACTAGCGTCATCCAATCAGTCAGCGTTGCCGCTGCACAACAAGGCGGTTTTTACTGATTGACAGCGTTCTAGTCCAATCACGCTTGTCATCTCAAAAACCCAGATCGTCTCTCTCCTCTGATTGGCTAGAGCTGTCCCCTGAAGGAGGAGGAGGAGGTTTGCAAGAGTTGATATGTCCACCATCTTGAAAAGTCGCCTATAGTGCTGAGCAATTTTCCCGCCTGACTGGACTGGGTTGTTTTATCATATCAGGTAACTACCGACTTGTTTTTTCTCCGTTAGTTTGTAGTGGTGACGTCAGGGCTTCCGGGAGTTGCCAGGGTTTCCTTGGGAGTGCACCCGTAGTCCGGTGAGGTAACTTGTCCTGTGAGGGGCGCAGGGCTCCTTAGTATAGTAGTGCTGGATATGGACGAGAAGGAGAAGCGCGGAGGCCTGACTCTGAGGCGGCTCCATGGGCGTCGTTATCTGCCCCTGTCCTGGTAGGCCCCTTGTGAGGCCTGGGCTTGTAGTGATAGCCCCCCCTGCTGGGGCACGGGTCACACACTGGGCCCCAGGGGGCTGAGGCTGGAGCTGGGTGTTGCCTCACTTTGACCCCCTCTATACAGAGAGCAGGGAATGGGGGTCTGCAAGCCCCTGACACCTCCATTCACTTATGTATGACTGGTAGCAGAGTGTGTGCTGCTTTCAGGTGTAGTATTCACACTTCTCAGAGAGCGGCCAGGAATCCTAAGGAGCAGAAGTATATTCACCTCATAGAGCGCACCGGACCCCCAGAAATCCTCAGGAGCGGGATATAACATCATAGATGACCGGACCCCAGAAATGTCAGGAGCGGAAGGAAATATAACCTCATCAGATGGCACCGGACCCCCGAAATCCTCAGGAGCGAGGAATATCACCCATGAGAGCACGGACCCCCAGAAATCCTCAGGAGCGGGGACATTTACCTTGGAGAGAGCACCGGAGCCCCAGAAATCCTCAGGAGCAGGAATATACACCTCCTAGATGGCAACGGAGCCCCAGAAATCCTCAGGAGCGGGGATATTCACCTCATAGAGAGCATCGGACCCCCAGAAATGCTCAGGAGCAGGAATATTAACCTCCATAGATGGCACCGGACCCCCAGAAATCCTCAGGAGCGGGGATATTCGCCTCATAGAGAGCATCGGACCCCCAGAAATCCTCAGGAGCACGAATATTCACCTCATAGAGAGCACCAGTGTATTTTACTGATTGCGCCAAGGTGAATATAAATGTATAATGCCGCCACAGACAGGCAAAGTGGGTCCCTGAAACCACCCACAGATCATTATGGACTGGTGATTACTATCCCAAATCACCCTGATAGGTTCCCTTTTAATAATGCTCTAGTGTCATAATCGGCCAATATCGGTTCGGGAATCTGTTGTGTAGATTTCGGATACTAAACAACCTTCACGTCCTTGTAGAGACTGATTTATTGACCCAACGCTACATATATGGGCAGTCCATGGTGATTATATCATTATACTGTTATACTATTTAGAGGTGAGTCCCATGTGCAAGCTCTGGCAATACCACTCTTTACACTTTACTGAACAACCACAGAGTTGACGGCAATACTTTGCATCCATAGAAAGTTACCCTATAGATTTGGGAAATTAAACCACCAGTCTATAAGAACCTGTGGGTGGTTTACTTTTGAAAGTACCGTAACTGGTTCCCTTTACGGTTATGGAAGTGGGAAACAATTAGGTTAGATCTACACTGTGACTGTCATTCTGATAAAATCCCAAATGATCACCGTAGATGTGCTGAAATCCAGCTGGTAGTTATTGTTGACGGATGCCATGAATCTGGCACTGTAACTTAAAGGGGATGTTGGGAACTAAAAAATGTTAAGTTAAAAAAAAAAAGCACAGCTCTTGTTAGTTTAGAGCAGTGGTGGCGAAGCTATGGCACGGGTGCCAGAGGTGGCACTCGGAGCACTCTCTGTGGGCACCCAAGCCATCACCCCAGCACAGAGTTTCCCAGACAGGACTCAAAACCTCCTCCGGCAGTCCATGGCCATGCAGGATGTGTTATGATTAGTGCTGTTTTAAAGCTGCACATCCTTAGCTGCATGGGACTACAGGAGGAGAAAGGAGGTGCACACAAGGCTGCGTTATTGGCGCTCCTGCTCTGGGCCCTGCAGTTCTTACCGTTCAGGGGACCCTTGAAGGAAACTACAATGGACACCAATACAATTAAAAGCCATGACAAAACAGGTAGCAACATGTTACTGCTTTAATTGCCATGTTGGCACTTTGCATTTAATTACGTGGGGTTTGGTTGTAGTTTGGGCACTCGGTCTCTGAAAGGTTCACAATCACTGGTTTAGAGGCTGCCATAGTGATGTCATATCTATACAGGACTTTGTAACCCCTGAAACAACATGCTGAGCCCTGGAGGAGACTACAGGGGAGTAATTGTGCTCTAGCAATGTGTTCAGACCGCTATGTTGCCTCGTCCAATCACAACTCAATCGTACTTGCGGCATCATAGTGATTTCCTGGACCACACTGCATTGCAGATGACCAAAATACACCAACTCAAACATTGTTGGTCTGTAGTAGTATTGTCATATACTCATTGGAGGAGACTTATCAGAAGTGTCTGGCAGGAGTTTGTTTACTGCAACCAATCGGAGCTCAGATTTCCTTTTATAAACTGCTATGGGAACAAGAAAGCTGAGTTCAGGTATGACAAGTCCTTCCTAGAAATATCATCTAAGTAAAAGAACAAAATAATCTGCTCCAAGCTCGTGTGATGATGAGAAAAGTGGAGTTGTAGTGGCATGATATGAGTTGTTTAGATACTGCAACGAATTGCAAGTCTGATAGATGATTCTTATTTTTAATGACTCAATGTTACAGAAGTGTGACAAATATGACTTTTCTTGGCTCTTTGTCACATGACTATGTAGCTGAATTTTTCTGAATCACACATAAGCGGAAATTCTAGAAAGGACATTTCATGCCCTACTTGAGGCGGCTTGTGCTTGCACAGATCGCGGGTGTTACCGGTAAGTCTTCGCTGCGATATGCAGCAAAGACTTGACGGCTATGGACAGGACTCAGCCCGTGAGCCCTCTCCATACACCTACAGTCCACCCGTGACAAGCTATTACATCACGGGTCGTGAAAGGGTTAAATGAAATCTACCACCAGGATGAAGGGTTGTAAACAAAGCGCGCTTACATTCTGGTGTGTGCTCCCTCTGGCAGGATCCTTTCTTCTTTTAGCTTCAAATGCACTTGTTAAAGAAAAAAAAAAAGCGTTAAAAATTGTGCATATTATCTAAGGAGTCTGGAGCACCTGAAGCTCATTTGCATACATTTTAAAGTTTTTTTTTTTTTGTAAAAAAGGGCATAAGAAGCTAAAAGAGCGTATCCTTCCAGAAGGATACACACCAGCATGTAAGTGTGCTTGGTTTACAATCTTTGATCCTGGGAGAAGATGTCCTTTAACCCTTTAAGGACCTCACCCTTTTTTGTGGTTTCATTTTCATTTTTCACTCCCCACAATCAAAATTCTATAACCTTGGGGGAGCTGTATACAGTTCCCCCAGTAATCACTATATACAGCTCCCCCAGTAATCACTGTATACTGCTCCCCCTGCAACCACTGTATACTGCTCCCCCAGCAATCACTGTGTACTGCTCCCCCAGCAATCACTGTGTACTGCTCCCCCAGTAATCACTATATACAGCCCCCTAAAATAACTATATACAGTCCCCCTATAATAACTATATACACCCTCCCTATAACGATATACAGTCCGCCTATAATAACTATACACCCCCTATAACTATATAGTCCCCTATAATAACTATACACCCCCTATAACTATATATTCCCCTATAATAACTATATACACCCCCTATAACTATATACACCTTCCCTATAATAACTATATACACCTTCCCTATAATAATATACAGCCTCCCTATAATAACTATATATACCCCCTATAATAACTATATACAGTCCCCCTATAACTATATAAAGCCCCATTATGATAACTATATACAGTCCCCCTATAACTATACACTCCCTCTTAACTACATACAATCCCCCTATAACATGCGACTGCCCGAATTGTCCACATTTGGTGGGGGCCCCGGGCTCGCACCCCGGGAGCCCCCGTTATGGTCCGGCCCTGTTTCCAGCCATACTGTAGTATGGTAGGATCAATCAGACAACCTAGGGTCAAAGTATCCTAGGGGGTCTGAAAAATGGTAAAGAAAAACCCTAAAAATTAAAATCAGCCTCCTCTCCCTATAACTGATATAAAAATAAACAGTAAAAATTATTATTACCGTATATACCGGCGTATAAGACGACTTTTGAAGACAGAAAAATCTTCTGTCTTCTCTGGGGTCGTCTTATACGCCGGTAATCGTCTTATACGGCGGCGGTCGGGTCCCGGTGCATGGAGAGGGCTCACGGGCTGAGCCCTATCCATAGCCGGTAAGTCTTTGCTGCATATTGCAGCAAAGGCTTACCGGTAACACCCGCGATCGGGTGTTTGCACAGCGATGGCTGCCGGCACCCTCAAAAAGACATCGGGGCGCATACTCACCCTCCGTTGGCCGCGATGTCCGCGCCGTCTTCTTTCTTCTGCTGGGCGCCGCCATGCTTTTCCCTGGGGCGGCGCCTAGTATGACATCAGCAGTGGCGCGTCATACTAGGAACCTGCCGGGGAAGATCAATGGTGGCGCCCGGCAGAAGAAAGAAGACGGCGCGGAACACTGAAGACGAGCCGCGCGGACATCGGGGGTTGCAGCGCAGCACATCGGGGCCACCGGAGGGTGAGTATATAAGTTTTGATTTATTGGCGCGGGGTTCTCGGGTGGCTCAGACACTCCTCAGCACTATCTGTACTTCGGCTGTTGTAAGGTTTGTTACTGTAGGTAGAGAGGGAGTCCTCCCTCCCCTCCCGCTCTCTACGCACTCACTTCCATGATACAATTTTTTGTATTTGTTTGCTTGGGAACACATCTGGAGGATATCAGCAGTGCGTTTTGCTCCTAGGGCCTTATTCCTTTGTCTTGTTGCAGAGAGACCCCCCCATACTTCCACACTCAACTGGTAAGTTAAATTTATTTTTAAAAGAAAATGAACTCCAGCCCAGTCCTTGATCGCTAGTTGTGGGGATCACGCAGTGTCCGCACAAGAGGTGTTTTTAACTAAACATATTTGCGGGCTTCGGCTTTGCCAACCCCCTAATCGCACACACAGACGCACAATACAACACCTTGTGTGTATACGGCGGTATCCATTATAGACGGAACAATATGGGTGCTGTATACTGGGGTAAGTATCGCGAGAATTTTCTGCAATGTCTTCCGGAAAAAGGAATACAAAGGGTTCTCTATCTAAAAAGAAAAAAAAAAAAAAAAAACGGAAAAGATGCGCTCCATCATCATTGGGGGATGTATCACCATATAAAAAGCATACATGTGTAGGTATTAGAAAGGGAACCTTATTGCCAATAACATATCATATCAACTCGGGGGGAGGTGCGTGTCTTTTTCAGCCAAATAATAAAAACACCCATTAAAATAGCAATTTTTATGTTCCCTGTTATTCTTCCTGGAAATGATTCATTTAGATAACATCGTGATACCATTACCTTGTGTTTCGGCACAATCTAACACAGGCCGCTGTGACTGGACACTACGGGGCACCTTTCTTTCCTGTCCCTGCGCGATCACCGAGGCGAGTGTCCCTAATCCACATCTGCCGGCGATCATTGAAGTGGTGCGCCCGAGTGCCTGCAGGTGTCGCTTCTCCTGCTGAAGTGTCCGATGGCTCGACCCCGAGATGTGCATGTGAAAGCCTCAGGTGCCAATGCGCCAAAATCCTCTATCGCCGTTGTTGCCGCCAAAAAACCTCTGTTAAAATGCCGGCACAATCCTTGGGGAAACCTGCCGCAAAATGCGGTCCACGAAACCACAATTTTTTCGTTTTCGACTTTCCTAACGATTTCCGATGGGGGCTCATTTATAGGGTCCACGGATCGCATTTATTTCGTTCGGCTTCCTGACAATTTCCATGGGGCCATGGGGCCCCTATGGGGCTCATGTACTAAGGGTCCGAGGACCGCTTTCGTTGGGTTTCAGGTCGACTTTCATTTAGTGCCGCATTACAGGGGGCGGTTTTTGGGCACTATATCCTAGTCATTGGGGTGGTCCTATCAGTGATACACAATATGTAGTAATTGGGGTGGTCTAGCAGTGATACACAGTTAAGATAGATAGAAATTGGGCTTGTTATATCATTTAACAAGTCATGTAGTCATCGGGGTGGTCCTATAGTCATACACAGTAATCTAGGTCATTGCGGGTGGTCTAGTAGTCATACCCAGTATGTGGTCATTGGGGTGGTTCCTATTCGTCATGACACAGTAATCTGGTCTGGGGACGGTCCTAATCAGTGATACACAGTACTCTGGTTCATTGGGGCGTGTCCTATGAGTGAACATAGTATCTAGTCATGGGAACGGTCCTATCTTGATACCAGTAATCTGGTCATTGGGTGGTCTATTAGTCATACACAGTAGTATCTAGTGATGGGGCGGTCCTCATAGTCATACACAGTAATCTGGTCATGGGGACTGGTCCTATCACTGATACACAGTAATCTGGTCATGGGACGTTCCTATCACTGAAGCCCAGTATCTAGTCAATGGGGTGTCCTATCACTGATACACAGTATAGGCATTGGGTGTGGTCCTATCACTGATACACAGTAATCCTGTCATTACTTCCACATTAATAGATGTTGTACTATGCTGCGCTCAGTTCCCCTCCATCTATGAGCCCGGGGGACAGGCCTGGGTCACTGGCTCCCCCCCAGGACTGTTCTGTGTAAATTTATCTTGTTCTTTAATGACTTTGTCCCTTTAAGCTTTGTCCTGATCCTCTGTAGAACGTCCTGCTCCAAATCATAACAAAACACGGTCAGGATGCGGTGAGCTCACCATAAATAATACCGCTACTATAAACATGGAGAAAGGATATTTCTCTCTCCACTCGCTATCTACATTGTGTCCAGGATCCACCAAACGTTACTACTGGCAGCTAATCCCTGCACACAAAGTGAGGTACCGGGGAGGGGGACGCAGATTTAAAGGGAACCTGTCATGAGGATTTGGGCCCACAGATCGGCACCAACCTGTTATGCAGAACGGTGACAGGATCACAAGGATGTCCCTTAATATTTCGGGAGATTCAGCATCACACAGATAAAGCTCTTTGAATGCTGTATGAAAATGTCCTGTAAAGGGTCATTGGGGCGGAGAAGAGTCATAATGGGATGTCCCCACCTGATTTTATTGCTGTTCCATAGTCCAGTCATATCATCACAAGTCCGGCCTGCGTCTGCTGACGTTCTTATGGGATGATAACCAGTACTGGCTAAATGGGTCACCACTTACCCCATAATGGAAAATCCTGCTATGTCTTTTCTCCGCCCCCCTGACTCCTTACAAGTATTTTGATCTAATTTAGATGCAGTATATTCAGAAAACTGGTTGTATTGCAGTATATTGTATGAGCGATCAGACCCCCTGGGGTTTAAGTACCCTAGGGGGCCTGAATGAATTAAAAAAAAAAAATGTCAAAAACCATAAAACTTCAAATCAACACAATTTTCCTAGAATGTAAATCTAAATAAATAAACACCGTCATAATCATGTAACTTATCACCACATCCGAAAATCCGGTAAAACAAAATTGCGCCCAAGGGTGCGAATCATCACTTTTTGCCATTTTGACACACATAAAAGTGTGTGTCAAAAGTTCATACTGTCCCCAGAAAGGTAGCAATGAAAACGACAGCTCGTCCCACAAAAATGACACCTCACACAGGTATGTGTGTCAGAATATGCCAGGACATCAAAATATATAAATTACTTTAAAAGTGATCAAATATAATAAAATCTATATAAATTTCGTGTCTCCGTGATTATACTGACCCAAAGAATAAAGGGGAGGTGTCATTAGGAATTCAGTTTTTTTTTTGTCACTTTTACCACATTTGGAATCTTTTCCATCTACACACTAAATTGCGTGGAATTCTAAATAAGGCCACTAAGAAGTCTAACTTTTTGCACAGAAAACAAGCCCCCAATACGGAAAAACGAAAAAGTGATGGCATTTGGAAAAAATGTCAGCAAAGGGGTTAAAGAGATTTTTTGGGTGAAAATATATTGATAACTTCATCCACAGAATCGGTCACAAAGATAAGTTTTGGGGGGGACCTGATACGTTGCACCCCTATTGATCAATGACGATCAGTGGTTGGAATTCAAAGGAAAGCAGACAACGCCGTTCTCTATGTAGTGGTCAGATCAGGTTACTGCAAGTCAATTTCTAACCATTCGATTCAGTCTCCACGCTGCGCCCCAGCAGTAAACACTTTACAATAGGGACAGATTGAATGAATCTTTTCTATAGACAATGGTTGTTTGCAGCTCCCTTCTGCTTTCCCAACTTTTTTGGATTTGATAGATTTTTGTTTTTCTAACATTTGGGGACGCATCCCAGAATCTACTTATCATGTTTGCTCCTGGTAAACTACAAAGCTACGAAAAATATTAGTACAGGCAAGCGGTGAGTTCTGTGGAGAACCCAACCGCGGTTCTATATATTTTGTGCTTTGTTCTTCATATGTTAAAACTTTGAAGGGGATGTCGCAACGAGGTCCTGTACTCTGATAGAGCAGTGGGTCAAGAATGCATCATGCTGCTCCATTCAACGTCTATGCAGGTTTCATAAATAATCGAGCACTTGGCTCAATCTTCATAGAGGGGTCGGACACACATTTTGGTGATCAGTGTGGTCCTAGGGGTCAGACCCCATAACAGAGTAAAGTGAATGTAGATGAGACCTCCTCCTCCTGTGCCCCTCCTGTGATTCCAAGCATGAGTAGCTCTCTACTATACTAGTGAGCGGGCAGAGCGGCGCCATTCTCCCTCATCACCTCACCCCCCTCCCCAATTGGCAAGTCTTACAATATGAATAATGGGCATCCACTCACCCTCATATATAGGCACCTTAGCACATCAAGTGGTCACAGTAAGTGGATAAATGTTTCATTGTGGGAGTCCGACTACCTTTCCACAATCACCTGCATACCTATAAAAAAATCTTCTCCACAGTTACATGCAAATGAGCCTAGAAGAGTCACTTTTGCCTGAGATGAGTCAAGTTTAGATAACTTCAGACGCTCCTTTCCTGGGTTCTATAGTACCCTAAAAACAGAAGTGGCGATACAGAGAGGTAAAGAAAAAACTGCATCTTTATTTACAGCTCACATTTCCAAATATGTTCTGAAATTGCCTATATCTTCATTTCTGTAGCAGAACCACAAGTCTGATAATGATCTGGAAGATGAGCTTCTTATCTTTAATATGACATCAGGACCATGTTTCTAGGTGCTACATAAATGAAGACAGACGCATGAAAATGGACATTCCGGCATGCAGCCTCTAAACTTGAATCATTCCGGCAAACATATGGACTCTTCGTTTGCTCTTTACATGACTTTGGAGGAGATTATTTTTGTATAGGTCAATGGTGACATTGCATACCCCGCCTGAGGGTGCTGGTAGTTAAATGGGGTAAAATCTGGAGTGTCGGAGTCTGATGTACGACCTTTATTATAGACTGAGCATACAGACACGGGAATATCCTGTAGATGCTGAACAGAGATTATGTCTGTGGTCTGTCTTAATCCACTAAAGAACCTTAGTAATAAATAACCACAGGGTAAGTTATTGAAAAGTTTAAGAAAATACAAAATCGGTCAAAGACCTTATAAACTTCCCAGAAGGAAGTCATATTTCTCCAGCCCCCTGTCCTCTTCAGAGACTCTGTGACCAGGCGACATTCTTCCACTTTCAGTCTATTCTTCCTCTATGTATTTGCAGTTCTTCCTCGTGTATATATGAAGGGGTGAGGGGTAACATTGGGATCAGGTAGACTGTGTATGTGAATAGCCTCACCTGGACAGATGAGAAGTGTATGACTGCTTTATGAACTGGACTTCCCCCTAGTGGCAATCTAGCAGTACTACATGTCTGTATGAGATTTGCAGTTTTGCTTCTCTATTAGTTTCTTCTCCTCTTTCTATTGCAGCTTTTATGAGCACAATTTCTTGTAGAACTGAAACTAAACTAAATGTATGTGTACACCAATAACTACATGTATGTAATACTAGCCAAATAGGCCATAGATTCTGCTAGTCTTGGAAGCACGTGCTTTGATTTTATATTAATTTTTTCCTTTGCCCCATCTGTCTGTGGGGACTGTTTTATTGTCACGTGTTGTGGGGCCCAGACTCGATGTCGGCTGGCCAAACCAAAGCGAACCAGCAACTGAGGCCCTGCCATCACCCGTAGAGAACGTGTGCCAAAAATCCTGATCGGGACGCCCCTGCCACTATACACAGGCGAACTGCACATAGTACAGACGGCACTGTTCTTAGTAAATGTGCCCCACGGCGTTCCCCTTTCGTTCTTATTACTATACAGGTGTGCGGCTCTTTCTATGCCAGTAATGCCATCTAGTGGCTTTGTACAATATGATAGATGTCACATAACAC
Organism: Engystomops pustulosus; assembly: GCA_019512145.1. Lineage (NCBI taxonomy): Eukaryota > Metazoa > Chordata > Amphibia > Anura > Leptodactylidae > Engystomops > Engystomops pustulosus. The sequence goes on from CM033647.1 coordinate 146,031,078, forward strand.
AAAAAAATCTTTCTACATCTGTGGTTAATGTTGTATATTCCTATATATTCACTGGATATGCATTATGCCTGTACTGTGACATTACTGTGTATATTACCCCTGCACTGTGACATCACTGTGTGTTATTCCTTAGCTGTGACATTACTGTATATTTCACCCCTGTACTATGACATAACTATATATATTACCCCTGTACCCTGGAATCCCTGTGTGTATTATCCCTGTACTGTGATATCACTGTCTGTATTATCCTGCACTGTTTTTTTTTTTTAGCATACCATGGGGTATTATCCTTGAACTTGATCACTGTGTGTAGTATCTATGTGTACTGTACATCACTGGTGTATTATCTCTGTACTGTGACATATCTGGCATATACTTGTCCTTTCACTGTGAATACAACTGTGTTGTATTATCCTTTTTACTGTGACATCATGTGTGTATATCCATTTTACTGTTATGACATCACTGTGTTATATCTATGTACTGTGACATCACTGTGTGTATTATCATTTTACTGTGACCATCACTGTGTGTTATTATCCCATGTACCTGTGACATCACTGTGGTATTATGTTGTTCCGTGAATCACTGTGTAGTATATCTCTGTAGTCTGTGACATCACTGTGTGTATATCCCTGTACTGTGACATCCCACTGTGTATATTATCCATGTACTATGACATCACTGTTCCTTTGTGTATTATCCCTGTACGTGATATACACTGTGGTATTATCCGCTTGCATGTGACCTATCACTGTGTATTATCCCTGTTACTGTGAAGAAAGGTGTGGAGGAGACAGGCCGAAAGTGAAAGAAATGTGTGTATTATCCATGTACGGTGAATCAATGGGTGTATGTATCCCTTGTTACTGTGAGATCACTGTGTGTATTATCCCTGTACTATGACATCAATGTGTGTATTATCTATGTACTGTGAACATAATATGGGTATTATCTCGCTACTGTGACATCTAACCAAAAATGTGTGTATTATTATCTCTGTTACTGTGAACACTGTGTGTATTATCCCTGTACTGTGACATCAATGTCGTGATTAATCCCTGGCTGGCTTGTTTTTGTGACATGACTGGTTATTATCCCTCTGTACTGGACATTCCACTGTGGTGTATTATTTCTGTACTGTGACATCACTATGTGTATTATCCCTATGTACTGGACATCACTGTGTGTATTATCTCTGTCACTTTACATCCAATGGGTGTATCTATCCCGTACGGTTGATATAATCGTGTGTGTATTGTCCGTACTGTGACACACTTGTGTGTATTATCTATGTACTGTGACATCACTGTGTGGTTATCTATCCCTGTACTGTGATGACACTGTGGTATTATCTCTGTTTATATGTGACATCACTGTGTGTATTATCCCTTGTATTGTGAGATCACTTGTGTTGTATGATCCTTTACAGGTGACATCATGTTGTGTATTATCCTGCACTGTGACATCACTTGTGTATTATCTCGTACTGTGACATAAATGGTGTTGTATTATCCCTGTATTGTGCTTATCACTGTGTGTCTTATCCCTGTACTGTGAACATCACTGTGTGTATTATCCTGCACTGTGACATCAATCTGTGTATTATCCCTGTACTGTGACATCACTGTGTGTATTATCCTTGCACTGTGACATCAATCTGTGTATTATCTCTGTACTGTGACATCACTGCCATCATCCAAGCTTTTAGAATCTGCTTCCCATAGTGTCCTGGTGTAGTTGAGGTCCTTGCTTACAGGTTACGCCACTGGCAAGAAGATACGCTGGTCCAAGTGTAATATGTTTGATTATTTGATTAAGTCAAATGCCCTGGGTTCGGAGATCTGATTCATCTCTTTTTTTTTTAGACATAGTAATCTAAATGTGGCCTTTATTACTGCGGGAGGGAGGGGGGGGGGTTAGGGTCTCAAATACTTTTTAAAGTAACAAAAAAAGAAGAGCGAACACAAGAAACAATAAAAGCTCATGACCAGCACCAGTTTCAAAGACACTTTAGGAATAACCCTGTGGACTATTTTCTAGATCTTCTCCGCCACTATCACGTTATCCATCTTTATGAAACAATAGTTCAAAGTTTGGAGCCTGGTAGAATGACCCCGTGACCTATACAGCTGTAGATTTACTATCCTGACAGCAGTAATAAAATATCGGACCAAACCCTCTTTTGTTATGGGACCCAGAAATATGGAGAGAACGTTATCTCAAGCGTATGTAGCGATGGAAACGTTCACAATTAAAGGGGTTGGCCACCATTACAAAACTTTACTCTACAAAATTCAAATAGAGTTTGATATGTATGATACTTACCCTGTGGCAGGCTTCTGGGGTAGGGAACCCCCTGGACCACCGCGGATGATGACGTAAGCAGACACCTGGGACCGGAATCTAAGTGGCACCAGGTTTTCACCAGAGCCCACCACAAAGCGGGTTGGACTTGGTGCGACGTGGTACCACCAGGTCGTTCCACAGGCGTGACATGTCCATGGTGCCATCCAAGGCGAGGTACAGAGTCGGCAAGCAAGTTTGTGGGCAGAGACAGACAGGAGGTCTAGACAGGCGGCAAAGGTTCAGGGCAGGCAGCGGAGGAGCGTAAACGGGAACAGGTCCGGGACCACAACGGGGAATCCAATCACAGGCACAAGACAAAGCTTTCTCGACGGCATAGAGCACGAAGATCTGGCAGGGAACGCTGGGAGACGCCGGCTTTTAACTAATTCCGGGAAGTAGCCAGAGCCAATCAGCCGTGCGCTGGCCCTCTGAATTTACATGCACTGGCGCGCACCTGCCCTGGGGTTCGGGGACGCGCGCTAGGAGGCCAGGATGAGAGCAGGAGCGTGGAGAGGTGAGTGATAACGGGGAGAACGGGCGCAGCGGAGAGTAGTACACCAGTAATTGGAGGGGTGTCCTTACAGGGGGTTTCCAGACAGTAAATCAAGTGACCCTTGGTTATGTAGGTGAAGTACAGCAGACTATATCCTATAGTCATAGTTCTGTATGAAGTTGCCTTTAATGATACATTTTTCTTCTAATGATTTATTGATTCCTTGGTATAGACGCCATCTACTGACCATAACTGGAAATGCAGCTGTAATGTTATCTGCCTGGGAAGGGAGGGTGTACATGTTGACCAATTATAATTAATGTTTCATGATTGTCAATCCTTTTCTGCCCTGAGGCTCCTAATTGGTGGATGCAGGGAACTCCGTCCAGAAGGGAAGTTTTACTGATACTCTCTCTGGCTGGAAGTTCCAGAACATTCTGAGATCTCCGTGTGAGCTTCTTCTATACCAGACTGCAATGATCCTGCTACTTCGGATATTGGCAGATAGGACGTCTAACTCGGCTTGTTACATTTACTGGGTTGAAGTCTTAAAATAAAGAGAATCTAAGTTTGATGTTCTACATCTTGTCTTGAAGTGTAATCCCTGGCTGCCACTAACATCACAAGCCCACAAAAAAAGTCACACAAAGTCCTGCTGCCGGCCAATCAGTCGACCCAATGGCTTTACACAAGCAAATTTGACACATACAAAAAGAACCCTGTACAACCCCGACACGTGTTTCGCACAATGGGCTTCTTCCTCACTCCCCCAGAAGAAGCCCATTGTGTGAAACACATGTCGGGGTTGTGCAAGTGTTCACGGTCTGTATTATTGATAGGTTATCTCTGATCCACCATTGTGTCTTTTTAGTGAGGTTCATGTTATCCCTTATTTGTGTTCCCTCTTATTTATTCTGTACCCTATTGTGGGTCTTTTTGCTGCTGCCCATGCAGGCTGGTGTGGAATCTTTACAGTCCATACCCAAACACAGTAGCCTTGTAGTGCTAGGAATAACTGTACAGTATTACACCTGATCCTTGTGCATTGTCTTTTTATCTGTTCGTTGTCTTCTTGTGTATGCCTTCTTTTTATGTCCCTTTTTGGGAAGAAATCGTCATTATGTACATTAAGTATCATTTTATTATCATGTGTTTGTTTACAGTGTAATTTATACACAGAGTTGGTGATGCCATGTTAAGTTGGTGGTGACTGGTAGTAGCCCCTCATCCAGTTTCACCCCATAAAAACTTCTGCTGAATATGCTGAGCGGAGGCCATTAAACTCTGTGGGGTGCGGATGCAGCAGTTGTGCATTCCCTCCGGCCTCCGCTGAGTGTAGTCGCCGCCCAGCAGGAGGGAAGACCTGAGTGATGTCACGTCCATATAAGGACATTGATATCAATGGGGAAACACCCCAACCATCAGCAGCAGCCAATCACTGACTGCTGCTGATGCTCACACATTCAGGGGGGAGGAGGAGGCAACAGACGACGTATCCCAGTGTATGTGCAAACATGGTGACCTACATTGTGAGGATGCGTTAGGAATTCTTCCTACAACCAGTGTCGGACTGGCCCACCAGAGTACCAGAGGATCCTCCGGTGGGCCCTGGCTCAACCCAATACTGAACCCCAGATTTGACCATCTAACTTTGACCCTATAAAAATCTCCTGCATTCTTTTATAGAATGTGGATCCCCCAAAGCTAATCCAAAATTCTAGCTGGAATAACCCTTAAAAAAAAAACAACTAAAACATTCATACAAACCCTAAATGTGACAGTGACTACATATGAATCCTAACACCAGAACATTATCTAATACATGTCCTCGGAGCCAGCGTGTACTACACAGATAGTGGAACGTGGAAGTCACACTTGTGATATCATGGTTTACCATGACAACAGCTCCAAACCCCGGAGGTTACCAGGCAACAGTAGACCAATAACAATGATCTAACAGGATGATCTAGCAACCGCATAAACAAACTTTCCTTGTAAACAGCGAGTCGCAAGGTCCTGAAATCCCACTACAGGAAATTGCAACAATCAAAACATAAAATGATACTACTTAGCGCTGCCTTAGTTATAGCAGCTTTGATATATAATCGGAACCAGATGAGCGGGGTCACACGTCTGACCGGGGAGGAGGGGGGCGCCACATTACCAGGCAGAAACATGCCAAATCTGCTCTTCAGCAAATAGAAGTCCAGAAGTTGGGACTTGTTTTTGGAATTTTATTTACTGATTTTAAAGGGGATTTGCCCACAATCACATCTTCATTCCGAAATATCGGATCAGACTTGGATTGATATGTGTTTGATCACAGAGGATCTGACCAATGAAGCGCCGCTGTACAGTCGTAATTGTCCCGCTGTTCACTTCTATGGTACTGCCAGGACCGCGACCACTTACTGTATTTACAAGGGGGGGGACTTTCAATCCCTTGTTTTCCATATCCCAAGACATCTGTCACATATCCCTATACTGCAGAGAAGCAGTAAGTGTCTTTTTAGTACTAGATAGTTAAAGAAAATCTATCAAGCATGATAAACCAGGGATGAGGGCTGGCGTTACACAATGGCAAAGAGGGCAAATGCCAAGGGGTCCCAACCTCAAGAGTATGCATCTGAAGTATGGTGGCAGCACACAGCACCTGCTGGAGACCTGCAAGGCTGTAGGACCCCAGTCCAAGCACCGTGACATCAGCGTTTCCTAGGCCGAACTAGCCAGCCACTCCGGTATTCTGGGCCCCGGCTGCTACGACCTCAGTAAGAAAAGGCTAGGCCTTGGTGGGGGATGTTGCATATATAATTAATAAGGGGGTCAGGATATAAAATTCATTGTAGGAGGGAAGTGTATATAATGAAGGGGCCCAGCATTTAAATTCATGAAGGGGGCAGTATATAAAACTCATGGGGGGGGGGGGTAAGATTGTATATAAAATTAATGGGGGGTGGCCGTAAATATAATTAATAAGTGGAACCCAGTATATACAATTTATGGAGGGCAATGTATATAAATAATGAGGAAGCCCAATATATAAAATTCATGGGGAGGGCAGTTATTTTATAATTGATGAGGTAGTCCAGTATAGAAAATCCACGAAGGGTGCCAGTGTATATAATTAATGAGGGGGCCCGGTAAATAAAACTAATGGGGGCAGTGTATATAATTAATGAGGGGATCCAGTATATAAAATTCATGAAGGGTGGAGGTCTATGTAATTAATGAGTGGGCCCAATATATAAAATGTATGGGGGGAAGTGTATATAATGAGGGGGCCAAACTGTAAAATCATGAGGGGCCCAGAGTATATAATTTATTATGGGGCTCAGTGTATATAAGTCATGAGGGGGCGCAGGGTGAACCTAATCTTCTTTGCTCATAGCCAAACCACAAAACTCGAAAAGAATCAGCCGTGCAGATGAATGTGAATGTGTTGTGGTTGTGGTTGTACCAGTAGGCCCTTTCACGCTTGAGCGATGTGAGAACTGGAGCTTGAGCAGGGTAATTATGTGACTTTTGCACCGGGACAACAGAGGCCACAGATGAGGTGAGTACACATTTATTTTTTTTTAAAGCCCTCCCCAACCCAACTCTTACCTTTTTACAACACTCAACCCCTCTAAAAACACAGTTGGAAATTATCCAGTTCCTGCCTATTTTTTAACTGCCTGCATGTCCAGTTCTGTAGCTCACAGAATGTGACCTGAAAGATGAGATTCTTATCTTTAATATGACACCAGCAGCATGTTTCTGGATGCTATAGAAGATATGGTCTTCCGAGGTGAATCTCTCCCTGCAACCACTAAACTTGACTCATCTCATGTGAAAATGTAATGAGAGAAGTCAGCCTTGTAAAAATGGGTATTGTAAAAATGCTTTAATCCCCAACATGAAGGGGCTAGTATTTAGTGGGGAAAATATGGTGATAGGTTACCGTTAAAAAACCATCCTGCTCCTAGTGACCTTCCCTCCACAATTAGATGCCCGAAGCACAGGGATTTCGAGTGCAGTTGGAAACCACGGCCCTATAAGGAACTATCTTTAATATTCCTATCATAGGCAGTTCCTTGATAGGGCCTTAGTGCACTCCAATTTGCACTCGTAATCCTCGGATCCTAATCCTAATCACTAGGAGAAGGATGTTTTTTTTAAAGGGAACCTGTCAACAAAAATTAACCTAATAAACTGCTACCAGTATGTAAGTAAATAAGCAGCTGAACACCTTCCAGATTGTGTTTCTTTCATGATGCAGTGTGATGGCAGTATCCAGATAATCTACTTTAGAGTGAGATGTAAATTGGATGTATAAAGTCAAGGAGGCGGAGATTTTAACACTGAAGTCAAGCTCTCTCTTCCCCAGAAAGCCCCCTTCACTGTGAATTTGATGGTCCTGAATCCAGAGAGACATGCACTAGTACCAGATGTCCCAAAATCAATTGATGAAATTTCAATACACGAGAGGTTTCAGTGCACCACCTTGGATTCAGTGTTAAACTCTCGCGCCTCCCGACTCTATCAACCAATTTACTTCTCAGCTTCAAAGTTGGATTTTTGAAGATTGATGCCGCCACCACCTGGCCATGAAAAGAAACCAATAACTAGAACGTGTTACGCTGCTTCACAATATTCTGGTAGTGGTTTTTTAGGCCAATTGCTTATGACAGGTTCCCTTTAAAGGGAACCTATCACCAGATATTACCCCACGAAATACTTGCGAGGAGCAGACAGGACCACAAAAACTCCTAGGGACCCCATTGATCTTGAGAAATGGGAGTGAGGCTCTCACTTCATCCAATCTGGAAACCCATAGAGTGATCACCGCTTCCCGCACATACGGACCTGCGAACATGTGACTCGCTGAAAGGTCCGGCAGTCTGATAATCAAACCCCCCTTGGAGTAATAAGCAGGGTGGATTAACCTTACGCTCTGCTCCGAGCTCTACACGGGCAGAGGTATAAGGAGTGTATGAAGAGGGCTCACGGGCTGAGTTCCTCTTTCATACAAAGGGGGGGTTTTTGACCGTTTGCAGAAAACCCCACCGTAATAACCGCGGTCGGGGGGCGGCGCGATCGGTGCCTGTAAGCCTCGGGTCTTCTTTTGAGCACGAGAGCTTACATGGCTTCTGAAAGTTTCGAGTTACACTGAGCCAGTGGCTCAGGTGTAATGAATGTTGCTGCAAAAAAATGCCATATATACTGCGATAGCAGAAGTGACCGCCGAGACGGGAAATGGCGCCAACCAAATGTCGAAATGCGACTTACACTTTTTACATCACATAAAAAATTAAATAAAGAAGGATCAAAATGTCGCACAGACCTGCAGAATGGTAGCAATGAAACGTCGCATAATTGCGCAAAAAAATTACCCCTCAACACGATTCTTACGCCAGGCCACAAAGTAGAAAAAAGGTATTAGCGACGGAAGATGGAAAATTGTTTTTTTTTTTTTACACATTTGTTTACTTTTTGAAAATCTATTAAAAAATTAAAACACAATAAAACCTATATAAATTGGTATCACCGCGATCGCACTGAAGCAAGAATATAAAGCTGGATTGTTATTTTGAGTGCACAGTCAAAGTTGAAAAATGAGCCACAAGAACGTGCACGTGCGTTTTTTTAAAAATTTTTACACATTGGAATTTTTTCAGCTTCGCAGTACGCGCATGTTAAAATAAATAACATTACAGGAAGTAAAAGGGTTACGCCCAAAATAAGCACTCAACAGGTCTGTACACGTAAAAAATGAAAAAGTTATGGATTTTGAAGTTGGAGGAAGCGAGAAATGAGCGGAAAAAAAACCTGCGTCCCTTAAGGGGTGCCCTTAGATGCCACTAGCCCTGGTTGTATAAATATTATGGCCACCTACAGGCTGGATAACTTCTACTTGGTTACTAGATGATCGTCTGTGTCCCTTCGGCTTTCAATCTATGATTTTGGACCATTGGAGGACCTCAAAGGTCCTGAATGGCTCGTGTGTAAATGTGTATTAAGGCAGGAACAGATGTACACATATCTAATGTGTGAATGATCCTTCCCAGCATAGTGGGTGTTGGGTGACCCTAGAGCAGTTCGGGTTGGCGAACCTATGGCACGCGGCCAGACAGGGCACGCAGAGCCTCTCTGATCGGCACGCATGCCATTCCTCCACCGGGTGCAGAGGCCGCCGGTCCACAGTTTAGACGGACAGCATATGCCCCTGCGAGCAGATACAGAGCAGGCAGGTCACACTGATGGGGTAGATGCAGTTCTTCTAAACTGAGGACCTGCGGGCCCCTCAGATGCCAGCCCACAGCCGGGTAATGTCGGTGCTCCTGTCAGTGGAGCCGCTGCCTCTATAAGAAGTTCCCAGTGCAGCCGCTGGGCAGCAGGAAGCAGCAGGAGAGCTTTTGTTTAAAAAAACCTTTTTCCGCCCGATACTAGGGAGACGTGAAGTGGAGCGGGCAGAGAGCGAGGGGGAGGGGGATGCGGTGACCGGAACATCCAGAGGCTGCGTGTGACTTCTCATAGATAAACTGTAAGTTGTACAGTGTCTAAAATTTGTTTGTCAGTCGCATACATATATACCGGGGCTATGATATTGTTGTGTATATGGACATTTACACACAATTATAACACAGATATATAATGTCTTTGTATGCAGTGTGTGTGTGTTTATGTCTGTGTTATGTGTATATACGATATGTGTTTGTCTGTATCTGTGCGTGATATGTGTGTTATATGTGTATATATATGTGCAAGCATACTGTATTATTGTGTACGTTTGTCTGTGATGCATACTGTATATATGTGTGTACTGTATAGTTGTGTTATGCATACTGTATTTATGTGTGCACTGTATGTCTGTGTTATGCATATGTATATATGTGTGTACTGTATGTCTGTGTTATGCATAGATATATGTGTGCACTGTATATGTCTGTGTTATGCTACTGTATATATGGTGTACTGTATATGCTGTGTATGCAACGGTATAATGTGTGTACTGTATATGTTGGTAGCATACTGTATATATGTGTGCACTGTATAGTATTTTATGCTACTGTATATATGTGTGCACGTGTATATGTCTGTGTTGTGTTATGCATACTGTATATTGTGTGATGTATATGTATGTGTTAGCATACTGTATATATGTGTGCACTGTATGTCTGTGTTATGCATACTGTATATACGTGTGCACTGTATATGTTGTGTTAGGATAATGTATATAGTGTGCACTGTAGATGTCTGGTTATGCATACTGTATATATGGGTGGACTGTATATGTCTGTGTTGTGCATACTGTTATATAGTTTGTGCACTGTTATATGTCTGTGTTATGGCATACGGTATATATGTGTGCACTGTATATGTTGTGTGTGTTATGCATACTGTATATAGTGTGCACAGGTATGTCTGTGTTAGCCTAACTGTACATATGGGTGCACTGATATGTCTGTGTTATGATACTGTATATAGGGGTGCACTGTAGTCGTGTTAGGCATACTGTATCTCTGTGTGCCACTGTTGTCTGTGTTATGCATGATGTACATAGGTGTGCACGTATGCTGTGTTAGCTGTATGCATCTGATCACAATATGTGTGCACTGTTAATGTTCTGTGTATGCATACTGATATATGTGTGCGCTGTATATGTTCTGTGTGAGCATAGGTATATAGTGTCGCTACTTATAGTTCACTGTGTTATATACTGTTTATGTTTGTTACTGTATATGCTGTGTTATGCATACTGTATATATGTGTGCACCTGTAGTAGGTCTGTGATTATGCTACTGTATATATTGTGGCACGTATATGTCTGTGTTATGCGACTGTATATAGGTGGTATGATATGTCTGTGCTTATGCATACTGTATATATGTGTGCACGGTAATGTCGTAGTATGCATTACTGTATATATTGTGTGCCACTGTATTTTCGTGTTATGCATACTGTACATAGTGTTGTACTGTATATGTCTGTGTTATGCATACTGTTATATGTGTGCATGTATGTCTGTGTATGCATACTGACATATGTCGAACTCGCGCACCGGATATGTCTGTGTTATGCATACTGTATAATATGTGTGCACTGTATATGTCTGTGTTATGCGTGACTGTATATGTGGCACTGTTGTCTGTGTCTTGCAATAGGGTACAATATGTGTGACAGGGTAATGTTCTGTGTAATGCATACTACTAGTGGTGGGTAAACATGGGGCCAGTATTTATTGGCCCGTAGTCAGGTTATAGTGCTCTAAAATTACCAGTTGGCACTTTGTGTAGATAGTGAGTTTTGGGCTTCAGTTGGGCAACTCGATGCTAAAAGGTTGCATGCACTGCCCTAGAGGAGCTATGGGCTCGGACTGGACTGCCCCACACGGACCTATAGTGTAATCCACTAGGACGCGACATCGACATTTCCAGCCTATGTCCATATTTGAAAAAATGTACACTTACATCAATATTCATGATTTACACTCTAAATCAATGCAAAGTCCAAAACAAGCTTAAAGGGATTTTCCCTCTAAGGCAAGTTAGGTCCTACGACGGGATAGGCCTAACTTGCTGGACAGTGGGGGTCTCAGTGCAGAGGCCCCACCAATCGCGACAACAAGGGGGTCCGACCCACCCATCAGACTAAAGGAGAAGACGGCGTTGCATGACCGTTCTGCTCCATTAAATTCTATGGACTTGACAGAAATTACTGAGCAGCAGCGCTCACCGATCTCTATCAGCTCCATAGAGAATCATGGGAGTGAACAGTCACGTGCGGCCGTCTTCATCCATTTACTCTCATAACGAGATTGGTCGGTGCCCCCCGTTCTTGCGATTTCCGCGGGGGTCTCAGCACTAGACCCCACGATCAAAATTTAGGCCGGATCCCGTAGATAGGACCTAACTTGCCTTAGTGAGAAAACCCCTTTAACCTTAGAAACCATGCAAAACTGTTGGACGCATTTAAATCTTAACCCGAATCCCCAATTTGTCACCAAATAAGCAGAAGTTGCCGCAATTGTTAAAAAATAAAAATTACTATTTATTGCAACAGGTTGTAAAAAATTTTCAGTTCAATTATGTTTAAAAATAATTGCCAAACTTCCCACAAACTGAAAAAAATAATATTAAAAATGAAATACAGGTTTAAATAATAAAGTAATGAGAGCAAAAGTGTTTGTGGAGATGCGGGCATCGATCCGCTTACCTCTCGCATGCTAGCGAGCGCTCTACCATTTGAGCTAATTCCCCGCTCTGTGACTCACGGCTCCTCCCTCCACCTCGATGGTTGACAACAGCGGTCCATACATGTACGGCGGCTTTACTCTCATTAGGTGACTGTACTGACTAGATATAGATCCACACAATGTCCCCATTAGAAATATCTCTCTTGCGTTATTATACTGTATGACAGAAGACAGTGACCCAGTAGGCGACGGGACACCAACGAGTCAGACCCCCCCCTCACTTCTGCCCGATACAGTGCTTAACCACCCGGCCTTCCGCGCTGGCCCATTGGGTTTACGTGCACAGCCAACTTACAGATTATTAATTGGTTTATGTGTTGCATTTCCTCCAGTGATTGGTCAGAGGAGTATCAATAACCCCCAACGCCCGCGTTGTGCTAAGGCCTGGGTGGCATGTCACCGCGGTTCGGCCTTATCGGGCATTGGCCATGAGTTCCAAAAAAAGTTTGACTCCATTGACCGGCGACAATCACGTCCGGCTAGCCTTACGTACGGCATTTTACTTTGAGTGCCACTAGCGTCATCCAATCAGTCAGCGTTGACAGCCTGCACAACAAGGCGGTTTTACTGATTGACAGGGTTCTAGTCCATTCACGTTGTCATTCAAAAACCCAGATCGTCTCTATCCGTCTGATGGCATAGAGCTGTTCCCCTGAAGGAGTGAGGAGGAGGTTTGCAAGAGTTGATATGTTCACCTCTTGAAAAGTCGCCTATAGTGTGAGCAATTTTCCCGCCTGATGCTGGAGCGGTTGTTTTATCATATCAGGTAACTACGACTGTTTTTCTCCGTAGTTGTAGTGGTGACCGTCAGGGCTTCCGGATTGCAGGGTTTCCTTGGGAGTGCACGTAGTCCGGTGAGGAACTTGTCTGTGAGGGGCGCAGGGTTCCTTAGTCTAGTAGTGCTGGGCTATGGACGAGAAGGAGAAGCGAGGAGGCCTGATCTGAGGCGGCTCCTGGCGCCGTCGTTATCTGCACCTGTCCTGGTAGGCCCTTGTGAGGGACGGGCATTGTAGTGTAGCCCCACCGTGCGGGGCACGGGTTCACACACTGGGACCCCAGGGGGCTGAGGCTGTGATGCGGGTGTGTTGCATCACTTGAGATCCCCCCTGCTATACAGAGAGCAGGGAACTCGACGGGAATGGGGGTCCGAAGCCCTGAACCACCTCCATTCACGTATGATATGTACTGGTACGCAGATGGTGTGCTGCGTCAGGGTAGTGTATTGTATGTCACACTTCTCATGATGGCGGCCAGGACTCCTAAGAGAGCTAGAACGATATATTCACCGTCATAGAGCGCCACGCGGACCCACCCGAACAGAAAGAATCATCAGGAGCAGGCAGAAATATATACACCTCATAGAGCGCAACCGGAGCCCCAGACAGAGACATCCCTCAGGAGCAGGAATTATACAACCTCATAGAGAGACCGTGAGCCCCAGAAAATCCGTCAGGACCGGGGGACATTACATTGGAGAGAGCACAGGGAGCAGCCAGAAATCATCAGGAGCAGGAATATACACTCCTAATGGCACAAAGGAAGCACCAGAAAAGGAATCCTCAGGACGGGGCTTATCCACCTCAAGAGGGAGCATCGGACCCCCAGAAACCCCCAGAAAAGGAAATGCTCAGGAAGCAGGATTTAAACTCCATAGATGGCACCGGACCCCCAGAAATCCTCAGGAGCGGGAATATTCGCCTAATAGAGAGCATAGGACCCCAAGAAAAGAAATCCTCCGGACGCAACGAAATTTCACCTCATAGAGTTATGAGAGCACCAGTGTATTTCACTGATTGCCCCAGAGGTGTACCAGGTGAAATATCTCAAGGTGTAGGTGATATAAATGTAGCAAGTGCCGCCACAGGACAGGCAAAGTGGGTCCCTGATGAAACCACCAACAGATCATTATGGACTGGTGAATTACTATCCCAAATCACCATGATAGTTCCCTTAATAATGCTCTAGTGTCATAATCGGCCAATATCGGGTCGGGAATCTGTTGTGTAGATTTTCGCGATAGCTACACAACTTCACGTCCTTGTAGAGACTGATATTACCCACGCTTACATATATGGGGCAGTCCATGGTGATTATATCATATTACTGTTATTTACTATTTAGAGGTTGTGGAGTCCAATGTGCACGCTCTGGCAATACACTCTTTACCCTTTACTGAACAACCACAGAGTGTGACGCAATACTTTGCCCATAGCAAGTTACCCTATAGATTGGGGAATTAAACCACCAGGTCTATAAGAACCTGTGGGTGAGTTTACTTTTGAAAGTTAACAACTGGTTCCCCTTAAGGTTATGGAAGTGGGAAACAATTAGGTTAGATCTACACGTGGACTGTCCTTCTGATAAAATCCCAAATGATCCACCGGTAGATGTGCTGAATCCAGCTGGTAGTTATTAGGTGACGGATGCATAATCTGGCACTGTAACTTAAAGGGATGTTGGAAACTAAAAATGTTAAGTTAAAAAAAAAAGCACAGCTCTTGTTAGTTTAGCGCAAAGTGGTGGCGAAGCTTTATGGCACGGGTCCAGAGGGTGGGCACTGGCGCACTCTCTGTGGGCCACCCAAGCCATAACCAACAGCACAGATTTCCCAGGACAGGACTCAAACTCCTCAGGCAGTCCTGGCCATGCAGGATGTGTTATGATTAGTGCATGTTTAAAGCCTGCCACATCCTTAGATGCATGGGGGGACAACAGGAGGAGAAAGGAAGGTGCACACAGGGGGGGGGGGGGTGCGTTATTGGAGCCCTTGTTCTGGCCCTGCAGTATTACCGTCAGGGGATCCTGGAAGGAAACTACAATGAGAACGATACAATTAAAAGACATGACAAAACAGGTAGCACAAATGTTACTGCTTTAATTGCAATGTGGCACTTCATTAATACGTGGGGTTTCGGTTGGTAGTTTGGGCCACTGGTCTTGAAAGGTCAACCATCATGGTAGGAGGCTGCCTAGTGATGTTCAGATCTATACGGGACTTGTAACACCTTGAAACAACATGCTGAGCCCGAGAGGAGGAGACTACAGGGAGTAATTGTGCTCTAGCACTGTGTTCAGACGCTATGTGCCTAGTCAATCACAAACCAATCGGACTTGCGGATCATAGTGATTTTCTGGGACCACACGGCATTGCAGCTGACCAAAAAATACACCACTCAAACATGGTGGGCTGTAGTTAGTAGTATTGTCATATATCATTGGAGGAGACTTATCAGCAGTAGTGTCTGGCAGAGTTTGTTTACTGCAGCCAATCGGAGAGATCAGATTTCCTTTTATTAAAAAACGGCTATGGGAACAAGCAAGCTGAGTTCAGATATGACAAGTCCTTCCTAGAAATATCATCTAAGTAAAAGAAAAAATATTCTGCTCCAAGCTCGTGTGATGGTGAGAAAAGTGGAGTGGTAGTGGCATGATTGAGGGTTTAGATACTGCACCGAATTGCAAGTCTGATAGTGATGCTTATTTTTAATGCCTCAATGTTACAGAAGTGTGACAAATATGACTTTTCTTGGCTCTTTGTCACCATGATATGAAGCTGAATTTTCTGAATCACACATAAGCGGAAATTCTAGAAAGGAAATTTCATGCCTATTGAGGCGGCTTGTGCTTGCAGATCGCGGGTTGTTTACGGTAAGTCTTCGCTGCGATATGCCGCAAAGACTTGACGGCTATGGCCAGGACTCCGCCCGGAGGCCTCCCATAACTACAGTCACCGTGAAACGTGCTATTACATAGGGTCGTGAAAGGGTTAACGAACTCTACCACCAGGATGAGGGTTGTAAACAAGCAGCGCTTACATTCTGGTGTGTGCTCCCTTGGCAGGACCTTTCTTCTTTAGCTAGCAAATGAGCTTCGTTAAAGAAAAAAAAATAAAGCCGTTAAGAAATGTGGCATAGATCTAAGGAGTCTGGAGCACCTGAAGCTCATTTGACATACATTAAAGTTTTTTTTTTTTGTGAAAAAGGGATAAGAAGCCTAAAAGAGCGTAGCCTTCAGCAGGATACACACCATGC
The DNA here is from genome assembly GCA_019512145.1 of Engystomops pustulosus. Classification (NCBI taxonomy): domain Eukaryota; kingdom Metazoa; phylum Chordata; class Amphibia; order Anura; family Leptodactylidae; genus Engystomops; species Engystomops pustulosus. The sequence continues at coordinate 146,047,189 of CM033647.1, forward strand.
ATGTAAGTTGCTTGGGTACGTATCTTTGATCCTGGGAGAGACTGTCCTTTAACACTTTAAGGACCTCCCCATTTTTTGGTTTCAGTTTCATTTTTAAGCAGTCCCGCACAATCAAAAATTCTATAACACTTTTTTTTTAGTATATGAGCTAGTGATAGGCTTGTTTTCCTGCGTAACAAATTGCACTTCATAGTAGTGATAGGTATGATATTATATCGTGTACTTTATCTTTGGGTCGGTCGGCGATCATGGGGATAATAAATTTGTCCTATCCCGTATATTTTACCGGCGTATAAGCGCGACTTTTGTAGACCGCAAAATGATTCTGTGTCTGCTGGGGTGTCTATACGACGGTAATCCGTCTTATCCGGCGTGCAGGTCGGGGTCCCGGTGGCAGGGTAGGGCTCACGGGGTGAGCCCTCCCATAGCCGGTAAGTCTTTGTGCATTATTGCAACAAAGGCTTACCGGTAACACCACAGCGATCGGGCTAGCCACAGGTGTTTGCACAGCGCATGGCTGTCCCGGCAGCCTCAAAAGCTGCCGTGCGCCCGCAAAAAGACATTGGGGCGCATACTCACCTTCCAGTTGGCCCCGAATGTCCGGCGGCTCGTCTTCCGCGCCGTCTTCTTTCTTAGTGCTGGGAGCCGCAAGCGTTTCCGGGCTGTCCTAATATGAAGTCAGCAGCGGCGCGGTTCATACTAGGAGACACTGCCGAGGGAAATCAATGGCGGCGCCCGGCAGAAGAAAGAAGACGGAACGGAATACGGGGGAGCAGACGCAGCACATCGGGGACCACCGGAGGGTGGATATTAAGTTTTTTTTGTTGTTTCTACCGGTTGTTTTTGTATGCGTTTGAAAAAGGGGGTGGGTATAGTCTATACGGCGATATATCTTACAACTCTATATTTTAAACAGGGAAAGTAGGGGGGGTCGTCTTATACACCAGGTCGTCTTATACGCCGGAATATACGGTAGGTTTTATGTTTTCATACATTTCTACACAAGTTTTTAATTTTTGTAAATGTATATATATATTTTTTTTTATTTTGCCATCTTCTGGCGCTAATTACTTTTTCATACTTCGGTGTATGGAGCTGTGGGTGGTGTCATTTTTTGCGACTTCTGATGAAGTTTTGCTACTATTTTTAGGACTGTACGACCTTTTGATCACTTTATTTTTTTTCTTTTATATTTTTCAAAATGGCAAGTGCCATTTTTTACTCTGGGCGCGGTTTTCCGTTACGGAGTTAAATGCAGTGAAAAACCGTTATTATATTTTGATCGGGCACTTTCGGATGCGGCGATACATTTTTTTTTTTTTGCTGGCAGCAATCGCGGGTGTTACTGGTAAGTCTTTGCTGCAATATGCAGCAAAGACTTACCTGCTATGGAGAGGGCTGAGCCCGTGAGCCCTTTCCATGCACCCGCGGCCGACTTGTGGCGTTCCATTACGTCACGGGTCGTGAAAGGGTTAAATGTCTAAATGGAGAAAGTCCCTGAATCAGGTACTTTGCACTTCAGAAAAATAGTGATAGAACTGAATAAGAGGCAATGATGTTTAAAGGGAACCTACCACCACAAATCTACCTATAAAGGTAGATTGGGTGGTAGGTGGATCAATGGGACGTGAGGATAGCCCTTTTCTTCGTAAATAAGTGATAGAACTGAATAAAGGCCAATATTTACGGGACCCTGACCCCGCACAATCTACCTAGTAAAAGGTATATGTGGTGGTCGGGGGATCATGGCTAGGCGTCCCTTTAAAAAAGGGCTATCCTCACTCCCCCAGAACTGTACAACGTCCTCTTTTGCTTAACTTTATTAACTTGATGCAAAGTGCCTGAGCACTAGGGGGCGGGAGTAGCCGAGCTGAGGGCCCATCATCTACTCCACGCGCCCGGCAGCCCTTTTTTTTTTTTTTTTTGTTTCCCCCCTAAGGGCTATCCTCACCGCCCCAACTACAACTCTCTTTTGCTTAACCTTTGGATACATTGATGCAAATTTAGTATCGCGACTATGGGGGCGGGAGTAGCCGATGCTGAGGTGCACAGGCTCTACTCCACGCGCCCGGGGCAGCCCTGTTTTTTTTTTTCCCCCCTACTCCGCACCATCACTTCGGCGCGCAGTGCTCCGCCGTAGCTGCGCACCCTCAGTCCCGCGATCCTCCGTATGCGAGCAGAAGTAGCGAGGCCACACGCTGCGAGCGGTCTCACTGGTCTGAACAGGCGTGGCAGCTCTTGCGCATGGTGCAGACGGGCAGACCGACCTGGACGAGCAGGCGCGTCGCACGTCACTGGTCGTGTAACCTCCGATGCGGTACTCCACTGGCGACTACCACGTCAGCGCACCTGCATAAGTAAATTGCATAAAGTCATGTCATAAAGTTAACAAAAAACGAACTGTGCGGCACATGAGGACGTTATCCCTGTTTACAAAGGGCAAGCTCACGTCCCATTGAACCACCTACCACCTACAATCTACCTTTTGGGCGGTAGGTTGTGGTGGTGATCCCTTTAAAGAAGCATCCGGAGTGTATTTTGCTATGTATGTTGATTGACAAGTATAATGATCAAATTTGGCAAATCGCTATGTCCCCTTATAACTATCTGCCTTATGAATTAAACCCCCTTATAAGGTGTTAGATTCAGAGATAATTCAGTATGATTATACGGAAATTAGTTCTGCATCCCAGTCAGTTGAAAGAACCCATAAGGATACATGGGCGGACTGACTCCGCTTTTTAGGATAAACATCAGTTTGGGTCTTATCATCCGGACGTGTTGTTCCCCTCCTACTCACCCATCTTCGGCGCGCAGCTCCGCGTGGCTGCGCACCCTCGTCCGGCGATCCTGCCGTATGCGCAGAAGAGCAGGCCCACGCCTGCGCGGTCACTGGTCCGAAACAGGCGCATGCGCAGACGGCAGGATCGCCGGACGAGGGCGCGCAGCTACCTCAGTGTAACCTCAGATGCGGCTACTCCACGCCCCAGTAGCCGCATAAGTAAATTTGCATAAAAGTCTAATAAAAGTTAACAAAAAAGTGTGGGGACATGAGGATTATCCCTTAAAAGGGCTATCCTCACGTCCCATTGATCCACCTACCACCCGATCTACCTTTATGGGTAGATTTGTGGTGGTAGGTTCCCTTTAAAAGAAGCATTGGAGTTATTTTGCTCATTATGTTTTTAGACAAGTATAAAGTGATCAATATTTGGCAAACTCTATGTCCCCTTATAACTTGCCTTATTAACCCCCTTATAAGTTATAGTAGTCAGAGATAATTCAGTATGATTATACTGGAAATTAGCTCTCATCTTCAGTAGTTGAAGAACCATAATGCTTGTGTCGGACTGATCCGATTTTTAGTGATAAACATCAGTTTTTGGGTCCTTATACATCCGGACGTGTTGCTTGTAATAAGCTGCATCACCCATTACCTTCACTTCTTCTGTGTTGCCATGATTGTGCTTTTTTTTCTTTTATTTGTTTTCAACCTCTTGTACAGTCTCCATTACAAGTGTCGGGCTTGTTTTTGGGACTAGAAAATTGGGATTTGTTTGTTCCCTGCTCTGGACAAATTTACCCTGTGTAATAATAGTGAAAGATTTGAGGCATCTCTGTGTATGAAAAAAAAAAATGTATCCACAGGAAGTAAACTATGAAGCTATAGAATGACAGCAAGCAGAGATCTAGAAAACTGAGGAAATGATACAGAATATATATTGGAAAAATTGTAACTCTTCATAACACTGACAGAGTATTTTCAGAAAGTGGAAACACCTTTTAAGAATGAAATGTATCGCCTGTCTGCATGGTGATGTCTGATTGGGGACGCGATTGACCTGACCGATAATGAGGAATGGATGACCCGTTTCACTAGGTCCTGTGCACTTTTTTGTACGTGCAAGATCAATGTTCTATGATGAATACTGAAGTACGGGGACTCTGTCATCTTCAGCGTCCCATGAGTAGAGCAGAACGCACATGCCGGACCACCAGTCCTTTTAAGCAAAGTATAAATACAAATCCCTGTCTTATTATGCAGCCGGGTTTGGGTTAAGGTTATGGGAATGAGAATCTTTTTTTATACAAAATTGTAGTAACAAAACTATACACAATTTTATTAAATATTACCGCTATCTAGGCATTGAAAGAGTATCCCTCTATACAAAAAAGTCTAATTTGTCCCTGAAAATAAACAAAAGCCGCCTAATGTTTGGTTTTTCTTGCATTCCACATCCTTTTCTATGGTACTATGGTGCTTTTAATCTTATTGGTCTGGTTATGATTGTTATGTTTAGTAGTAGAGTCACATGGACGGGTTCACTTGTGTAGTGCTGCATGCAGAACGTTTCCAGTGAATTCTGTACATTTCCTTTGAGTATATTCACATCTATTGCCATTAGTCTGTTTTTTCCAGAAGTGTTGTGGGGTGGGGGGTGGGGGGGGACACGTTTTTGCATCAAGTTCTTTTGCTGTAATTTTCTTGAAATCGGTAATTTGCAAGTAAATGACATTATTCCTATGGACTTGCACGTGAGTAAAGGGCTTTGTCCTGTGAATATGTACGGTCGGTTGGAATTGGACTGACAGACGGGTCTGTTTTTTTTTTTTTTTTTTTTTTTGGGCTGAACATGGTTCGCATGCAGCCGACTTAAACCGAGAGCTGCGACTGCAGTTCTACTTTCTAGTTGATCCTTGTGATGGGAAATGGTGCTAGACTGGTTCCCTTTAAAGTGTTTAAATACTGAAAACCTGTTGAACTGATGGGTTTTTCACCTGTATTACAGTGTCAGTCATGGACGTAGACTGCAGGAGATGTAGATGAAGCTACTCATCTCTTTATGCCAAACTCTTCATTCCTTTCTAACATCAAAGTTGCAGCCACCTGTCACAGACCTTGGGGCTGAAGATCTGGCCTCCTACTTTAAAATCAACAGCATTCGCCAGAAAATAATTTCTCAATCCGCTCTCTCCATCAATTGCCTTCACTACTTTACCTTTGAGCCAGTCTTGGTGCAAGGAGTGTCCAGGTTCCTTTCAGTGACCCCTTCCCTCAAACCTTGTGCAGTCCCTCTCCCCGGCAGCCACTTATCACCTCACTAAAATATTCATCCTATCTCTTTTCTGGTGTCTTTGCCTCATCTTTTAGGCATGCAGTTGTTACCCCATTACTAAAAAAACATCCCTGGACCCATCCGGTGCTACTAACTACCGACCAGTCTGTAATCTCCCTTAAAGGGAACCTACCACCCCGATTCTACCTATAAAGGTGAAGGGGTGGTAGGTGGATGGATGGGACGTGAGGATAGCCCTTTTTTTTTTTTTTTTATTTTTTTTTTTGGGCTAATCCTCACGTCCCGGGTGTCTTTTAGAAAACTTTATTGCATGTATAGGCAAATTTTTTTTTTTTTTTATGTGGCTACTGGGGCGTGGTGTAGGCCGGACATGAGGCACTAGTCGCGGCTACTCCACACCCAGTAGCCACGCATTAACTCCGCATACCAGTTAATCTTCGGCGGGGACTAACGGAGGCCTCGTCCGGTCGGCGTTGGCCTGCGGTGGCCGGAGCTACTGGCATGCCGCAGGAAGGCCAAAGTGAGCCCGAGGGAATCGGGAGGGTGCGCATCTACCAGGAGCTGAACGCCGAAGATTACCTGGTAGGCGAGGTAGAACGCGCTACTGGGGCGTGGAGTACCCACCACTATTAGCCTCATGTCCGGCTGTCCACGCCCCAGTAGCCGCATAAAAAAATTAGCATATACATGCATAAAGTTTTCTAAAAGACACCCGGGACGTATGATTAGCCCAAAAAAGGGCTATCCTACGTTCCCATCCATCACCTACCACCCCTTCTACCTTTTATAGGTAGAATCGGGGGTGGTAGTTGCCCTTTAAATCTCCAAACTCACAGAACGCTTCATCTATTCTCTGCTAACTCCCTCCTTGACACCCTACAATCTGTTTTCCTCTCCGCCGCAGGAAGCTTTGCTCCATTCCCCTGTAGGACGCTGCGCTCTCTGGGTTTTCTTCCCATCTCTCTCTTTGACTGCACTTCCAGCGTCTCCTATTCTGGTTCTCTCCCATTTTCTTTTCCTCCCTCAGGTCTTCTTCTCTTTTCCCCTCTTCCCTTCATCTAACAGTCTATCCTAACCTCTCCATCTCTGTCTATGGGGTCACCATAACCCCAAAGCTGCAGACCCCCACTGACGGCTAATGACTGGTTCAAGCAGCACCTCTATTTGTTATATTATACAGGCGGTCCCCTACTTAAGGACCACATCTCTGGATGCTTTACTATAGTCCTAGATTTCAATAATCAGCTGTAAGGTGTCTGTAAAGAAGCTTTATTGATAATCCTTGGTCCCATTACAGCAAAAAAACAACAACCCAGAACTAAAATTATAAAATATAGAGTTTTGACTTGCATACAAATTCAACTTAAGAACAAACCAGTGGACCCTATCTTGTATATAACCAGGGACTGCCTGTATCTTATTTTTTCTTTTTCCTTGAAGAATATCTGGACCATTTATATAAGTTTTATACCTCTTCTGTCTCTCCCTTCTTCCTGATAGAATGTAAGCTCTTGCGAGCTGGGACCTCACTCCTATTGGTCCATATGGCTGTATGTGGTCTATCATATTTTATGTGTATGTCTCCTATGACTTGTAAAGCTCCATGGAATATGACGGTGCTATATAAAGAGTATTATGTTGTACTTTACTGTAACATAATGCTTGTCTATGTTGGGATTGTTGTAATTTTATAACGTGTTGCAGAGATTTTTATTCTCTTTTGGGGTCTGTGTGTTGTTTTTGTTTTTTGTTTTGTTTTTTTTTGTATTGGAGCCCTAGAACAAAAAGATGGCCTAAAACCCCAACTGTCCTAAAATTAGCAAGGTGTTTGCAGAGATGTTTCTGCACAGCAGTGTACATTTTTACATGATGCAATATATGGGTATCAAATTAGGGCCTTATAGTACTAGTCAGGCAGCTGATATACAGTATAAGTGTTGGTCTGACTGCTTGGAGTAGTAGTTGGGGAATTAGTTGGAATTAAGCGCCATGGTCCTAACTCCAACTCTGTGACGCTGATTGTTGCAGCTATAAATAAGCATGAAACAATGTTGTTGTCTTCCCCACCAATTAACTCAACTTAATGTATAGTTCCTGTAAAAACCAGTTCAACCGCTGCAAAACGAAACATAGAATCCTATCATTGTAGTATAAGTCAATAGTACGAGAGCAGATGAGCGAGGGCAATCGTAAAAAACAACTAATATTGGCACAAGTCTGCTGACACTCGGGAGACTCCATACATGAGATCTGTGATTGGAACATGTGCTTCTAGTTATTGACACAAGTAAAGCAAATGTCAATACTACACAGAAAACATCTAAGCTAGATCCCATGGAGGGCACTGGAGGATTCCAGAGTCATGACCCTATAGCTGAGGTGTCCTCTCCCCTACTACTGACTCCTTCCATCATCCCACACTATTTTCTGCCTCCTTACAGTGAAGAGAAGCGTGTAGAAGAGGGTGCAGATGATCCCTGGAGGTCATCTATTTATAGTAAAAATATGTATTACCATATGGAGTTAAAAAAGAACATTTGTTTTGATGCCAAGGGACACTGGTACCCGTAGACATTGTAGTGTTCCATAAAGGCCATATAACCCATGTCCTGATGGTTATTCTCCAGTATGGACATCTGGTATATTTTTTTTTTTCTGGGAGGGGACTGCAGGTCTGTTATACTGCCAGCCGCAAAGTTTGACGTCACGGTGGGAGCCTTTCGCTCATTAATGAACACAAATCAGTGGTTGGAGGGGTCTGAATGAGTAGTGATCATGCAGTAATAAGGGCAAGTCCCACTGACCTGTATGAGATGCAGTATGTTACAAGAAGTCTGGTGGGGACAGCTTTCCAGTGAAAGTACTGCATGGGTGACTCCATATTGCTTTTTGGAGTTCACACTAGTGTTCTACTCTGCGTTGGCTTTGGGTATCTGCACTCAATGGATTACCTGCATGAAGAGCTGCATCAAGTCGGTACAGATTTTCTATCTAAAATACTTGCGCATTTCAATCAGGACTCTCATAACTGTGTGAAAATATGCATCGCTGCAGAATATTGACCTAATGAGGATAAAATATTGTAATTTTTATTTTGAATTTCATATATGCTAGTAGTTCTTGATATTTCATTTGACACCCTGTGCGTAATTCATGTTGTGTGCAGATGTCTAATATTGCTGATCAGCCTCCATCAAAGTTTTTGTGTTTAATGTATCGGTTATAACTTTGTATAAAATGTGTCCTAATCTAACTTTTACTTTTGCTCTCTTCCAGGCCGAGGGAGCTTTCTGTACAGATTTCTCTTTAATGTAGTCGGGACACCCTGTAATGGGCAAGAAGTTGAAGCAACAAAGAATTGTTTTATTTTCGTAACCTTTTGAGCTCATTTTAACAGGTAAGTGTCAAGTTGTCCTCGCCATGTCTTTGTTAGACTTTAAACCTGTGTATACTTAAGAGGAACTTCTAAAACATTTTTTGCTGTTACATATTCTGGGTTTTAAACCGCAATAGTCGAATGAACAGCGGGTACGATCATTTCCTTTTTCCTTATATAGTACAACCTTCCAGACCATGGTCGCCGTTCAATGAATGTATGAATGGATTACATAATACCCCCCCTTTTATCGTATCATTGCATGTCAGATCCTCATTCATTGACCAGATCAAATTCATTTGTCTAACATGTACATGTAACTTCATACTTTTGTTTTATAAAGTGCTAATGACTGCGCCTTAGACACAAAGTTTAGCTTTACTTTGTGATTACTTTTGAAACCGGTGTCCAAAAATCTTTCTAGAATAATTTATCTAAAACGGAGTTAAATTGGCACAGCAAATTTTTCAGGGGCTGGATATTATCTGGTAACCAGTAGTTGGACACTCTTGCTAAGGCATGCTGAACAGGGACATCTGAAAACTGTTACATGGGCACATGGGTCACCAACACTGTCTTAAAGATGTTGTCTGGTCACTAAGAATTTTCCCCTATCCACAGGGTGAGGATACCTTGCTGACCAGTGGTTGGACCGCCATGGATCATGAGATGTAGAGTCTGTTGTACGACAAGTGACTAAGGGTGCGGTCACACGTCGCGTTTAACGCATGCGTTTAAAAACGCATTGGAATAGCTGACGAGTGATTTGCCTGATTAAACAGCTCTTAACACCTGTGTTCACAAAACGCAACCGTTAACGCATTGTTAACGCATGTGTTAACATAGCAGTTAACGCATGCGTTTTGTAAACACAAGCGTTAAGAGCTGTTTAATTAGGCAAATCACTCTTCAGCTATTCCAATGTGTTTTTAAACGCATGCGTTAAACGCGACGTGTGACCGCACCCTAAAGCTGGTGGTGCTTAACGAGATGGCAGAGCACAGTCTGTGCAGAGACGGGGCAGAAGTACTGCCACTCTATTCGCTATCTGCTGCTTTATTCTTTTAGGGTACAACAGACCCCCTTCTTGTAACGTGTGGGGTTCCACCACTGGGAACCCAACGGCCATCAGGTTATCCCCTATCCTGAGCTATTGTGGTGTAAAATTGCTGCAAAAGGAAGTTGCCTGTTACTGGTAGAGGTTGTAGCTTTACATTGAAGCTAAACATTAAAGGACAATCCTTCCCATAAAGATTGTTTGCTAAAAGATTTGACTGCTATAAAGTGGTAATTTCATTGGTCACGTTGGTCAGTGTTGACATTTCAATGCCAACCACTTAAAGATTGAGGGGGACAGTGCGGGCCTGCATGTTCCACTGGGGCTGTCTAATTTTACAGCAGTCAAACCTTTCTTTGCTTGTGATCTTTATCGGCCGGACAGTCCTTTTACAGATCATCTTCTATTTTTCATCGTGCCACTTTTCACCTTCTTGTTTTTCCTTATTCCAAGGGATCGAGCTGTCAGTGTGAATTTGATGGACTAATCTTCTTTGCCTCCACCTGCCCCCGTTGAATGAGAACCCCCTAATGTCATCTTGCCTCGGAGACACATTCTGACCTTTCACAGTAACATGTTTGCAGTAGTACGAGCACTTCTCACTTTATCATTTTGTGTTTTTCTGTATTTGTGCATTGATACCGCAGTGTTACATTTGATATGAAGAGTTTGTGTTTTCAATCTGTCATTTCTGGCACATGTCCTTTTCACTACTACATTGTAATTACTGACCGCTTCATTTCCTAACCTTTTTTGGATCAGTAACCTTCACTGATTTGCTATAATTGTCGTCCAGGATTGCACATAACTAACAAGTTTTTCCCTAATGTTTAATCTGTTTAATAATTGCCAAGGAGAAAAACATGACTGTCTCCTAGGGGTCCTCAATTGTTCATATTGGAGAGACTGATTTGTCTAAAATGTCCCAAACCATTTCTAGTTGCATGTATGGGTCTTTAAGAATGGGAAGTTATCCCCTATCCTGTGATTGGTGCCGGTCCAACTGCAGGGACCCCATCAATCCAGAGAATTGGGGTCTTGTTCTCAGTAATTGGAGTGGCATGCCATTCAATAGAATAGGCTTGTTGAAAATCGCTAATCACATCATTCCAACACGCTTGCTGTTGGTGTGGGTCTGAAGGTGGCTAAGGGTGATGCCACACATGGTGATTTTGGTCCGTTTTTAAGCATGCATTTTCAGTTCGTTTAAAAAGCATGTATCTTTTCCAATTATCTTCATAGATAAACTGTTTATAAGCCGCCAAACGCATGGTATACTGTCAAAAAACAGATGCGTTTTTTAAACGGACTGAAAACGCATGCTTAAAAACGGACCAAAAACGCCATGTGTGGCATCACCCTTAGTGTGCTGCAATTTCTGACACTCCCATACTGTTAAATGGAACATTGACACATGCTTAACCTGCCAAGTAATGAGAAGAGGACGCCTGTCCAGATTGCTTGGGGTCTCGTTTTTATGGTTAGTGAGTGTCCCAACATTAGGACCCTCTCCAATCAGATCCTGTGAAAGGGGTACAAGCCCTTAAAGAAGAAACATGCCTTTGAGACAGTCAACCAATTAGGCTACGCAGAGCAATCATCTTTCTATGGTTGTGCAACTGGGGCAGAGTCTGATTTGTCACAAGACAGTTGCAGCTTTCCTTCTCGCTACCTAATACTACCCACCCTGTGTCACAGCCGAACAATCAGGCCCACCCTCATTGTGCCTGCACCTATTCTGCGTAACGATTTAGAAAAAGTTTTTTTCTGGATTTTATTGGCTTGTGGAGTTTTACTTCTGTTCCTATTTAAAGAGGACCTGTCACCTGTAAAAATGGCACCGGGAGCTGCTTACTAAAGTAAGCAGCTCCAAGTGCTGAAACACAGCAATGTTACACTGCTAGCGTTATCGGAAACCTCCGATAAGGCTAACAGACACTGCCACGATGTACACTAGAAAAGCCGGACCACTCTCAAAGCGGTCTGGTGTATTCATGAGGGGGCGGGTTTAGGGGCGATGACTGCCACACGATGCACGGCAGTCGCCTACAGGCTATGGAGTACGAGGGGTGGTCCGGGGAAGAGGCAGCCCGGGCAGCGATGTACAGTAGAAACGCCGGACCGGTCTCAAAGTGGTTTGGGGTTTGTAGTGTACAGTGTGCAGTGTTTATTAGTGTTATCAGAGGTTTACAATAACGCTGACATTGTAACACTGCTGTGTCTGTTTTAGCACTAGGAGCTGCTTGCTTTAGTAGGCACCTCCAAGTGACAGTCTCCAAGTGACAGGTCCTTGTCTATGGTTAGGGATGCATTTTGACTCCAATGTTAAGGTATTTAAAAAAAAAATAGAGCTTCCTAATCTGTTTAGACAAGTAAAGTTTTGTTTTCTTGTTCATACCGTTATAATAAGACCTAATTGTAATGGGGGATTTTATCTTGTGGAAAATATCCTGCTCACAATGTGCCTTCCACCTTGAAGTTTAGAAAGGAAACGGATTCCAGCACATGCTGACAGCTGTAGGTGGTAGAAAAAAGACTTCTTTATTTAAAGTTCTAAAACTACATAATCGAGTGTAAGAGACAGAAAATGATCTACACGTTTTGGCTAACAAGCCTTATTCATGGTCAGACCATGAATAAGGCTTGTAAGCCGAAATGTGGGTCAATTTGCGGTCTTGTGCGTGCATATGTATTTTTATAACTTTTCTTTGTTTTGCACCACCTACGGCTGTGAGCTTTTGCACGGTTCATCTTTCCTTTTAACATGTTATTATTGGTGTATATTGCATTAAGGACACTATATAACATCTATTTGGTGTCCTATCTGCAGACAGCATGTTGTAGAGCAGGAGGAGTTATGTACAATGTGCCCAGTTCCTCCTGCTCTTTATATATGCTTCCTGCATATAAAATACTATGTACAGGCAGCATATTACAGGGCACAATGTACATGGTGTCCTAACTGCAGGCAGCATGGTATAGAGCAGCAAGTGCAGCAGTCGTATAACAGTTTACTTTTTAAAGATTCAATATAACTTTTGCACTAATCTAGTTATACATCTTCTATTTCTATGCTTTGAAACTAGATGAGTTTGGGATTGGTTCTGCAATTGAGCAACCTCCTGGTATCACTGCCAGATATCTCTGTACACACAATTGGGAAGGATCACCTCCTGCACTCATCTATCGTTTTAAGAATGGAATGGACAATCCTTAATCTTTTCTCACAATGTGCTCAGCTCCTCTATATCATACAGCTTGCAGATAACCAAATGTGCATAAATAAACCACACAGATAAGGATGATTGTGAACTTTGTAAGATGCCTAGACTATTATTCTGATGTGTGATTGCCGGAATGACTGACCATAGGCTGAGACGTTCGCACCCTGGTAACATTTCTAACTTGTGGCTGACAATCCCCTAATAGGGTCAGCCATATTGTACTTTCCCTGGTAAACTTTCCTCCACATGAACGACTGGAGGTAGTGCTACAGGATATCAGAGGCTGCTGTTGGGTCACATGAGCTATGGCTCCTCCCACACAGTGGAAGTTTACAGGGTAACACGATATTCACATGACCGTAGCTCAGGTGAGCACAAGTCTGAGCGCGGCAGAGGTTTTTAAAGTTTTTACCTTATTTTTCTTTAACCTTGGGTTCTTGTGGCCGACCTCTTTAATTATTAGCTTCCTCTCTAGAGTGGCTAGAGAAGAGGTTTCTGTTCAGCCGCGCAACACAGACACATTGCCAAATTGGTAGCCATACAGCCAATCTGGCAAATTGACGCTGCTAGGTAGGAGTTAGTTTCACTTTAAAGAGGACCTGTCACCCAAAATTTCGGCACTAGGAGCTGCTTGGTAAAGTAAGCAGCTTCTAGTGCTTGAACAAACGCTGCAGTTTTAAAGTATAGCGTTTTCAGAAACCTCCAGTAACGCCATCTAACACTGCTCGGGGTACAATGTAATCTTCAGACAGCTTGCAAAGCTGTCCGACAAATTCATTAGGGGGCGGAGCTGGGGCGTGGTTAGGGGCAGTTACTGGCGCATGACGTGCGGCAATCACCGCCACCCTATGGAGCGAGTGGAGCGGTCCGGCCCCCTCATGAATACATCGGACAGCTTTGCGAGCGGTCCAACGATTACATTGTACCCCGCCGCGGTGTTAGATAGTGTTACCGGAGGTTTAGTAAGCAGCTCCTAGTGCCGAAATTTTGGGTGACAGGTCCTCTTTAAGTCTTTGAGCTTTGCTTGTACATTTCAGTGCAGACCCCAAACGGTCTTACTGATGCTAATAATTAAAAAGAAATCTACATCTCCCACCAAATAGATTGGAAACCATTGCTGAAATAAGATTAGAGTGCTTCTTACCCCCAACGGGGATGAAGGGTATTTCACCATGCTTTGCATACTTGCCTCTAAGACCCCCAACGATGACCATGCTGGTTGGAGTTTATTCCTAGGCCTTTTATGTTTACCTGTACAACTGCCCCAAATGACCATAGACATTCCATGCTTATATGTTACTCATACGCCAAGGGGGCTCTTCTACTCGGCTCTAGCTTAATGGGGGTCCTATGTATCAATTGGACCCAAGCCAGGAGCTATTTCTGGGAATTACTTTGGCTCTAATGTATCTAACCAACTCATTCACAGCTTTAATATCTTTTCTTTTTTTCAGATTTGTATGTATTAATCTTTCCCTATTATTGCTCTCCTTTTTCCAGGGATTTGTAATGTTGTGTTTTTGTTTTGTTTTTCCCCCCTAGCCTCTTCTTCCACACTATCCCGCTTTAATATCCGTAATCTATATATACATTGACTTATTCCTGTACATGGTTATGTTTGTGAAATGTAACGTTTTTCTCATCAGCCAAGTATGTTTTGGAAGTTCGACCTGCATTCTTCATCTCACATAGACACCCTCCTAGAGAGAGATGAGGTGACCCTAAAGGAGCTGATGGACGAGGAGGACATTTTACAGGAATGCAAGGCACAGAATCGTAAACTTGTGGAGTTTTTATTAAAATCCGAATGTTTGGAAGATCTGGTGACTTTCATCACTGAGGAACCTCCACAAGACATGGATGAAAAGCTTCGCTACAAGTAAGTGATGGCATTTTTTGCACTAATTACAATGTTGCTGTACGTTATCGCTCCAGCGTTGTTTATTTATATTCCATAAGATCTTGGGTGACTTTGCTTTACATAATGCATATATCCGGTATATTCAGTTGTTCATGTCTCTTACCTCTAGGTACCCCAACTTGTCCTGTGAGTTGCTAACCTCAGACGTGTCACAGATCAATGACAGACTTGGCGAGGATGAGTCTTTACTAAAGAGACTGTACAGTTTCCTTTTAAACGATTCCCCATTGAATCCATTACTTGCCAGCTTCTTCAGTAAAGTTTTAAGCATTTTAATCAGCCGGAAACCTGAACAGGTAAATGTATAATGTATATAGTTGTTGTAAGATTTTGGATTAAAGCACAACCGTTCTCAGTCAGTGATTACGTAACTGCGTGTTTCGGGGCATGGGACTCCAAGCTTTATAGTTCTGTGATGTAAGGAGCCACTTCCAAACCGCCCAGAACCAAAGTATGGTGCTGAATCACAGAAACATAGCCATTTTCTTGTGAGTTTGGTTTATACGACTTTCACCGTGCGCCCCAAATGACAAGTCTACTTTATTCTTTGGGATGTAACAATCCCAGGGATATGAAATGTATAGGCTTTGTGTTTTTATACATTTAAAGAAAATGTACTCCTGTACAAAAAAAAATTCTTTGATCTTCTAACACTAATAACTTTTTCATACTTTGGAGAGCAAAGCTGTGGGTGGTGTGATATATATTTTTTGACTTTTTCAATGCTACACTTAAACACTGCATGGCCTTTTGATCACTTTTTATTAAAAAAAATGTATGTATTTTTTTTAAATGTCAAAGTGGCATGTTCGGCTTTGGGGGCTATATTCTGCTATGGAGTTTAAACGCTAGGAATAACCATTAAAGTAATTTGATTGGACATTTGGGGACTTGGTGATGCCTAACATGTTTGATTCTTACTGTTTATTTATATTGGTACTAGAGAATGGGGATGAATTTTTAGTTTTTTTTTTTTTTTTTTAATTTTTACTATTTTTCAGACCCCCTACAGTACTTTAACACTAGGTTGTCTGATCCTACCGTATACTGCAGTATATTTACATCATTTATTACAGTGTGCACATCACACAATGTAATAGATGGGTTAAAACAAGACAGCCTCGGGTCTTTGTTTGACCTGAGCCTGTCATAGTAACCGATCACCGCCCCCACGATGACCTCAAAGGGTGGTGACTATCGAATCTAATATGCCGCTGCAGCTGGGATTTAACCACCTCCGGGGGCTCTGCCTGAGGCATTTTACATGGTTAACACCCTTGACCGTTGCCAGCCCCGACAGCAGGTGTTACCAGTGGGCCCACCTTGTATACAGCGGGAGCTGATATGTGGCACACAACGGTAAGGGGTTTTAAGATCAGTACTGCTTCATTGTGCCCACAGCAGAGTTTAATAGTTTTAAAACTATTTGAGTTGCTGAAACTATAATGGGTGAAGGCTGAGTCGCAGTCATTATGGTCTCTGAAATATAAGGGATAATATTCAGGTTTTTCTTTAGAAATCAAGTGTAAAAACCATTGCCCCTCATAAAAAATGCCATGACTTTCTCTGGCCATTTGTGTAAATCCTCCTTTTTCTCTTGCAGATTGTAGCCTTTTTAAAGAAAAAAGATGATTTTGTTGACTTGATCATAAAACACATAGGAACCTCTGCTATTATGGATTTGCTGCTAAGACTTCTCACGTGTATCGAGCCCCCACAACTAAGACAAGACGTCCTAAATGTAAGTTCTTTTCCAGTATGGATTGGGGTTGGCACAGGTGGTGACTTTCTATTATGTAAGCTGCCGATTATACTGGTGTGGTTGGGGTGGAAAGGTGTCTGCAATCTAGTGACCAAATAATTTTTGTATCTGTGTTGGGTGCATTAAGCCTTTACATTGTGACATCACTTGTGTAATGTGAGGGCTAGCTTTTACTGCATTGAGCCCATTTTACTTTGGCTTATAAACGCATCTGCACATGTAAAGGGGGGGGGGGGGGCTAGCGGTAAGCAAGGAGAAGTATGTAACCCTCTCCCAATAATAGCCTAGTGAAAATGTCATTGGCAATTAAGATTTTGCTGACATATCTATAGGGTAGGGCATCCATATGAGAGCATCCAATTCTCACATATACAGTGCATTTTATGTAGATTTTTCATGCAGGTTTTTTTGCATGCCTTTTTTTTTTTTTTTTTTTAATAATTATTCCTGCCCATTTTGTTTTACCTGATCAGACATAATTTCAAGCAAAAATCTATATCCAACCTGCTTCATGGTGCGGTTTTGTTGCAGATTTTCATGCTTACCATAGAATTAAATGCAAATTAAATGTAAATACAAATATTTGCAAGAACGCACAAGAAAAGTAAAACACTCACTCACTTTTGTTCATAAAAAAATTGCATGATTTGCATGAATTTCTACCAATTCACATTCAATTTAATGCTACTGCATTTTACAGGAGATTTTTTTCTGGACCAAAATCCGTGTAAAAACTGCAATTTGTGCAGTTGGTGCACCGTAAATCACCCCGCAGACACTGCCTGTAAGTGCGGCCTGGCCGTTGCTGCTGCCAGTTTGCGTGGCCCAGTAAGCTGGTCGCAATTGCGCAGTGTATGCGATGCTGATGGCTTCTGACAAGTCCCCGCTGAGACCGCTTGCACACTGGATACAATTGCGCACAGGAAAATTGGTGGAGGAGTGTCGGGAGTGTTGGCCAGAGCATAGAGAGGAGCGCTGGCCACCTCCTGAATATACCCGACTGCCAGCGCAGGAGATGTGTGGATCCGACCTCTTATTTGGTAAGAGGTCAGATCTTTTAGGATCATTTAGTACAACTTTTCCAACATACTGTTTAATATAAATTTAGCATATATTGAAAGGGACTGGGGAGAGGATTATGGGGGGCAGGGGGGAGGTATGTTTGGATGGGGGTCTTTGAATTCTCAAGATTGTGTCACTGTAAAACTTGCATTACATGTGAATGCTGAGAAACAAAAGTGATTTTTCTTTATTTTTGTTTTTTAGATTTGAAGGTCACATAGACCTGTGCCCTCCAGGCCTCAACCATCCTGCCTTTTCGGTTAACAGAACAGTACTGACTGCCATTCAGGAAAAGCTTCCATCCTTTCACCAGCTCCTTCTTGACCCCCCAAAAGTAACTATTTTTTTTCTCCCCTCTTAAATGGTTGTTGCTCATCATATCCTTGTACATTTTTGTTTGACCCCATTTTATCTTTATCGTAGACGGACGTGATGAAGACAACATGGGGAGTATTAGATCCGCCTGTAGGAAACACCCGATTACACGTCATCAGACTTATAGCCAGTCTACTACAGACCAATACACGTAGCATCAATATGGATCTCATCGAGCTGAACACTATAGGCGTCATTTTGGTAAGTTGTAATTGGTTTTTATAGAGGCTGTCCAGAGGTTCAAAAACACGGCTGCTTTATTTTAAAGGGTTTTCCTCTCCTTACCGACGGTAGTGTTTAGAAATGAATGAAGGTGGTTGCGAGGCCGGCCATGGTCAGGGGTGGCGTTGTTTTTGGGTGAAAGCAGCTGCATTTTTCATCCTCGAGACAACGCTATTAGAGCCAGAGTCACTCTTTGCAGTTGCTTTCATGAAGCTCCTGAAACTTCTGTGCAGTGTGTAATATGTAGTGTAATATGTAGTGTTTGAGAGGGGAGGGATAAGCAACACTCGCCCCTCCTCTTCTCCATTGTGCAGCTGTATGTTCACTCAGGCGAACATAGGTGGTGTGAATGTACCCTAATTCGTATCTTCTGTATTA